>OX453242.1:6339772-6927897 GCA_949709985.1 Luffia ferchaultella | reverse complement strand
GAAAGAGAAAGAGAAAGAGAAAGAGAAAGAGAAAGAGAAAGAGAAAGAGAAAGCGAAAGAGAAAGCGAAAGAGAAAGCGAAAGCGAAAGCGAAAGCGAAAGCGAAAGCGAAAGCGAAAGCGAAAGCGAAAGCGAAAGCGAAAGCGAAAGCGAAAGCGAAAGCGAAAGCGAAAGCGAAAGCAAAAGCGAAAGCGAAAGCAAAAAGGAAAGGGAAAGAGATAGAGATAGAGATAGAGATAGAGATAGAGATAGAGATAGAGATAGAGATAGAGATAGAGATAGAGATAGAGATAGAGATAGAGATAGAGATAGAGATAGAGATAGAGATAGAGATAGAGATAGAGATAGAGATAGAGATAGAGATAGAGATAGAGATAGAGATAGAGATAGAGATAGAGATAGAGATAGAGAAAGAGATAGAGATAGAGATAGAGATAGAGATAGAGAAGGAGATAGAGAAGGAGATAGAGATAGAGAGAGATAGAGATAGAGATAGATCGATGTATCGATGTATCGATGTATCGATGTATCGATGTATCGATGTATCGATGTATTAAACATGTATTAAACATGTATCAAACAAATATTAAACGGTATTATACAGGTATTAAACAGGTATCAAACAGGTATTAAATATGTATTAAACAGGTATTGTACAGGTATTAAACACGTATTAAACAGGTATTAAATACGTATCAAACACGTATTAAACAGCTATTAAACATGTTATAAACATGTATTAAACTGGTATTAAACAGCTATTAACAAGCTATTAAACATGTATTAGACATGTATTAAACAGCTATTAAACATGTACACATATTTGACGACCGCTTAGCCTAGTGGGCAGCGACCCTGCCTGCTAAGCTGGAGGTCCTGGGTTCGAATCCTAGGTCGGGTCAGTATTTATATGATGAATATTAATACTGGCACCGGGTCTTGGTTGTTATATGTATGTGGTGTCTTCGCTTGGTACCCAAAATACAAGCTAATGCTTAGTTTGGGGCCAAGACGTTGTTGTGATTGTGTGTGTTATTATTATTATGTATTAAACATGTATTAAACAGGTATTAAACAGCTATTAAACAGCTATTAACAAGCTAATAAACATGTATTAAACAGGTTTTAAACAGCTATTAACAAGCTATTAAACATGTATTAAACATGTATTATACAGGTATTATACAGGTATTAAACAGGTATTAAACACGTATTAAACAGGTATTAAAATAAAAAGTAGATAAAATTTTCGATGGAACTGGCAACACTCACAAAATGAACACGCCATTTTTTAAGTCATTCACAATATGTAAAATGTGTCGTGATAGCCCAGAGCGCAACGAACCTGTCTCAAATTTGGCCCCATCGGGCCATGGTTCGAATCCGGGCGTGTACCAATGAGTTTTTCTGACTTAAGTACACAATATCACTGACACCGTGCTTCGAAAGCCACGTTAAGCAGTCGGTCCCGGACGCTGTCAATAGATGGCGGTCGTTAGGTACAGTTCCCAACCCGCAGTGGAGCAGCGTGGTGGACTTAAGCTCAAAGCCCCCCTCCTCACCCTGGGGGAGGCCTAAGCCCCTGCAGTGGGGTAAAAATGGGCTGATGATGATGATGATGAATATGTAAAACAAATTCAATAATTAAATAAATCCACTTTTGAATACGTTACTTAAAGATGAAATGTGATCCCATCCAATTTCTTCGTAAGCCCAGCAGCATTTTTGCATGTAGGAACGACACAAGACGACATTTTAAAATTAAAATTGACACTTGTACTGTACATTATAACGCGGTAAGTGCAACGGAGTGACTAATCGCAACAAAGTGAAACCACTCTATTTAAGAGTGGTTTTTGTTTCTTCAGTTTCACGCTTACAGGCGGCTTCTGGTTATTCTGAGATTAAAATAAACTTTTCAAAAAAAACCGACTTCAAAAACGTAAACTAATAAAAAATGTGAGTCATCACGGAACGCATGGCAGATGTGAAACATCGAGTTTGTGCAAGTAATATGCATAAAGGACAAAATTACGACAGGAACTAAATATGGCTTAAGGAAAAATTAAATATTAAAATTTTTTTACTGAAAATGATGACTATTTATTTGAGCTATTTATTTAAGCTCAGAAGAGGGAAAGCGGCTGGACCCATAGGATGACCTTGTTGACAAACTACAGTAGAATTATTTTTTAAACAGGTATTAAACAGCTATTAAACAGCTATTAAACATGTATTAAACATGTATTAAACATGTATTAAACATGTATTAAAGATGTATTAAACATGTATTAAACAGGTATTAAACAGGTATTAAACAGGTATTAAACAAGTATTAAACAGCTATTAACAAGCTATTAAACATGTATTAAACATGTATTAAACAGGTATTAAACAAGTATTAAACATGTATTAAACGTGTATTGAACGTGTATTAAACGTGTATTAAACGTGTATTAAACGTGTATTAAACGTGTATTTAACGTGTATTAAACGTGTATTAAACGTGTATTAAACGTGTAGTAAACGTGTATTAAACATGTATTAAACATGTATTATACATGTATTGTCTGTCTGTCTGTCTGTCTGTCTGTCTGTCCGTCCGTCCGTCCGTCCGTCCGTCCGTCCGTCCGTCCGTCTCTTTGTCTGTTTGTCTGTTTTTCTTTTTTTTCTGTATGTCTGTTTGTCTGTTTGTCTGTTTTTCTGTTTTTCTGTTTGTCTGTTTGTTTGTTTGTTTGTTTGTTAGTTAGTTTGTTTGTTTGTTTGTTTGTTTGTTTGAACGCGCAAATCTCAAGAACTACTGGTTCGAATTGAAAAATTCTTTTTGTGTTGGATTGTCTATTTATTGAGGAAGGCTATAGGCTATATGTATAAAATAATACTATCTGTCTGTCTCTCTGTCTGTCTGAGCAAATCTCCAAAACAGCTAAACCGATTTTGATGAAACTTCACAGATGTGGATAGAAAGTGGTCAAAAATGACATACACTACTTTTTGTATGTCTGTATGTACGTCCATTTGTCTATTCCAGCTAATCTCTAAAACGGCTAAATCGATTTTGATGAAATTTCACGGGTATGAAAAGGAGGTAGTCAAAAGTGACATACGCTACTTTTTGTTCGTCTGTCTGTCTGTACGTCTATGTGTCTATTCGAGCTAATCTCCAAAACCGCTGAATAGATTTTAATGAAACTTTGCAGACGTGAAAGAAGGTTGTCAAGAGTGACATCAGTTACTTTTTGTGGCTGTCTGTCGTTTGTCCTCACTGATCTATCAGCGTAGATAAAGCCGAAACTGCTAAATCTAGGAAGCCGAAATTTGGAACAGTGGTTTATTTTATAACGTGAATATAAATTTTAAAAAAAGGAATATTTTGAAATTTCAAATTGAAGGAGGGAGGGTTGGAGGGGCTTCGTATAAGAGTCTTTGTTCTTTAAAGTTAGAAACATAAAAATTTTAACATAAATAAATAATGACGTCTTTCAAGGTTTTTGGATATCAAGGGTGGAAAACGGGATGTGAAAAGTATGGGAGTATCGATTTTCTTAAAGGAGTGGGGAGAATGAAGATTGAAAGTTTGAATGGGTGTCCCCAATATTAGTTTTAGCAAAAGTACCTACGTATTAACCATTTCGAATGTTAATACTACCTAAAACAGGAATGTGTAATCTACGCAAGCGAAGCTGCGGGCGGTCGCTAGTAAAATAATATAATCTGTGAAAATCGGCTTTGGGTAGGTTCATTTTCAATGAAACCGATGGTTGCGGGGACTGCAAGATCTGTGGATTTTTTTCACAGTTAGTCAGACCAGTTTCCGCGTATTAGACTTAGAATCCGTTTGCGAACAGTTAGCCGGTTGCTATTGCATATCACCGTAATGGCGACTAATTATATCGTGAATGTGCCTATGTTACGAGGAAGGGAAAATTACGACGAGTGGGTGTTTGCAGCAGAAAATTTCCTTATACTTGAAGGAATGATGAAATGCATCAAACCAGAGTTGGACGCCGGTGGTGCGGCCATTATTGCATCAGCCACGGATGACGCCAAGACAAAGGCGAAACTGATTTTGACGATAGATGCGTCGTTATACGTGCACATCAAGACAGTCAAGACTACTAAAGAGCTGTGGGAAAAATTGAAGTCTCTTTTTGATGATTCCGGTTTCACTAGAAGAATAAGTCTCCTGAGAAATTTAATTTCTATCCGTCTGGATAATTGCAGTTCCATGACCTCGTACGTCACCCATATAATTGAGACAGGTCAGAAACTTTGTGGAACGGGATTCGCAATTAATGACGAATGGATTGGTTCGTTATTGCTAGCTGGATTACCAGAGAAGTTCTCTCCCATGATCATGGCGATAGAGCATTCAGGTATTCAAGTGACAACGGACGCCATTAAAAGCAAACTTCTAGACATGGAGACGGGAAACGGAAACAGTAGTGAAGATGGTGCATTTGCCGTATATAGAAAATGGCAGCACAAAAGGAAACAGGCATCCACAACACAAAATAAAAATGGCGCCTCGACCTCGAATTTGCCAAAGACAAGTAATGCCAACATGAAAACTGTCAATGTCAAATGCTATCGTTGTAAACAAATAGGACACTACCGAACTCAGTGTCCAAATAACTCGAATTTAAACAATAAAAACGAAGACCGTAAACAGACCAACGCATTTTCAGCTGTATTTCTAAGCGGAAGTTTCAACAAAGGGGACTGGTATATCGATTCCGGTGCTGGCGTCCACTTAACCGCTAACACAGATTGGATAACAAGCCCATACCGTAAAGTTCAAGAAAAAATCATAGTTGCAAATCAAGAAACTGTTTCAGTTACGTGTGCTGGAGATGTTAAGATAAAAACTAAAGTGAATGGCAGTGAAATCGACATCAACATCGAAGATGTATTATGTGTACCAGAATTGACAACTAACCTCATTTCCGTGAGCAAATTGATAGAAAAAGGAAATAGAGTGTATTTCAATAAGGATGGTTGTCTTATACACAACAGAGATGGAGATTTAGTTGCTACTGCTACATTATTGAATGGTGTCTATAGATTGAACACACAAGAGAGGTTGATAGCTGTGGCTACCACCTCAGGTCACATCTGGCATCGCAGGTTGGGTCACGTGAACAGTGATAGCTTGATGAAAACGAAGAATGCTGTAACTGGAATGGATTTTGTTGAGAATATTGAGATAAGCAAATCGTCATGCAAGACATGTTGTGAGGGTAAGCAGTGTCGGCTACCATTCACAAATGTTGGTACGAGAAGTACAGAATTATTAAATGTGGTGCACAGTGATCTTTGTGGACCCATGGAGGAGAAATCACTAGGAGGTTCGTCCTACTTTCTTTTATTTGTTGACGACTTCAGTCGAATGACCTTTATTCATTTTTTGAAACATAAAAATGAAGCTTTGAAATATTTCAAAGAGTTTAAGGCGATGTCAGAGAATCAAACTAATAGAAAAGTGAAATTCTTCAGGAGTGATAATGGAAAGGAGTTCTGTAATTCAGATTTTGATGTTTTCTTAAAAAAATATGGTATAGTTCACCAAAAAACGAACCCATATACACCGCAGCAGAATGGGTTATGTGAGAGAATGAACAGAACCATCATTGAGAAGGCAAAATGTGTGTTATATGATGCCATGATGAATAAAAAGTTTTGGGCTGAAGCCTGTAATACAGCCATGTATTTGCATAATCGGACAGTTTCATCCATTTTAAATGGTAAAACGCCATATGAGTTATGGACAGGCGTTAAACCAGATCTTAGCAATCTAAGGATCTTTGGGTCACCAGTCATGGTCCATGTGAATAAAGAGAAGCGGTCAAAATGGGACAAAAAATCCACTGAATGTATACTAGTTGGATTTCCCGAGAACATCAAGGGCTACAGAGTGTATGATCCTGTGAAAAGAATTATAACCACTAGCAGAGATGTAATTGTAATGGAAAAAGAATCAATCATGATGGAGGTCGCATCTGAAGGCAAGGATCAGGAATCTGTGAAGGATGGTATGCCACAGGAAAGCCCGAATCTACAAGATTCAGTGGGGGATGACACAGATTCAACTTTAATAGAAGTGTCAGAAGATGATTCTCTTTCAGACTATATGCCGAGTGAATATGAGGATTCAGTAGAAATTATAGATGATAATTATCATCAAGTTAGACCTACAAGAGAACGCCGTGCTCCAAATAGATATGGTTTCGGTGGAATCTGCTACTCGGAGAATGATATGATTTGTGGAGCTGATCTTACACTGAAGCAAGCGTTGAAGGGGTCTGAGGGAAACCAATGGTTGCAGGCTGTCAAAGATGAATTGAAGTGCTTCGAAGACAATTGTGCTTGGGATGTAGTAGATATTCCTAGTAGTGGTACAATTGTGCAGTGCAAGTGGGTGCTCAAAAAGAAAATAGAACCTGATAACAAAGTGCGTTATCATGCAAGGTTAGTGGCAAAGGGCTTCTCCCAACAACCAAGTATAGACTATGCTGAGACATTTTCACCAGTGGTGCGACATAGTTCATTAAGATTACTTTTTGCTTTGTCAGTAAAACTAGGACTTGACATCAGGCATTTTGATGTGGTAACTGCATTCCTAAATGGCGAACTTCATGAAAATATATAGTTGCAAATACCTGAATGTTTTGATAGTTCAGATACTAATAAGTCCTAAAATTAAAGAAAGCCATTTATGGATTGAAGCAGTCATCAAGAATGTGGTATAACAAAGTAGATATTTGTTTAACAAAAAATGGTTACTTAAAATCTAAATATGAACCTTGTTTGTATGTAAAGAATGAAGGTAAAAATATGACTATAATTGCATTATATGTTGATGATTTTTTCATTTTTTCAAATTGTTCTAAAGAAACTAGTAAGTTAAAGTGTGTATTAGAGTCTCAATTTAAGATTAAAGATTTAGGCCAAATAAAACAATGCCTTGGTATGTCGGTGTGTTATGATAAAAAAAATAAAGTGTTAACATTAGATCAAAGTCATTACATAGAACAGTTATTGTTAAAATTTAATTTAGAAAATTGTAAAACTATAGATACTCCTATGGAAAGTGGACTGAAGTTGGCTAAACATAGTAATTGTGATAAGAGTTTACCATACCAGCAATTAATTGGTTGTTTAATGTACCTTGCTATACTTACACGTCCGGATATTGCATTCTCAGTAGGATACCTAAGTCAGTTTAACAATTGCTATAGTAGAGAGCATTGGGCTCATGCTAAGCGGATCTTGAGATATTTAAAGAGAACTAAAGATTATTGCATTAAATATTGTGGTATAGGTAATAAAGATATAATTGGTTATGTAGATGCAGATTGGGGCAGCGATACTTTAGATAGAAGGTCATACACCGGATTTTGTTTCAGTCTATCAGGAGGTGTAATTTCTTGGAGTAGTAAAAAGCAAAACAATATAGCTCTGTCTAGCACAGAAGCAGAATATATTGGTATCTCTGAAAGCTGTAAGGAAGCTATTTACTTAAGAAATTTGTATAAAGAAATAACCGGTAGTTCTGATTCTATTCTTATATTTAATGACAATCAAAGTGCCCATAAATTATTACATAACACAGTTTTTCATTGTAAATCAAAACATGTAGACATTAGATATCATTTTGGAAGAGAGTGTATTAATAACAACATTGTTAAAGTACAGTACCTACCAACAGCTGATATGGCTGCAGATGTTCTAACAAAATCTTTAAGCTGTGTGAAACATTATAAGTTTTTGGACTTGATGGGGGTGCAACAAAAATGTAATTAATTTAGTGTCTTAGTATGTTGTATTTACTGTATAATATTTTGATATAGTGGGGGTATTAATATTATATATCAATATATTATATGTTCATGTTTGGTACAAGTAGTGACATCTATGTTCATGTAATGTAACTAATTTTGTAATGTGAGATTTCAATTAAACCCAGACGTCTGTTGTTCGAATGCATACGGTCGTTTTATTAACAAATTTTACTGTAAGAATTGTGTTATATTTGTAGTTTTTTTTACGTTTAAAAACATAAAATAGAAAGATTTCATACAATTCTTTTACAAGAAAACAAAAAAAAAAATTCACAAAATACGCGCAAAAAATGTTGACGGTCCTCCGGAAATAATTCAATAAATTTTTTTTTTTTTTGTTTAATATAGCAAAAATTTTATCATACTTTCTATTGACACCACTCTGTAACGTTTACAATGACATTGGCATCTCAAAATGCTTGAATCGCAAGCACCCATAGAATGTATTAGAAATCATCCCAAAATGGGATCCTTGCTATTTCGGGCTAAAAAGTATCGTCCCGAAAAGGGACGCTTGCTACTCGCAGGGCACCGCCAGTAGCAAGCGACCCAATTTGGGTCGTTACGATTTAGCGCCGAAGTAGCAATCGATGCAATTTGGGTCGATGGGTCGATTGCCCATACATTTTATAGTTGCTTGGGGTTCAAGCATTTTGAAATGCCTAAGCTCATGTCATAGACATACATATACTAGCGTAGGAGACCAACTGACATATAAAAATCGCATGACCGAAACGGAAATGAGTATGTGTGCAAAATTCACATGTGGTTGAGCCAGTTTTAGGGATGTGCATAGGTGTTTTTTATATTATCGATAGCACGTAAGTACTTTCATGATAATGTGTCGTTGAAATTACCGCGTTATCATAAGTCGAAATCGGCAATCCTATTTATTATTTTGAATCTGCTATACTACAAAATTTTCGTTTTGAGTTACTTTTCCTAACTTTTAGTTTTTTAAAATGACAAATCATCAATCAGTCAATTCCAATGCCATTTCCTTTACTCCAATAAATTTTTTTTTTTTGTTAACAGTTAATAATAAAAAATTTGCAGAAGAAAAGAAAGCGTTAATATTATTATGGAAATTTTTATATTCAGTTGAATACAAGCCAAGTAATAAATAAAACAATATAAATAAACCATTTTTATTTTTAATGACAATACGTCATGTTGCAACGCATAACAACAAACTTTTTAACACTCTTTGTAAACAAAAAATTAAAAATGAACAAAACAAAAACATTTACAATTTAGAAGTTTCATGATGAATATCATATTTAACTCGATAGAATTGAAAGATAAACCAAAACTAATAAAATAGTAAAAGTTTTTTTTTAATTCGTCAATAAATAACTGAGAAATAAATTATTGATATTTATGTATTTTCGTGCGGTTTGAATGGTGGCTTCTTACTGCCCGTGACGTCACATTGCCTACTCGATTGAGTGTCGCGTCGTCTCACTGCACCACAAATTATGTCTTGGATGAAATTCCTATATTTCATCCAAGTCTATAATATCTTTTGTTTCTTTATAAAATAGGTAGTTAAGTTTTATTTGATTATAAAGGAACAAGTTTTTGTAAAAGACAAAGTGCTAATTTGCCTAAAATTGATATTTTCACTGTAATGGACTTTTTTCTTCAAATCCGTTTTATATTAGTGCTGAAATAAAGGTTTAGGCTCTCAAGTTGAAGGTTCTAGTGATATATCCCGGTAAACGTACGCTGACACCGATCGCTTGGTCTTCAGATTGACCTGTACAGAAATTACAGTTGGCATAAATGTTCTGACTTTAGATATTAAGTATATACTGCGGCGTTAGTATATTACTTAATATACTAAGTAAGCACATGTGAAAAAGAAAGAAACCCGTATCGGCACAAATTCAGTAGGTATAGATCCTTTCTTCAAAAGTCGTCGGTGATTTAGTTAGACAAAACACTTTTCCTTAAAATGTCTACTGCGAACCAAAGAACGTTTTCGAGGCGTCCCACCTGCTCTATTTAACATTCTTTTCCATTGTTCTCTGCTAACCGCGTTTACAGGAAACCTGGATATTATGAAAAAGTCATCATTATCAGGAAGCATTTTTTAACACGGCAGTTTCCTGGAGGAAAATGAGGTAATACTATTGTATACAGTAACTTTGTCATTCAAAGTTAAATTATTTACAACGTTTTTAGTCAGAGAGCAGATAGAACGTCTGACTTTAAATCATAAATAAATAACGATTAAAATTATTTGTGTACATATCATATATTTTCATATGAGCAATTCTTGTATTTATATATATCCTATGTATAGTATATATGTATAGATGTCATACTTTCTCTTACAATGTGCTGCCAGGCTAAATAAACCTCCTAATAACTTTAAAAACAGTTAACGACATCCTTCCAGTGGAACAATTGCAATTATGTAATATTAAATATACAAAATATTTATATTTGAAAATATCGACATATCGATAGATTTTGTGCGATCCCTATGCTAAATTGTTTGACGGTAATTGTACACAATATTTTTGTATCTTACACATAATTGTTTAAAATAACAAATTATTTACAAAATAGAGTATTTACCGTATACTATTGATGTATAACCAAGTAAATTTAGGATTGCTTCTTATAAAAATAAGCATTAAGATAACAGTATGTTATTGGCAGTACTTACATGTGAAATATTTCTTTACTTAGATTATTATCATATGTTACAGTGCAATCTAAAACAGAACACGACACCATTGTATTTCATCATCATCATCATCAGCCCGTGTCTCTCCACTGCAGGATATAGGCCTCTCCCAAGGCTCGCCACCACACACGGTCCTCCGCCTTCCGCATCCAATTACCCCCGGTATGGTGCTTCAGGTCATCAGTCCACCTGGCCGGAGGGCGTCCAACGCTTCGCTTCCCAATACGTGGCCTCCATTCGAGAACCCGTCTACCCCATCGGTTGTCGGTTCTACGGCAAATGTGACCGGCCCATTGCCACTTCAGCTTGCTAATCACTTCGGCTATGTCGACAACTTTAGTTCTTCGACGGATTTCAGTATTCCTGATTTTGTCCATCAAGGAACCATTCCATTGTATTTAAAAAGATTTAATTTATATAGTTCAGAATCATTAAGGGGGCAATTACAAAAAACGGCATGTTTAGGTACATTTTTAGGAAGTTTGGAAAGGTATATGGTCATAAACCTAATTCTAAAATAAAGACCAGTTCTTAATTTACAATTGTGTTAGAAAACATTTGCATATTTTACACTCTTTCACACTGAAAAAATATTATTTTGTAACCCACTTTTGCCGAAATCGCGGAAAATTAACATTTTTCGGTACATATTACACCATCATCACAAGGTTTTTTGAGATTAAAAAATCATTTAAGTATTGTTAATACTTCATCCTTTCTTTCTGTTAGAGGAAATTTTGATAATAAACGGAAAAGTGGCAGAAAAAAATCATCAATAATATGCAATTTCACCGAAATTTCGCCATACTATTTTGTATGAACTGACAGCATAAAACCAAGCGCACACGGTATCGTGCTTCAGACCGCTCCGAGGAGCGCTATTGAAAGGTCGGGTGTACGTCTTTGTTTTTCTCCGATCAAATGCTGTACGTATGGTAAAGTTGAACTCAATCAATCTTGAGACGTGGGTGAAAGTAAAAGTGAATGGGCATCTTTGTATGGGCTGCATACCCAGGTTGTATCAAGTTGTGGTATATGTCATTTTAAAGGTCGTATCAATAGCTTTATTTTATAGTATGGCACCAACCATGAAACACGTGTAAGGAAATAACTATGAGTTATTTTATATCTCATATAATGAAATGTTATTTTTAGTGTAAATGTTACTTATTGTACAATATTACTTTATTACTAAGCATACCTACTATACGGTTACCAATCGCTATTCCACCGCCGCTTGCACACCTACATACTCTTAAGACTGGCCAAAAAAATTGCAGGTTTTGCATGGGCTTCGTCTCCATGCTGTATCTAGTGTAGGCATGTTGTTCTTGGATTTCTTATTAAAAATATAATTAAAGGCTAGTATTGCGTAGGTCGAAATAATTTTAAAAAAAATATCATTGAACTAATAATCTAGATCAACAATTATATCATCTAAAAAAGTTGCTGGCAACAATATATAATTTTGATGCCTCGCCCACCCCAAATACCATATAATGCTTATTATATGTGAACATGTGCCGACTGTTCTTCGCCCTATTAGGCACGAACAGTAATTATCGACTCCTTTCCCGTCGTTATTGTAGTTACTACAATATAGGAGTAATATATCCGATTCGACACATGACAGGACTGAATCCAACCTCTAGTAGTATGTGTGTGTGTGGGCAGGGCGATGTAAGAGTTATACTGACAGGTAGCCGCAACGCACAGTATGCTATATAACATGGTAAATAAAATAATATAAGTAAAAAATAAAAACCGACTTCAAAAACATAAACTAAAAAGTTAAAAATAAAATTTTCACTTTAAAGAAAGGAGCATTAACAGGCGGCATATAGTTAATGAAGTCAGTGCCTACTCACTCAGACACTTTAAATTGTGTTCCATATTTGTTATAGTTATAAATATATAATTGTTGTAACTGTTATTACCTGGTAAGTACCCATTTAAAGTGTCTGAGTTGGATTTCATTAACTATATGCCGCCTGTTAATGCTCCTTTCTTTAAAGTGAAAATTTTATTTTTAACTTTTTAGTTTATGTTTTTGAAGTCGGTTTTTATTTTTTTTTTTAATTATTTTATTTTCAATTTTTAGTTGAACGAATCTGTAACTTATTTGTATTTAGTATAAATGGGGCTACTAAACACGCTACTCTAATGAGACAGCACCGCGATTACGCAACGTAAATACAGTGTCAAATTGACGAATCAGCATGCCTAGTAGGCAGTGGTATTCCTATGTAAAACTTCAATCTTAATTATTATTTTTGTGCGAACTGAACATTTTGGCATATTCAACCGTATGACGGAAGCTCAACAAAAGGTAACTGCTGTAAATCGTTGAAGAATTCCCCCGACTGTTTATGGTCTTCATCATCAGACCTGTAATGGCACTATAACTCATATGAGTGCAAAGTTCTCTTCAATAGAAATGAATTAAGTCCAAACACCAGGTAATTGATGTAAATCGTTAAGGAGTTCCCTCGATTGTGTATGGTCTCCATCATCAGATCTGTAATGGTACTTATAACCCATATGGGTGCAAAGTTCTCATTAATAGAAATGAATGAAGTCCAAACACCAGGTAATTGCTGTAAATCGTTGAGAAGTTCCCTCGATTGTGTATGGTCTCCATCATCAGACCTGTAATGGCACTTATAATCCATATGGGTGCAAAGATCTCATCAATAGAAATGAATCAAGTCCAAACACCAGGTAATTGCTGCCAGTCGTTGAGGAGTTCCCTCGACTGTCTTTCAGCTCCATCATCAGATCGACTCCCGACCTTCATTAAATAGTACTAGTAGTAGTACTTTATCAAAATACTTAAAATACGATTTTCGAAGGTTGCCCTCGATTTCTCTGGGATGCCATCATTAGATCCTGGTTTCCTTATCATGGTACCATTTCGGAGATATCTCCCTTTCACAAAAAAAAAATCATCCAATTCGGTTCATAAACAACGAAGTTATCCCTGAACACACATAAAAAAAAAAAAAAACATATATACGGTCGAATTGAGTAACCTCCTTCTTTTTTGAAGTCGCTTAAAAAGAACTTTATAAGCTAGAAATAATGATTATTTAAATAAAAATTAAATAATTTTAAATTTAAATTTCAAAGGCAGTAATTAAATAATAAGTTGGTGTCATACAATAAAATGAAGCTATTATTAAGACCTTTAAAATGACATATGTCACAACTTGATACACCACTGGGTATGAAACCGCCCATTGTCTTTTATAATATTTTATGAATTGAATTAGTTTGAATTATTTTTTTTACCAAGGCGGAAAGCTATTAAGCTTAAAATAAAAATCTTACACTATATATACAATGTACATAATATATACATTACCAAATTGACCAATTAATAATTTTTTTATGATAAAAAAATTAAATTAAAACATATGTAAAAAGTGGTGTCCTCTTGGAATGGTGTAATTATTTTAATTTTAATACGCTTTTATAAGTTCCACCTGTATGTTTTTTTGTATCTAATGGAATCTTTAAACGCGGTTGTCACCCACTTCCGCTAAAGATATTGGGCTGAAATTCAGAATACATATGTAACTTCGATGACAATACACTAAAATGATAAACATAACTTGATGTTGCAGCCAGGATTGTTTCCTCATAAGGATACTCTTCACCGGTTAATAGCACGAACACGAAACTTTGTATGTAGGTTGGATTTCGATAGTTATCCATGATTTTCACTATAAACTGATGATGCACCACGATAATTTGTTAACGAGGGAACTCCTCAGTGGTTAGATTAGCACCGACATGAAGCTTTGTGTCGGTGTGTATCATTTCATCGTTTTATAGGTAATTGTGAGTTCCACCTTTATGTTTGTAAATTTTGATGGAATGTAGTTTACAAAATATTAAGACTAAAAATAAAAAAAAAATTATAGTTTACAAAACTTAAAAAAATATATTTTAATAGCAAATCGAACTATAAAGAACAACATAACTTTTAGTATAAGTCTAAACAACAACAAATAAATAAAGTGATGAATAAGAAAATTAATGTTATTGTGAAAAAATCGTTGAGTTCAATGGAATATGTAAAACAACTATCGAGCACTCCACGCTTTTTAACAAAAACATTAATTTCCTTATTAAACACTTTATTCTTATACCAGGTTATTTTCTTCTTTATAGTTCAATTTCCTATTAAAGCGCTATTTTTTTACTTTTTAAAACTATAATTTTTAGAAGACGGTCTGACTGATCGTTAAATTTGAAGAGCAAGTTAGTCAAAAGGGAGAGTTCACGCGATTCCTCATTTATTGAATATCACAAAAAATCATAGACGAACGAACGACTTTCTTCATTCAAACAGCAAGAAGTTGCGACCGGTCGGTCATTCTTCAAATTTGAAAACACAACGTACGGCTCTTGGGTGATCAGGTCAGACGCCTCACAATTATCATTTATCCCAAACAGAGGGGAAAAGCTTCATCGAAAATGGGTGACCCTAGGAGAGTCAGGTTGTCTCTAAACAGAATTTTGGTGTTCGGAGTGATGTTCTTCAAATATTGGAAGATATGTGTGGCCAAGAATGAATCAATTTTATCTCAAATATACAATTCGCATTTAAGTGATTTTAATTCTAAGCCGATGGCACTGAATTTGTTTTTAACATTAGGCAAGTCTGACCAGGCCCAGGCAACTTGTTCGCCGCGGTCATGACATACCTACGGGGGCCAGGAGCAGTGATACCAGTTACTGTGTGCTAACTTTTCTTTTTTATTGTAGCAACATTATTTGCCAATGATACCAGAACACAATTATCCTATGTTTTCAAGATTTTTTTCCCAAGATAATCGCAGCAGAATGTATGAATGACTGTAATAAAAGTGTTTTATTCGACTATGAACGATGTATATGGAACAATTCATAAACTATGCGCGTGCAGTGAGCAAATTAATTAAGAATTTAACAAAATCATTGTGTGAAATATTTGTACGAACTCTTTAATTAAACTGTTGATTATTGTCCCATCAATCAAATAAATTATCCATTTTGTTATTAAAATTGCATATTCTTTAAAAAAAAATGTAATTTATTTAAAAATTTTGGGAACGGTCCATTCGATAGGATCTTTTTTATAGTGTACCTTTTTTGTTTTATATCCAAAATGTGGTTAAAACTTAAAAAAAAACATAAATTAGTTCTTTTGATTTTTTAAAAAGGCGATTGACTGAACGAAACCTGACGACCAAATGACGACATATTAACAAGTCCATTGAGAGTATAGAGTTGAAATGGATTTCCAATCACTGATTTACGACTGCTTGATTAAAATTTTTTTCGGAACGGCGCATGTGAAGTTTAGGTCATTTTGATAAAAAGTTTGTATTAACTGTAAAGTTGCCTTCTTTTAATAAACCATTCAAAGCATAATCCGCAGAAACATTAACATATTATACCAATATGTTTCCAATTGATCATAAAAACTGTACGTTAGAAAATATGGTCTTACCCTTACCCAGTCATTTTTATGAAACATGAATATGATAACGAAATTGAATTATACAAGTAATAAGACAGTTTCCATAATACTTTGTTCTATATAACGAACTAAAGTTGAATGGAAATTAATCTTAACAGCGCCATCTAGTCCCAAAGTAAGCAAGTTTTTGCTTGTATTATGGGCACTAGACAACTGATATACATGCTTAATATTCTTTGCAGTATATAAATACATAGATATTTTGCACTCAGGCACCAAACAGATAGACATGTTGATGCACACAAATATTAGTCTCGGGCGGGAGTTGAATCTGTGACCTTTGGTTCTGCGATTAGGGTCTCTAACCTTTCGGCCAATAAGTCAGTCAATGTTTTTTATCGTCTAACAAAATGACTTAATTTTTTTCGGATGCTTATGGTGTAATCCACATTTCCTTACTCTAGAAATGAAAAACTCTCAACAGCGAATGTTATTTCGATTTGTAAACCGTTTTCATAAAATATTTATGGAAACACTTCGGCATTTCACGAAGAAACAAATTATCTTCTACGTTCCACCAGGACAATGCACAAGTACAACATTTTTCGAGATTACCTACTAAGTTAAACATAAATTCACGCAAGAACTGTGCGACTGCGAATTACAGTGAGGGGTATCCCACAAATGGCCGCTGACCGCTACAATGTTATTGTTAGTCACTGGCGCGTCGCCACAGCGCTGTATCTCAATATTTTAGTCATATATTAAAGTTTTACAGATGATGAATAAATCTAGTGTAAATATTTTACTCACATATACATAACATGTAGACGACTATACAACCAATTTTTGGAAATAATAATTACCTACCTATATATATTTATTTGATTTTACATCACTGATGTTTGATTTCTGCATCCTTATCTTCAAATTGTATATTAGATTAGACCTTTGATTACGACTGCTAAATCACAAAAAGTTTTACCGAAATAGGTTCAGTAGTTTTTGGTTCTTATTATCGTGTTTATACAAATAGATAAAAATTCCCAAAACGATTGTTTTAAGTATCGTCTACCCACACATAATAATAACGTCTACATCACAACAACGTCTTGACCCCAAACTAAGCAATCTAAGCATTAGCTTGTGTTTTAGGTACCAAACGAAGGCAACACATACATATAATAACCAAGACCAGGATTACCGGTACCAGTATCAATATTCATCATATAAATACTGACCCGACCTGGGACCTCCAGCTTCGTAGGCAGGGTCGCTACCCACTAGGATAACCTGTCGTCATAACCCATAACAATTATTGTTTTGGAAAAATATCTTATGTACAGGGTTGACCATACGAATATGTTACAATTTTATTTATAAATTTTTCATTACATAACTATATAGTAAGGTAATAATGATTTTTTATTAGTAAAATTATAACAAAATATTTAATTCGGTGTTTTACATTACTAAAAATTCTCATAGTTATTCAGTACTGATATTATTATTCGTAATCATATAATCCATCTAAATAACATATAATATCAATTTGCGATCTGTATCTCTTAAACGAGGTAAGAACTGGTAAGAACTGTAACTATAGGAATTCTACCTCAAATACATGAAAATATTATTGCACATTACTACATGGTAACACTGCAAGTTTGACTGATTATTCAGTTATATAAGGGGGCCAGTGGGGGCTAATAATTTTACGTCAAAAATAAGTGTGTGTGTGTTTAGATATAGGAGTGTACGTGTATGAGGCATGAGGTTTGTGATTGCTGACAATCAAATGGTTCTAGGGGCAACCAGTAGTTGGCGCTATTCTTGTCGTTTTTTCCCCCCATAGAGTTACATTTCTTCTTCCCGTAGGGAAGTATATATTGTTCTGTGAGTCTGTCAGAACAATCTCCGCTTAAGGTCCCATCGTCGAGATACCAAATATTTAATTTTGAATTCGCACTGTGGATGGCCATATGTGAAACCTTAGGCTGCTATCAAATTATTTTACTCTATGGTTCTAATGAATAATAAATTTTTATTAATAATGTCTGCTGCTTACTTAAGTATATGACATCTCTATGCATATGAATCTAAAATAGTATATTATGATGCAAGTACGGTAAGCTGCATATTATAGTCGAAGTGTGCATCATAAGACGTTATTCAATACATTTGCGATTAAAATTATGCAGATATAAGCTGGTTGTTTTTTGCGGTTTACGCATGCGTTGCAAACAGAATGCTTGTTTGTGATTGGTGTAAAGTAAAAAAGACCTAGTACTGTAAAATACAACATTACGGTACAAGTTTCGATGTCATAAAGACCATATTAATAGCAAATGTACTGAAAAAAGTATTATTCGTGGTTGTAATAATGTAAACATTTTTTTTTTGTAATATGTACCAAATAATAATAAATTTTAATCTGTACAAAACAGACTTTATTTTAGTAGTTTAGGCCTAGCTAGAAAGAAGTTCAAAATGGCGGACACTTTTTTCAGTTTTGACTACAGATACCGATGTTGAAATCACTCATTTTGGTTACAAAGACCTCAAAACGGCAGTCATTTACAATTTCGACCACAGATTCCAGATGGGAGACCACGCGAACCCATAAATATTGATGTTGAAAGCAATCGACCCAGAAACAAAAAGTTTCAAATGACAGCCATTTTTTTTAGTTCTGGCCATCTGACCAAAGTTTCGTAAGCGGAGACCATACATACAGACTCTTAGAAATTGTTTTTGAAAGCAATCGGTCAGAGTCTAAAATAGTTGAATTTGACGAAATGCGAAATAAAAAAGGCACTTCAATCAATGCAAACTCGGCTTCGCTGCGTATCACAAACAAAATGCACTCGAATTGCAAAACCCCTCATACAATAACTGTGGCACAGTATACTATTGTATAATATTTTTTTTTTATGGAACTTTAAAAGACATCTTAACCCACACCCATAACACAAGCTTTGCTTAGTTTGGGACTAGATAGCGCTGTGTGGGATGTCCCAGGTATTATTGTTATCACTACATATTATAAAATAAAGTCCCCCGCCGCGTCTGTCTGTCTGTCTGAACGCGACAAACTCAAAAAGTACTGAACGGATTGGCATATTATTGACATCAATGGACAGAGTGAACCAAGAGAAAATTGGTAGAAATATGACGATAATTGTTGAAGAAGTCGGAAAAAAATCAAGCCGGTTGGGAACTTTCATCGAAAATGATGCTTAATCCTTTTGAGATATAACAAAATAATGTATAGAGAAATTGTGTCTCTTTTTAGGCACGTTGGCATGTATCTATCTTTTATGGATAGCTTACTATACTATTTTTATGATGTAATATGATGAGGTGATTGGAAAACAATTTATACGGATATGGTATTAATCCTTATCAAATTAAATACGATATTTACCTTCAGCATTTCATGAACATTATGATTGCCGTTTGTATCCTACAATTTAAATCAATATCTTAGGAGCCATACCGGACGACGCGACACGCGTGGTTAGGCTGAAGTTATCAATGTTGTATACAAAGAAATATTTTAGTTTACCCGGCCTCCTTACGCATCGCCGTCTTTTTGAGATTAGGTCTCAATATTTACCGATCTCACCGTTGTGTCTGTGGGGAAAATGCAGATACTTATGGTCTCCATGGGCTCTCCTGCATAAAAAATGCTGATCGCTCTTCCAGGCACTTCGTCTCAACAACATTGTAAAAGACGCTCTATCTTCTGCACAGACACCTTCCTGTCTTGAGCCTCAAGGTATCTTTCGGGGGGACGGCAAGAGACTCGATGGTGTCACTATGGTTCCATACAAAAATGGTAAAGCTCTTGTTTGGGATGTAACTTGCGTAGATACTTTATGTCAAAGTTATATAAAAAATATATCAAAAAAACTGGAGCAGCTGCTGAGACAGCAGCTCGTAGGAGAACAGCCAAGCACATGGAACTTTTAAATCGCTACCATTTCATCCCTTTTGCTGGCGAGACGATGGGTCCCTGGTCCAAGGATACCAAATCACTTGTCCACGATTTGGGTGTCGCGCTGTGTCTGTTGACAGGGGATCCTATATGCAAAGAATACTTTGTTCAGAGGATCAGTGTCGCAATAGAGCGCGGCAACGCGGCAAGCATCCTTGGTACCCTGAACCCATCGTCTCTTTAAAATTTTGTCATTTATCTTTACATAGTATTTTTTTAATTTGTAAATACTTTTAGTTTTTAATTAGTTTTTATTTTATAGATCTTAATTAACATATTAATTGTATCCTAAAATAGAATAAATAAAACGAAAAATACCTACAAATTTTAGTTTGTTTTTAGGTATTTATTCTTTACTTTTTCATATATTTATAGAATTCGAAATAAAATACATTAAAAATAATCCAAGTTGGACGAACTTGCGTTACATTTAAATCTAATGAAATCCAGTCCACATGTTCGACACAACAAGCTGATACGACACTACGACCGTAAAAACATTATGGCTCTGCTACCCGTGCGAAACCGGGGCGGATCGCTAGTTATTATATAAAATAAAGCAACGTTAAAAACCTGACATAAAAGAAAACTAATTTTTAAATAAATAAAAATAATAATGATTAAGACTAATTAGTTCTGGTATAGCGCCAAGTATGTGTTGCCTCTGGTGCAGATGCGCGTGTAGTAGTAATCAAGCTGTCAAATAAAACCTATTTTCGAGCTGTCACTTTTTGTCTTTGCGTCCTTAAAGCACAAAATAGAAAACAAAACTGGACCTTATTTTGACAAGTCGCTAATGAAGACTAAATGTATTCAAAGAGGTTTTATGACAGATTTATTGCGTTTCTTTCTCGCATGCAGGGTTTCCGTAAAGAGCTGGATGTCATTCTCACACTGTGTTCCTCTCTTACGCTAGTATATATACCTTTATGGTATATATACCTTTATGGCTCATGTAATACTAGGTGCAAGACTGTGCACTCCCGAACTGTTCACTTTAGATTATAAATTGTAAAAAGGCAAAATGATTGTGAGAGATACAGCTACTGGGGAGTACCTTTGCCCTTTTTTAACACTTGCCATTTGAAAAAAAAAACATTTTATCTAGTAGATTCGTTATCCTTTGTCAAGCAACCGACCCTATTTGAGTCAATTGGTCAATCACTTTTTTAAGAGACTGTGAACGCATCCAAAACTATATAAAAAAAAAACACAAGTTTGCCTTGTCTTTAACAATTGTTTAAATAACTCTTTTTCATCTCTTTCTATACCAAATTTTCTGAAATCGGTTGGTAACTTTTTTCGGAAAATCGAAAATGATGAAAAAATGCGATATTTCCCAATTTTTCGGACAAAAATTTGTATGTTTTAAAAATGAAAGCCAATATCGAAAAAATGAAATAAAAAACTTCTAATAAAATCAAATATCTTTATTTTGTAGTTATGTAACATAATTTTGAAATACGTCACAGGCAGGCAGGCAGATTACCTACAGGTAGGAAAATGAAATTTTAGAATCGGTCGAAAGCTGTGAACTGTGCCCTTTTCATTGATTGATTATCAGATAAGTTACCCCGGAGAATGAGATTCGGCTATATTTCAGGAAGTTATAAAGGTAGATGCAGGGCAGTAGTGTCAAAAGATACAGGAGCTCGCGGTCATGGTATGAAAGCAAATTTTCGAAAATAGGTCAAGAATTTTTATTGAAAAATTTAATAAAATTATATGACAAAAACGTGTTATAACTTTTTATTTTTGATGTCATGATAAATTATCAGATATTAACAACTTATTATCATATGAAGAAATACCCTCAGATACCAATAAATAAATAAATACTGATAGCTATGCCGGCTCTGATACAGAAGACCAACCTAAAGAATGTGCAAATGATGTGCAAAAGGTTTTGCTAGGTAAGAGTTTTAGTCCATCTGATGAAGAGTTTGCATCTGGAGATGAAGTTTCATCAGCCCAGCTGTATGGACGTAGTCATCCCGCCATAGAAGCTGTTCAATTCCGATAGTCTCTACTATTAGACCTCCCAAATGGAAGAAGACTTATTCAGTTTTAAGTCCTTACTATACACTATCAGTTTTATTATACCTAACAAAATATCTAGTCTAGCTGCAAGCTAACAGCTGCCCTTCTTCGGATTTTTCAGTCAGTTTTGACAGATGATGAGCAGCACATCATATTGTACACAAACTCATATGCCGAACAGAAATGAAATGCTTACAAACCAATTACTACAGACGAGATGTCGGTATTGCACTGAATTTGATCATGGAAATAAAAAAGAGTTTAAGTAACAAAAACTACTGGTCATCTTCTCCTGATTTGCGTGATGAGTACATGTCATCTTTTATGTCACTCAACTCGTTTTTCTTGGATTCTTGGTAACTTATATCTAAATGATAATAAACTTCTGCCTTCGCGAAACAATCCTTATTATGATAAGCTATATAAAATCTGGCCTTTTATTGAAATGATACGAGAGTCATTAAGAAAAAATTTCACTCCTACAGAAGAAATTGCTACATTTGTCATTTTTTATAAGTTTTGATCTCAATTTTGTGATCCTAAATACATACACTTTTATACTAAATTGTGTACATTTATTTCACCATGGTCATCCTAGCTAACCACCTTATAACTTATCCCCTAGACGATAAATTTTAAATACTATATAAATTATCATATATCTTATCTAAATACTTATTTAAATTAAATGCTAACTGTCTATCATCGCTAACAAAAATCTGTACTGGAAAGAGTTAAGTAAATGTAATCGGCTTGTAAATAAATATAAGGATTATTTATTAGGTCAAGTACACAAGCAAAACATTTTTAGTATTGGCGATGCATCTCTATGAAATAAGAAAAGTCGATGATCTCCGCCCAAGTCTGATACTTCCGTAAATTTTTCTTAGAATAGGATATTAGATTGAAAACAAAATCGAAACAGAAAGATGTCAACTTTCCTAGGAAGCCCCAGATTTCACATATATTTTGTCCCTTATAAATATACCTATAATGATACTTGATAATAATTAATGTATATTGATTTGGATCACTCGTGTATGTTTTTAAACTCGATAACTATACAGATTTATATATGTTTGTAGGACTATTATTTGAAAACTGCTATAGGTAATTTTGACAAATGTTCGAATGAAAAGTTTTAATTTACTAAATTACGACATATGTTATTAGCACGGACATACAAAAATCTCTATATTCATTTATAAAAAAAAGTTTGCATCAGTGTCACAGGCACAAGATAGGCTTAGAGAATTTTGTTCGATCGTAGTCAAAAATTAAAAAGTCCTGTTATGGTCTTGTTCATCCTACGTAACTTTGTCACCCTAATCAGAACGAGATAGTATGACACCCACTGACGTCCTTGTTTGTTTTATTTTTTAATTCTTTTTCAAGGTCAAATACCTAGGACCTCGCAATTTCTTTGTACAGCTCATTCCAGTTGTACGAATTACATATTAGTTTTATGGACTGGCTTGCCTACTCAATTCTACATTTTACTGTCTCTATGACCGTAGCCCGTGCATTCAATGTTCAGTTCAATATCAGTCAGTCACTGTTGACGTTATCCGTTTTGATTGGTGACGTACGATTGACGTCAATGATATTGCCTAAGGTCAAAGATTATTTTGGTAATTTGTGGCAATTTGAACTGAAAGCAAGATTAGATAATATTTCAGATATTATGTATTCATAATTATTGCATTATTTCAGTTTCACAAGTCGTGGAATCAACCGTGTTTCTGTAAAGCAATTAAATAGTATAGTACTGTTTTGAATAAACTAAAATAATGAGTTCCCGATTCGAAGTAGTTGAACAAGGACCACCGATAGAAGTATTTGCTTTGAATAAAAAATACACCGACGATCCTTTTCAAAATAAAGTGAACTTAGGAGTTGGCGGTAAATTATACAAATATAATATAACTATAAGTTTAATGTATAATAAACTTAGTAAGTATGTAATTAACATAATATTTTTCTTTCAATTAACATACAAACAAATGATTTTACAGTTGTAATGTCTAATTAGCTTTGTAAAAATATCTTTAATTTTGTTTATATTAGTTTTATAAATTTAGTTGTTGAAATTCATCAGTCGAATTACCCGCATTTAATGTGTAATATTGACACTAAATAAGTGCAAGCAAAGGAATTATATTTATTTTTTTAAATCCTAGTATTAAGTGAATGCATAAAAATAATAGTTGAGAAGAGTGAACTTAATGTATTTAGTAACAGATTGTCTGTATTAAAGCCATATTAAAACTTGAAAATATTTTCATGAATGCACGAGTAATCCTCTATAAAATACTTTTTGCTATCACTATGTTTGTATTCATATTTAGCGAAAAACATGATCTTGTTCTGCTTCTAGGTTGATATTGAAAAAAAATCTAATTCCTTATTTGCCATTATTTAAATTTTGTCATTACATTAAGTTGGCATTTCACTTAAAATTGATACCTAACAGTACAAGTCATTAAATTGCAGCTACTTTTAACTATCCGTCTGCCTTTTCTTAGTATAAGGATTTTTTATTAAAAAAAAAATATATCTGTATCATTAAAATAGACATTATTCAAAGTTTTGCAACATGGTCCAAAAAATTTGGTATTTTTTAGAAATAGGTATCATAATTCAATAGAAAAAAAATCATTCTCTGAAGACAACAACAGAGATATAAAAAGAAATCGTGAAACATTACTGTGACGTCACTACTACAGTACAGGCAGCGGTTGACAGCCATAAAAAAAAACAACTGCAAACAAACAAGTGCAAAATGTAGAGGCATAGAGCATTGTATCTACAATTAGTAGTAATGTCATCAGCTATAACATTTGATTATTCCTTAAAAATTGTACTTACATAAAATATTTTAAAAAAAATTAAATACTCCAGATTGTCTATATTTTCATAAAAAAGCATTCACATGTAATGTCAACATTTTTGGTCAATGCCCATTGGCCATATACGTCAAGCAACCAACTGCATGAGACAGCAGATAGCGGTCGTCTGAGCTGAATCGACTAACCTGAGTCGACTGACAGTCGACCTGCGTCCATGCACTGTTCATAGTAGCAGTCAAGTCAGTTGACTCCTTAAAATAAAAAACATATATATTGTACAGTTGGGTAGCAAATTGATTGTTGACTCAATTGTAATGTTAGATTGACTGCGATTAATTCAATCATATAAACATTTCGGACTCGCGCATTGACCCCGCTGCTCCCTGTCAACTCCCGTACGCAGCCTGACGTCCTACTTATGGGTAGAGTAACTTCAGCTAGGTGTGACAAAATATGAATCTGTTAAAAATCACCCTAGGAAAAAATGGTAAAACTGCTTTTAGTTCTAGTATAATCATGGAAAATATTACTACTATTAACTATAAATATTTTGTATCTTTATGAAATTATGATACGATTACCCTTAACCATTAATAGGGCAAAATGTATAGCTTGTGTACTAATAAAACAGTATTATTCAATATATTTGAGAAAATTTTTAATCTCTAAATACATTAATGTTTGAATAATAATGTCATATAAATACATATATTTTTTTTAAATAAATAAAAGTATTAAAAAGTGTCATTCTTGATATAGGTGTTATTGACTTATCCACATCGTCCTGATAATGAAAAAATTAAATTAATGTGTTATTATTAGCTTATCGAGATGAACAAGGGAAGCCATGGGTCCTTCCGGTTGTACGAAAAGTGGAGAAACAAATGGCTGCTGATGATACCCTACTGCATGAATATTTGCCTGTCTTAGGTGAGTCTATTTAAAAAAAAAAATTTATACCAAATCAACTTTAACACAACAAAAAAAATTTATGATAGACTATGGTATACAATCTAGAGAACAGTTTTTATAATTTTTAGTGGTTGCTTTTAATATGTTAACATATCCATTTTAAATAATAATGTGAGGGAACTTCATGTCATTGAGTATACTATTCTTGGTAGTGTATAAATAATGAGGCCCAAAGATTATGGAGGTCACATCTGGTTCAGATTAGAAGAAAAAATATAATATATAATTAAGTTATATAAAAATGAACATGTTTCTAAGTTGAACTAGTTTCAATGGTTATAAGCAGTCAGTAAAAATATAATGATATAGAAATTAGTGTTATTGCTATGTGAGATAATACTGACCTTGACTGTCTATAAGCCGCTCATATCTACAAAACAATTATCTTTTACTTTGTTGTGGTGACTTTCAGTTTTGTTGAATAATTTTTATTTTCCACTTTTTAGTAGTTCATGTATGTTTGAAAAATAACATACTACCCATACAAAGTATACATTGATGACAATCTTAGGGAACGTACCCATACTGCTTTATCCATTTTTTAAAATTTTTGTTCCCCCTCCCACGTCAGTGAATACCCATAGTATATACCAAGACCCCCTCCCAACCATTAGTTTTCACGTAGTAATTCATAAATATAGCTTTAAATAATTTTATGCAAGCAGAATGTTAAAAAAAATCATTACGGTCATATTTGTCATCTTTAAATACGGCGCTTGCTACGTACCGCCAAGAGTGCATGCATACCTTCAACTACAAATGAGAAAATGTTATTAACAAGAAAAAAAATATTTAAAAATATATTGTAACAGGAACTTAATTTACAAAAACAAAAGTCTTTTATAATTATTTTTCATCTGAATCAGTGAACGCCTTCCCAGTGTCAATCCATTCGATACATACATTGAAGATCACGGGGGCGCGGTACGTTGATATAAGATTAGGAAGATGTGCGATCCGGCACGTAAAAACGCCCAGAAAAAATGAGTATAGCACTCATCACGCTCGATGGCACTCATTTCGCGTAGTATTTCGCCACCCGACCTAATCGAATGTAGCACAATGCCGAAGTGTTCAATTCAAAAATTCAGAAATCACACATCAAATGCAAGAAAAAAACATGGCATTTTGTATTTTCGGAAGGAAAATCAGGCCATATTTGTATTTCATTCTGTGTTTTTTCGTTATAAAGAGCCAACTTAGAATAATTAATATCGTTTGTTGTTATAAAGAGCCAACTTAGAATAATTAATATCGTTTGTTTAAAATTATCAATAACGATTGAGATATAAACTGACCAATCATCAAATGCACTTAATTATGACTAGGCATTTTTAATAAATTTATTTTATTATTTTTTGTTTGACATTCTTTTTCATAGTTTTTCAAATATTATTATGAATCATTATAATTATTTTATAGGTAATTACTTCTTCTGGAATAAGGGAATTTTTGGTATTTTTTGACTATTTAGTATGTTTTTTTTGGGGGGTATGGGAGAAATTGTAAACCAAAGGAAATAAAAGAAACCTTTCTTAGGAACATTTTTTTTATTTAAATTTCACCTATTTAAATTTTTGGTTAAGAGTAACTTTCTAAAAAAATTGTTAAAATAACCATTTTTTGAAAATCTATTCTGATTTAGATGAGAATATATTTTATATAAAAAACATCTATATGAATATATAATATAACTTTCATGCATTTGAATATTTAAGATGTTGTTACCTATGTTACTTACGTGTTCAATAAGTATGGCTTACATTTTGCTGTAACAATCGTAATTAAATTGTAACCTAGTGGCATACTTTTTATATTCATAAAAAACTGGCCAAGTGCGAGTTCAACTCGCTCATTAAAGGTTTTTTTTTACTAAAACCCAGCCGTTTTACAGAAACACAATTACGGTAGCGCCATCTGGTGCCCTTTATACTAAGTGCAAATATCTGTTCTACAGTAACACCTATATGATAAAAAAACCTGAAATTAATTAAATTAATTAATAGCGAAATTGGTTGAGTAGTCTTTGAAGAAAATTATAACAACAATTGCATACAAACACATATACACAAGCACACAATAATTTACTTAAAACACATGTACAGTTTCCATCACATTGTAGGTAAAAAGAAACGAACGAATATACCATGTAAAATAATTTATATTAATTTTGCCACTCCATGGATGTCTTATTTCGCTGTCAGAGGAACTCATGACTTTTTGTGATTTAATAACAAAACGGTACACATGTGCACATTTTATATTTAAAATTAAGTCTTATGCCAAAGACTATACGGTTCAAATTACTAGACTATATATCTAACATATATCCTTTCCACTTCTAAAATTTTGACTTTTTGTGTTCTGATGACAAAGCGATATATTTCTGTTATATTTTATAGTCGAAATTGATTCTTGTGCTCAAGGTGATACGGTTGAAATGATGAGACAGTAAATAGTCTCGACACATGTTTTCATTCTTTTGTGGCAGTGTAACTAAATAGAGATAGGATCGTAATGCCTCCTTGGACACTGTTAGCGGCGAATCTTACTAGGAACCCTCAGTCTCTAAGTTTCCTAAGACGTGATTATTTTCTTCTCATCGATGACCTCGGCGACGTATGTGGGACCACCTTGGTATTTAATACGAAACAGCTTAAACTATTCAAATGAGTTAAGCCGTTTCCGAAAAATCGATGAAGATACATTAAAAACATGCTTCTTTTCGATTTTCTAACAAGCAGTATGTTTCAAGAAATGTTAAAACTATCCAAATAGGTTATGTCGTTTTCGAGAAATCTGTAAACATACATGAAAGTACATAACTCTTTTCAGTTTTAGTGGACCACTTCGTTATTTACCTTAAAATCTATAAAATACAATTTAAATTATAGCAATTAGCTATGCCATTTCTGAAAATCGGTGACCGATAAAAAAAATCAAAGCTTCAAAAAAAAAAATCTTCTACAGATCGCGCGGCGAGAGTTTGGCTTTGACCGTTATTGCGCAGAAATTTGAAAATTGGGTATCAACGGGCAATTAAAGGGGTGCGGGGCGGGTGTGTAGGCGCACGCGGTGCTCTGATTGGCGCTCCAGTCGTTCCCTGCCTCTCGCATGCCCCGCGCACTCCTGTTGTACAATCACATTCACAAGTGAATTGCTATTTTCGTTAATTGTTTATTGTTGTCGATTGTTATTATTTGTTGAAGCTAATATTAGCACTATGATCGTAATAATGATGTACAATTCATTATTCTCACGCCTATTCAACATTTTTGGCGCAACTCTTCTCTCACAACTCTCGCAACTCAACATATTCGCCGAAATCCAAGAGTATTGAAAAGTACTGGCGAGACTTGGCGAATATGACCTCTACACTCTATTACTCGACAAGTCTTGGTTACTTTTGGCGAGAGTGTACTATGAACTTAAAGTCTATCCGTTATATTAGACCTCAGACGCCGGCGTCGGTATCTTTTGAGGCGGCAGCCAAGTGCCGGCGGCTTTCTTTGTGAACTTTTGTCTTTGTTTGTCTTGTCTTGTGTTTTGTCCACGTGTCAAAGGGTGTGGGTTAATATAATGGATAAACTATAATACATCTTCTGCATCATAAAAATTGAATGATTATTTTTTTTCATTAGGGTTAGAACAATTGACAAATGCATCGGTCTCTATGCTTCTTGGTCAAGACAACCCTGCGATTGTTAGTGGAAAGGTAACAACTTGATTACTTAATCTACTATTTAATTTTATCATAAATTTTTATTTTATCACTACATATTATAAAATAAAGTCCCCCGCCGCGTCTGTATATCTGTCTGTCTGTCTTAACGCGATGAACTCAAAAACTACCAAACGGATTGGCATATGGTTGAAACAGGTTGAAACCAAAGGATGGAGTGATTCAAGAGGATGGTTTATGTGTATAATTTAATTATGTTTTGTGCAAATTAGTTGAAATCTGGCGATATTATTGTTGAAGACGGGGGAAAAAATTAAGCCGACTGGGAGCTCTCATCGAAAACGCTGCCTAATCTTCCTTACGATCCTTTGAAATCCTTTGATATATAACAAAATAATGTATGGAGAAATTGTTTCTTTTTTATAGGACTACAAAAAAGTCCCGTGGTGGCATATGTCTATCTTTTATAGATAGCTTATTATACCTATTTTTTATGTATAAATCAATGGTGTCATATGATGAGGTGATTGAAAAGCAATTTATAGGGATACAGTATTAATCCTTATCAAATTAAATACGTTATTTACCTTTAGAATAATTTCATGCACATTAGAATTGCCTTTTACACCATACAATTCAAATTAATATCTTCAAAGTTATCGAGTAATAAAAATTATTGCGCGACAAGCGACCGGGCCGGCGGCCGGTGCACTAGGCACTAGTAGAATTGGAAATAAAATACTTTAAAAATACTCCAAGTAGCATGAATTTACGTTACATTTAAATGCATTAAATCCAATCCAAATGTTCCACGCAACAAGCTGATGGGACGCTACGACAGAAAAAACATTACGGCTTATATGCTCGGCTACTCGTGCGAAGCCGGGGCGGGTCGCTAGTATTAGTATATATTTACTAACAGAATTTATGGTGGGGAGCCCAGAGGGTCTAATTAACGTGATAATCAGGGTGAAAAAGTGATAGTAGTGTAGATTGGGGTTGATGAAAGATTACTGAAAATCTATCTGAAAAGTTTCAGATAAGAGCCTCGTATACAGGGGGGGGGGGGGGGGCTTTCAGATTTTCAAAAAGGACAAAAAAACTTGATGTTTTGTGATTGTGATGCAAGTGATTTTCGTACCATCTTACGGGGGTTAACGCGTGAACCCGTCGAGTTTGGGTTCATTAGATTTGTCTTCATGAATTTCCATAGTACATAGTGATGAGGGTCTGATGATGGAGCTGGAAGGTGGATAACACAACCCATCAATAGCTAATATTAAATTCAAGTGTTTGGTGGCGCGTATATACAATATATATATATATATATATATATATATATATATATATATATATATATATATATATATATATATATTATTTTAGACTCCAATATTTTAAAGCTCTTTTCTATAAAATTTACTGAAGACGCTGAAATACCTTCCAGTATTTCCGTTTCATCAATTCACTATGTTGTATCTATAATGTGGCATTATCTTTCTTCAGGCATTTGGAGTACAAACTCTATCAGGAACAGGTGCTTTGAGAGTTGGAGCTGAATTTCTCAACAAGCATTTAAATTACACTACATTCTACTATTCTAATCCAACATGGGGTAAGTAAGTTTAGATAAAAGCGAATCCAGATGTGTGTAATATAACGTAACGTAACGCGAATTCTTCATGTCGATGTCACTATGCTCATTAACATGTAATGCTTTGTCCATTATGATACACGTTACATTACACATGTCTAGATCCACCTTTACGAATCTCAAAATAATATCTTCTCCGTTTATGAAAGTATCTAAACATTTTGCCTTTAGTTTTTAAATTGTTATAAATATATGTATATGCCTTAATATAATAACAAAGATAAGTATATATTAAATCATCAATCATTTTCTAAGTATCTTTCTCTTTCACACATATGCGCATTTATTCTTTCTCTTTCACACACGCACGCGTTCATTCTTTTATAGTGTTCATTTACTTCGAACACTGCCGGTACAAGCACAATTAATCGCTCACGCTCTGATTTTCTTTAGGGTTCCGTATCTCAAAAGGAAAAAAACGAAACCCTTATAGGATCACTTCGTTGTCCGTCTGTCCGTCAAAACCTTTTTCTCGAGAACGCGTGGAAATATCTAGTTCAAAATAATATCAAATACTTTGAAATGTTCCACTATTCTTTTAATGTCAGAACTTATTCATTATAAGATAACTTTTTCAGAGAATCACCATCTTGTGTTTGTGAACTCTGGTTTCACAACGCCACGTCAGTACCGCTACTGGGACGATAAAACACGATCCATAAACATAGACGGGTTTCTCGAGGATCTACGGAATGCGCCCGAGAACGCAGTGATAATCTTACACGCATGCGCACACAATCCCACTGGCATAGACCCCACTCAAGAACAGTGGGTGAAAATCGCTGATGTTATGGAGGCACGTAATTGTTCTCATTTTATTTATATCTTGCATAAGGTTGTTGTCACGGAATTAGTTCTTATGGCGGTATTTATTTAGACTGAACTATATGTTCTACAAATACAAAAGTTACAAAACAATTATTACCTATTCCTTAATTTACATAAAAAAATTTACATAAAAAAAATTTACATTAAGTTTACATTAAAAAAAAATAGAATTTATATAGTTTTCCGATGGCCATCGTAGGAAAATCTAAATATTTTGCATAATCAAAAATATTTAGATAAAACATAAACCCTCATACAAATGCGACAATTAATTTACCATATGTAAAACCAAATTTCGCCTATGCTTACGCAGTGGATGCGATTTTACGTTGTGACAACGTCCTTAAATCTTACCATCTCTAATGATTACTAAAACGGAACTAGATTTTTTTTTAAATTAGTCTAAGCGTGCCTGAGATGGAAAGCCGATTTACCAATAAAATAAACTTTTCTCGCTTTGTAAACAGGAACGCAAACTGTTTCCTTTCTTCGATAGCGCGTACCAGGGCTTCGCGTCCGGCGACTTAGACAAGGACGCGTGGGCCGTGCGCTACTTCGTGAAACGCGGTTTCGAATTGGTCTGCGCGCAGTCCTACGCCAAAAACTTTGGACTTTACAACGAACGTGTCGGCAACCTCACGCTTGTGCTGTCAGACAACAAGCCGGTTGCGGCTGTCCGATCCCAACTGACGTGGGTGGTGCGCGGAATGTATTCTAACCCGCCCGCTCACGGCGCCCGCGTCGTTTCCACCGTGTTGAGCTCTCCACAGCTGTTTGATGAATGGTAAGTTGTTATCAAGTTAGTACCTATTTAAAATGTTTAGGCCTGGTGACCGTTTATGTCAACCTTGAAAACGTTCCCTAATGCGAGTAACTTTGTCTGACACAAATTAGTGTTTGTAGAATATGTTATTTGCCAATATGTTTTCAATTTTATTGAAATACCCAGTTTTTGGATAAAATGGTGAATATCTTTTTTTTTTTTAAGGCAAGTCATAAAAGCTAGCGTTCACGTTGTCTCAGTTAATCAAAGTTACTTCCATTAGACAAAGCTGCCAAAATTGACGCTAGTGAATGACAATTCAGATTGCGCCATATGCAATTGACCCAAGTTATTATTACGTTACTATTAGTAGCCTCAAATTTAAACTCCATGTCATTGAAAAATTGTCTTGTTTTTAAATTGTTAGTAAAATATATTTTTAAGAAAACGAAAACTTATACGTGTAGTTGCTATCTTTAAATGTTACACAGTAGCATTTGAATGTTTTTATTTCAAGTAATAGCAGCTTGATTTTTAGAAGTACCGGTAGACCTAACTATTTGATATTAACTCCGCACCTCCACGCAATCCCGATAAAAGGTGTCTTGACAGACAGACGATTAAATACTCCTATAAAAATTCCTTTTGAAATATGAGACCCTGAAACAGGGTGCTCAGAGGCTCATTGCATATACATTTATCATTAAAAAAAAACTAGACAAATGCAATATTACCTTTTTCTCGTGTAGATACCACGAAAAATTTAAAATAATGACTTTTATTTTAACTGAGCTATCTCATATCTCTTATGAATAAATCTTTTTAAGGTAAATTTACTGTGAGTGTTAAATAAAACATTATACAATTATCTTTAACAGCCACTTCCCTATTTTTTTAATTTTATCAGTAAGTGGATTTATCATATCAAAATTTACTATTCAATTGTAATTGTTATCAATGGCACCATTATCATCAGATCATCGTCATTATCTGAATTATTTTCGTAAGTGTGTATACCTTTAATTCGGCCTTAGTTTATTTTATTGAATTTTGTTTGGTTGGATTCGTTGAACCAGGCTAAGAAATATAGAGCGAAATTACTATGAAATCTCGAAAGTGTCAATTACTACGAAATCTGTGTTGTTAATTTTTTTAAACTGAAAATTAGTCCTCACCCCATCTACTGTGAATTGTAGAGTGTATCACAATTCTAACTTGAGACGTGTTACCTTTCCCTGGCATTTAATTTTATAAGTTACAATAAAAATTATGAGATTTCATAACTTTAAAAATATGTATATGTGAAGTTATTATCTAGATTATTACAGAAAAACATTTTAAACTTTCTAATTTATTAGGGATGATCCATTAATTACCTCACACCTCAAGGGGGGGGGGGAGGGGGTCCACAAAATGTGACATATCGTGACAGGGGGGAGGGAGGAGTTCCATGTTTGTGACCTCACAATCCTCACATACAATTTTTTTTTACAAAATCTAAGTTTTAAAAAAAAATATTTCAATTGTTAACAAACATTGTACCTACTATACAATGTTTGTTAACAATTGAAATTATTTTCTACATACCTGGATTTGTTTGAATACTTTCGTTCCCTATAAATTTGATACTATTTTTCTGGCCGAGTTTAACGATTTATTGTTTTCGAAATAGCGAATGTATTTATACAGATAGTGAAATGCGACGTTGCAGCATGTTGCGGTGTGAGACGGTCAAGCTTGAGGCGGTTATTAAGACAAGGGTTTTTATGTAGGAACCAATGACACCGATGCTAAATTCGCCCCACTGATATTGACGTTGTCTTTGGATCTACGAGCGTCATCACTTTTCAAGCAGGTTCCGTACGATACATATTGCCCCAATGTTCAAGCGTACCTGTTCAAACGGTCTTGTGACGTTTGTAGATTGTATCTTGCATCATGCAAAGCAGCGAACATACACACGAAGAAGCTACATAAAAAACAAGAAGTTATCTCTGTTCCAAAGATCCGGCTGGAAAGAATTGAAAGAAAAAGAAAGAAAGAAAATAATATTTATTTGGCACTCTTACAATAACACCAGTAATAATGTTTTAAAATATGACAGGTAAAATTAGAAATATAAAAATAAACAAAGTAAATTAATAAAAAAATAAAAATATAATACTCTGAATTCTAAATAAACTAAAACAATAACAAAAAGTAAGTGACCAAAATGGTTTCCACTCAGCTATATGTCAGGGCATTTGAATGCCGAGACGCTGGTTTTCTGTGGAACCAAGGAGTGGCCAATGGCTCGGTATGGTATAGTATTCAGTTTTGCGGCTAGACGTGCCAGGGAATTGCTCTATAATTAACAATGTCGCATTGTGGTACGACGAAGGAGACGTGGACTCGAATAATGTACCAGAATCTTTCGAAAGTGTGACAAACGTCTCTGATATGCCAGTCATCCAGAACATGAAAGAATTGATCCAAAATCCTTGGACGGAGGAAGAATATGTTTTTAATATTTTTTTATTATTGATGATTTTCTCTTCGTTAATTTTATAATTCATTTTAAGCAATCCTAATAAAAAGTTAGTTTCAAAGTGATGTTGTAATTTTTAACTTCCTAAACTAAAAATCTATATGTTACGTCACACCAAGGGGGGAGGGTGTAGTTAATTGTGATGAAGTGTGACAAGGGGGGAGGGAGGGGTCAAAAAATCATGAAATTGGTGTGACGTAATTAATGGATGATCCCTTATATATAAAAAAAAAATAGAAATCATAGCGCGTGGGTCCGCGATCGCCACCCCACCACGGAGTTCATCAGGCCTATATTGCTATTGGTCAAAATGTCTAACTAATTTTGAACTAGCAGTACAAGTGGTAGGAACCGTAAGGAAATGATTTATATTATACTCCCGAATTTCGCAATATATAAATAAATTTTTGCACAATAAAGTTATTACAACTTATGCCATTTTAAATATTTAGAATGTTACGTACCATGTGGATACTTTGTTGACATAATTATATTTCTTATGTAGATGGGTTGACTTCTCAACTAAGGTATACGAGTAAATAATTGTACATAGAGAATACACTTAAGTACTTCACGTGTTTTATTTATCTCAGCCAGCTCCTGGAGTATGTTATTTAGTAGGGGCCTCGGCCGCCCTATTGATGAATCGATTGCCGATCGATTCGTTAACGAATCGATTTTGCCGAGAATGCCAATATTTGCGCGTCGCTTCAAAACAGATGGATCTTGTATTATTCACATATCCGAGACGCATTTACCTATTCGTTATTGAATCGCTCACATATTTTGAATTTATATTCAAAGTAATAATTTTTTATTAACTAGAGCCTAGCATGGGATTTTGAGTCTCAGATTTTGAATCCATACATATCCAACTGAAAGAGGGGAGTCCAAACTACTCCACAAAACCTATTTTATATGTATTTTCGTACTTCGACCTTAGTACATCATTTTGGAAACTAGGTCTTATAAACCTGGTTTAATTTTTCGGACTTTTTTGGTTTTTGGACATGAAGTTTTGGAGTGGGGAAGAGCCTAGGCACCTGTACGAACTCATATCTTTGAATGCCTTTGTGCGCCTAAGGCGGAAAAGCGCGATTAAAAATTTTTAAGAAAAACTATAAAAATTAAATTCCAAACATAGCGCGTCTTGGCTCGTTGGCATCCAATCAACTAGATCTTTCTGGATTGACTATCTTGGGGGCCCGAGCGTGCAAAAGTGCACAACTCGTCGCGCTTGACTCCTGATTTCTCTGGGATATAATCAATAACAAAACTACGAACGAAAACATATTGAAACTGCTTTTGTCATGTAATACAAAATAATAGAATATAATATTAATAAATAAGTTTGTTATTCCAGGAGGGACCATATTAAGAAAATGTCATCGAGAATCTTCGGGATGAGGGAAGCCCTAAGAGGAGAACTCATTAAGTGTGTATTTCTTTGGAGTTAATTTTTTACTGATTTTAATTGATTATAAAATTATATGTATATTTACTATTTGTATGCCTTCAGTATCATTCGAAATACTTACGGAACGGAATACGAAAACTCAAAAGTAAATTTTCCACAGTATATACACTATAAATCCCTGTATACTTCAAACTAAAAAGTATACTAAACACTTGGAAAATTAATTGCGATTATTGAACTTGTTTCTTTGGGCACTTTGAGGGTGAAATAGTATGCAACGAAAGAGGTATCAACTGTGCTACAAAAACGATACCATGGAAATAGCCATGAAAAGTACCATTACAAAGTCATTCAAACGTTTGCAATCTGTAAAAATCTTAGCAGCCAGTGTATTATTATATTATAATATCACTATTTCAATCACGTCAATAAAAATAACTTCAAACTGTTCTAGTACACACACACACACACACGCACGCACACACGCACTTACGCACGCACGCACACGCACGTACGTACGCACGCACACACACACATATGTAATATTTGTCTACTAACAAAATATGTATTTTATGCATGTATTTTATCATAATTTCAGACTCCAGACACCTGGTAACTGGGACCACATAGTGAAACAGATTGGAATGTTTTCCTACACCGGTCTGACCCCACGACAAGTAGACCATTTGATCCAAGAATATCACATCTATTTGTTGCGTTCAGGGCGCATCAACATTTGCGGTTTGAACCCGAACAACGTGTCGTATGTCGCCAAAGCTATAGATGACGCAATCGCAAAGTTTCCACAAGAATAAGGTGTTTTTATTTTACATAAGACGGGCGCGTTCATTTAGGTTATAAAATATACAAACACTATGCTATTGTTATTGTATATACAACCAAAAGTACAATTTCTGGTAGTTGTCAAGATGAAAAGGTACAGCTTTGTATATGTAAAAATAATTGACTTACCTATATTTATTATTCAAATTCAAATAACTACAGTTTAACAAAAATTTACACATGCATGTATACAGTTTATAAGAATAAAGAAAGAGTTATTGTTCAAAAATCATTATTATATTGAGTTATTCATATTATTGAAATTAAAAAGATAAGAAAAAGATTTAGATATATATGTACAATCGCATAAATTAGAACTTATAAAATTAACAGGAAGCTCTCCTAATTATACCTCAAGACTCAGCATATATTTACAGTCAGTACATATATAGACATGGAGTGGAAATTGTCTGCCTAGTCTTTGTGTGATGTATTTTGCTTTGAATGCATACGCATTTTTACGAATTAATTTGATAAAGCACGAGTACGCTTATAGGTGCTCCTTAAATTGCGTCGCTAGATTTGTTTTATTTCCAATTTGTTTTATCATATCTTTCGCCTATGTATGATATGAACACATGCCCACATCCTGATTTTACGTTACAAAATAAGTAATCCGGAAATACTATCCATAAAGTTATAGTTTTTTGCAGGCGTTGTTGCGACATATAACTTTGTAATGTCACTCATCATTGTTACTATTTGATTCCGAAAACGAAAAATTTTATGATAATACCCTATTAAGGCTGTAAGAATACTACATGAAATAGATGAGTACTTGAAAATGTGTAGTTGAGATTTAATCTTTTCATATTGACAATATTTATATCAATTTAGAAAATAATGATATTAGTCTTATTTTATTTCATTTACGCCAATGCTTGGTAGAAAAAAAAACGTGTACTGGACTGCCATAAAAAAGCTTCTGTTGTATGTCTGAATTAGAAGAAAAGCTCATTGCTTTCACATATTTTTTAACTAGCTTGATTTCTGAAACTGCATTGAGATGTGTTCATAAAATTAATTGAAGAACAATGTAATAGTCTATTAATAATGTAGATATTGCATATTGATTTTAATTTAAATATTCTAGAAAAATATTGTTAAAGTTAATGATTTTAGCAGACTGGTAAAAAAGTAAAAAACTGCATCTACTGGTCCCAGTCACTGAACTAAATACTAGTAGAATAACCTTGTTTCTACCACATTAATTTTGCTACCAAGTATAATACACTGTATTTTACATCTCAGATACATGTTATGCTTCGTTCATACCCACTAGAATACATAGTATAGCAAGTATTATACAAGTATTTGGTAGATGTTATAGATGTTGTAATATTATTTGTAGTTAAAACAAGTATGGCGGCAATGGTAGAAAATTATGTAGGTATAAAAAATAGTTTTGGATGGTTTTAGTTTTGTTTTGTTTAATTATTATCGACGATAAGTTACGCCACTACCTTCTTTCTTCGCAGTTTATTGAATTTTACACGTTTTTAACATCCACGACGGCATTTTTGAATTTAAACAATTTAAAAAAAAAAACGTTTTCGGCACGCGGTCGCGATGAGCATAGGCGAGTGACTGAATGAGTTGTTTTCGTTTGGCTAGAACGCTTGGCGCAAACATTTGGTTCGCGGCGTCGTTTCTACTAGTATATAGTTCAGTGGTCCCAGTATGCATAACTATAAAGAATAAGTAGTAAAGTGACCGTATTATATAAAAATGCTATGACTGTAATCATTTCAACATCAATTCTGAATCAGTAGTGCCCGAAATATATTTATATTTATAAGCGAAAATATTTTGGCAATGCATTTTTTTATTTCATTATCTATGACAATAATTTTTTGAAATGACTTGTTGGTCAGTATTACTTCTCTCAGTTGTGCCATGCACACTGCATTAAAATAGATATTTTCTTATAATTTTGTATTGTATACAACATTGTCAATAACTGTTAATTATATTTGTTGTTTTAATAAATTCATTCATTAGAATGTGTCTTTTTCCTTATATTATATTCAACCCAATTAATTTTTAAAATTTACAGTTATTATCTTAATTTTTTATTCACCTGTTACAAAAGTCAATTTAACTAGTTAGTTGAACTATTACTCCATTTGTTTTCGTCTATGATCAAAATATTTACAATGTAAAAATCTATTTATTAAAGTATATTTCAGCAATAGCTGCCACAGTGAGATAAAATTTAAAAAAAAATGTGTAATGTCTTCTACAACAAATAGATTGAATTTTTCACACTGTTAGCACACGAGAAGAAAATGCGAAAGACGCAGTCAGTTTAGACGTGTGCGCCGATACAAAATTTATCGGCGGCAGCGGCGTACAATTGGCGTGAAATCGGCGTCATATTATGATGAGGTACAAATGAAATCTATGAATATATTTTGTGTTGAGTTTAAATTTACAATATTTGCTTTTTATGTATTGATTATAGATACAATCACAATATTTCACGGCATAAATTAACAAAAAAAGATTCTCTAATTACAAACAAAAAATAAATAACTAAAATCTTACATAGATATGTCAGTATTATCGAGATAACTGATCGATAAGAGGCGCATAATGATGCATACTCCTAGTTTAGACAGAATATGTACGCGTCGAACCGGCCACTATGGATCGGCACGGTGAGCGACGTTGTACAGGGTGCTGGTTTTCTGGCAGGGTGGATTCAAAATACCAGTATCGATTTGGGCAGAGCTTCCCGCCAACTAGTATTAGTACTTGCTATTTATGACCTGTATGGTCTTAACTCTTGAAGTAGTCGCGTAGGAACGGAGTACTGAAGTGAAGTGACAATACCGTGGATTGTTCGCCCTTTTATACACGATTTGTACATAATTTCCATGTGCTCCCTATTTACTATTTTCCCGCGATTATTTGCCGCGTTTTCAGAGATTTTCGCGTCTGTTTTCAGTGACCAATCAGAGCTCTTTCAGCGAAGTTTGGCACCCTCCGAAGGCAATACGTACGTCTCTGCGGCAGTACTCTAGGGAGAGCCGTTTTCCACCGATGGGCGAACTTTCCACGTTTTCTCTTATTTTTTCAGCAAGTACTACTAGTGGGAGGGAAGGAAAATACGATAAAAGACCATTTTTATTCATTTTCCACAAATTGAACATTATAGACTAGGTATATAACTTGTGTACTATTCGATTACAAAGTTGTATGCTTTAACTATCGCTTATTATGTCTATCTATCTTTGTCGACCGCAGCTCGGCCTTCAGCTCGCTGTCGCGAACAGAATATATGTTATTAAAATGGCCCTATTTCATTTATGTATGCGATAACTCGACAAAATCTTACGTCTTTGCTTCACAACGAAAAGCATTGAGATAAAACATTAAAATATAAATCATACTAACTCTTTTTCACACAGGACGTCAAGTGGCGTACTTTTAGTATGGCGGTGTACTTTTTAACCCTCGATTAGTTCACATTTTTGTGATCACGTCGCAGTATCTAATGTACTACATCTATATAACAAAAACTATCACTTCATCAAAAAAATTTACTAAACTTTAATGTAATTTTTAAGTACCAATTATGATGGTGTTTGTTTTGGTGTTTGCATTTCTCAATATAATAGGTATAGTTTAAATCACAAGTACATGACTAAATATCCGTACAGAAGCCAAGCTACATAGAAGCGGCCCGCTGTAGTACACGCACACATAGCGCGGCGATGCGCGCGTGACCTCTCCCAACAAGGCTGCGGACGCGGCGCGCGCATTTAACGAGATTCATATTTTTCGAGTGATTTTGCTGACGAATCATGGATTTTACCACTTCAGTGTTTAAAAAATAAAATAATATCGATTAAAATAGTAAAACATCAACAAAAAATTGTTTAGAGTTGAACATTTATATATATTTTTATTTTAGGATGTGCCAAATTACACTTATCGTTATTACTTTTTCAAATACACATTTTTGCTAGTTGTTAGAGAGCTTGGACTCTGTATGGATATCTACCCATGTGTCACGAGAGCGCGCCTCTCCAATAGTAATGATATTGTAGCTATAGTATATAGATAGACAGCCAATCTTTGAATGTGCATGTATGTTAAAAGAGCTGCGTGGGCCGCGCGACCGGCACAACGCGCCGATTTGGATTCGGCGGCGGCGGCGGAGGCGCACACGTCTAAGTCAGTTATTGAAACGTACTACTTCAAAGTGAGATACTACACTACACACGTGATTTTGAAGTTAATGTGCACGGCGTAAATGGTTTCATGAAGAATACAAACAAAAAAATGTGTCAATATAATATATTTTAATAAATATACATTTTGTTATACTATGTATCCATAGAGGTCTCCGTTTGTTCCGTCGTCACTGAAACCAGAGGCCGGGAGCCGAAGCGATTTTTCACTGTGAATAGAAACAAGGTCGAAAAATCCGAAATCCAAGCAAGTCAGCGTGCGCTTCTAATCTAAAATTCTTAGAATATACCTAGTTGGTTCATATATTCTTTCACTACTTAAACATATCAAAAAAATAACACTTTTAGATAATATTAATAAAATTAGAAAAAGTACTTAATAGACAATGAAGTTATCATTCTATTACTCAAAGTAGTCGCCTTTTTTTCAAAGCACGGTCTTAAGTATTCTATAGAAATATGCATCACTTTCACATCTATTTCAGCCACTGCTGCCACTAGTGCTTGCTTAAGTGATTCCAAATTTTTATGTGGCTTAGAGCGCACCTTTTGCTCTAGCTCCTGCTACCTTTTATAATCCAGAGGATTTAGATCGGAGCTAGAGGAGGACCAGTCTTCATAGCTTATAAAGTCAATTTTGTTAGCCCTGAACCATCCTTGAGTCAATTGAGTTGTATGGGCTGGTTCGTGGTGCTTGTGGTGAGTCTTGCAGGACAGTGAATTGTACCATAAACAGCGTTTGAGGCAGGCTTTACACAAAAGCCTTTTGCACAAAAACAAAACCGTGTAGGCCCCAAATAAGATTCCCCCAACTAAATCATCACTGTGGATGGATGAACTCTAGGAATAGCTTCGGCAGCTTTAGCAAAACTTGAATGTCGATTTTCTTTTTAGATGGAAACAATATTTGACATTGTTAGTTTTGATCATATTTTATGATTAACCTAAGACGTTTTCAACTCTTAGTGCGGACAAACGGGTAATAAGTAGGTCGCCCGTTTTCCTCGTGTAAGCCCGTAGCCCAAGGTCTTCATTAATTATACTTTTGATGGAGCTCTTACTTATACTCATATATAAGGGTCAACTTCTACTTCCAGGCGAGATTTCTTTGTATTCGAGCTTTGACTTTGATAGTCGCTGGAGTTCTTACTGAGCCATACCGGCCGGTCCTTTTTCGATCATTATCAACATTACCCACTTCATTGTACCTTTCGATAATACGGTACACAAACCTTTTACATAATTTGAACTTTTGTAACAAATTGAAATTCTTGTTGGCTAAGGATCCGATATATTGCAAACTAATAACTGCCACCCTATCTTTAAGCGACCACTCTATATTTATCTCCACTCCATATTTAATATTAAACTTTACAGCCAGTGACAGAATATGAACCGACTAGGTATTTTATTTTATTTTTTATTTTCGCCTCAATATATAGTTCGCCTCAAACTTTATGGCGGATCGGAATACAACGCTATAAGCGTGATTGTGCAGGTACAGTCATCTACCCCTCGCTCCATCGCGTCGCCCTACACCTACTTACTGCGACGCGACTTGTGCCTATGTTCACATCCGCCATAAAGTTTGATTGGAACTGCACGAAGTATAAACTACTCGCTTCAAACAAAAATTGTACGCGACGCGTTGGAACCATTTTTATTTTGAGTTCGATTCAACCAGATCTTTCACGCAGATCGCAACGAAACTACCGAGCATGAGATTCCCTTTTTTGTAACATTTAACTATCTAATCTTTACAAGTACAACCACTTCAAAAAAAAAAACCATACAAAATACGCCACATGCGCGCAGATTTATATTCTTTAAAAATTGTATTGTTTATGCAATAAAGATCAACTTAAATTACCTTCTTCACTGATATCTAAATCCACCATTTCAATATAACACTGTTTGTTGTCCCCTCCAATAGCAACAGAGAGTGGTGCGTCAGGGCAGGCGACTGCACATAATGCTTGTCCCACGCGGCCTACGCGATGACTCACTTGGCTAGGTGCGCCACTAGAGGATAAAAATACAATTTCGTCAATATTTTAAATTATAATTTACTAGTTGTAAACAAATCTAACCAATATGAACCGTTCTAAGGTATTATGTTCCAAAATTAAAAACTGCTTTTTTTCATATCATTCATTTGTTCATCTGCCTATGTTATTGCTGTTTATGTTTCTGCACTGAACTTTTGGTTCGCTCTAAAGTTGGCGAAAGGCGTTTTGCTTGCTCTTACCCTCTGATACCTTTTTTTTTTACTACGACGCCACTCGTTACGACTTCAGAGCAAACAAGAAATTTGGCGTAAGCTGTATACAACGACGAAATTTTGTGAGTTAATAAGATTTCAAACGTCACGGGTAGTCCTGTCATCAACGTTCGTTTTGAACATTTTGTTAAATTACACATTAAATGTAATTTCAGAATATTTGCTTTTCCAGTACGATTTTTTTATGTGCGTCAACCTAGATTCAACTTCATAGTACAGTACGTAAAAACACCACGTGGCGTATATTTTATTGCTCATATTTTTGTGATTACAACATGCTATCTCTATGTACATCAATTTATAATATAATGGTTAAAAAATTGGTTAATTTAATTTTGTAATCGGTATGTGAGCGCGTTTCGCTCTTGATAATTGTTTAATCTGTTTTACTCATACAATAGTTACAACATTCACTGCATTAAGGATTTTACATTGATACTCGTCTTGATGCCACTGCATGGCTCTTTATACAAAAACTTTAACAAAACCAAACTATGGAATTGAGTGGGATCATATTTTGTTAAATGCTGGATTATACTCACTTCATGATGTCCCAAGTCTTCATGTTGCCATCTGTGCTAACAGTGACCATCAATCCGGGACAATGTTCACTGATGATTAGACCTGTGAACAGGATTTTAGTTCAAACCTCTTTTGTTAGGATGTGGCACCACAAAGCATAGACTTATCCGATTTTTAACTCATAAACGCTAATAAAAAAGATGTTTCCCAACAATAAAAGCGAATCACTTGGGCATTTACCAAGGTGTACTCAAACCACGTGAGTAAGTAAACCGTACAGAGACAAAGCTTCATACGACCGCGCGAAACGGTTACACAACTACAAACATGCGGGGCAGGTGTGCGCGTCCACTAGCTGCTTGTCACGTACATGGCGCGAATGGAAAAAACCGACTCAGCCAGTGGACAAACTCAGGGTCAGCGCGACGCATGTCGTATTGTTTTTAATACTCTTTTATAAGTTCCACCTATATCTATACTAATATTATAAAGCTGAAGAGTTTGTTTGTTTGTTTGAACGCACAAATCTCAGGAACTACTGGTTCGAATTGAAATTTTTTTTTTGTGTTGGATAGTTTATTTATTGAGCAAGGCTATAGGGTATATGTATAAAATAATACTATCTGTCTGTCTGTCCATTTGAGCAAATCTCCAAAACGGCTAAACTGATTTTGATGAAACTTCACAGATATGAAAAGGAAATGGTCAAAAGTGACATACACTACTGTTTGTATGTCTGTATGTACGTCCATCTGTCTATTCGAGCTAATCTCCAAAACGGTTAAACCGACTTTAATGAAATTTCACGGGTATGAAAAGGAGGTGATCAAAAGTGACATACGCTACGTTTTGTCCGTCTGTTTGTCTGTACGTCTATGTGTCTATTCAAGCTAATCTTCAAAACGGCTTAACAGATTTTAATGAAACTTTGCAGACGTGAAAGAAGGTTGTCAAGAGTGACATCAGCTACTTTTTGTGTCTGTCTGTCGTTTGTCTTCACTGATCTATCAACGTAGATAAAGCCGAAACTACTAAGTCTAGGAAGCCGAAATTTGGAACAGTGGTTTATTTTATAACGTATCAATTTTTTATGAAAGGAATATTTGGAAATTTCAAATTTAAGGAGGGAGGGACGGAAGGGCTTTGTATGAGTCTTTGTTCTTTAAACTTAGAAACATAAAAATTTTGACATAAATAAATAATGATGTCTTTCAGGGTTTTTGGATTTCCACATTTCAAGGGTAGGAAACGGGAGGTGGAAAGTATGGGAGTATCGGTTTTCTTAAAGGAGTGGGGAGAATGAAGATTGAAAGTTTGAATGGGTGTACCCAATATTAGTTTGAGCAAAAAGTATGTATAAACCATTTCGAAAGTTAATAGTACCTAAATCAGGAATGCGTAGTCTACGCAAGCGAAGCTGCGGGCGGTCGCTAGTGTTTGTATATAATGGATTCTTAGAATGCTATTTTCACTAACTTCCACTGAAGATATTGGGTTGAAATTTAAAATACATATGTAATATTAATAACAAAACACTAAAATGATAAACATAATCTGATGCTGCAATCAGGATTGTCTCCTCATGAGGATACTCCTCAACTGTTAATAGCACGAACACGAAACTTTGTATATACGTTTAATTTTGATAGTTAAGCAAACTATTCTAAGTGCATCATCACTTCACGGTAAAAATCATGGTTAACTATCAAAATACCACATGTGTACAAAGTTTTGTGTTCGTGCTATTAACCGTTGAGGAGTGTCCTTATGAGAAGACAATCTTGACTTCAGCATCAATTCGTGGTAAAAATCATGGTTAATTTTAAAAATGCGACATATATACAAAGTTTCGTGTTCGCGCTATTAACTGTTGAGTAGTGTCCTCATAAGGAGACAACCTTGGCTTCAGCATCAATTTGTGGTGAAAATCTTGGTTAACTATCAAAATGCAACGTATATACAAAGTTTCGTGTTCGTGCTATTAACCGTTGAGGAGTTTCCTCATGAGGAGACAATCTTGGCTTCAGCATCAGGTAATGTTTTACATTTTAGTGCATTTTCATCGAAGTTACATATGTCTTCCAAATTTCAGCTCGATACCTTCTATGAATGTGGCTGAAAATCGCGTTCTAAGATTCCATTACATACAAACAAACAGGCCGAACTTATAATAAAAGCGTATTATAAACTTTTTGTTGAATTCAAAATTTCCCACACAATTAAAAGAATTGATAAATTATTAAAATAAGAAATTATAAAAAGAAAATTATTAATATAACTAGCCTCCGCTCGCGACTTCGCCCGCGCGGGCAGACGTTACGCCCTTGTAGTTATTTTCCACTCTCACTACTGTTCTCATTCCCTCTCACACTTTTTTAACTCCTGCTTTTGTCTCTCTGTTGTAATATGTACTGATTGATTTCCGCTTTCATTATTCCCATTCGCATTACCATTTCACACATATATCTTATAGCGTCCTGTCTCAGTTTCGCAGGGGCCCACTTTTCTTTCTATCCTCCACTCCCCAATCCTAACCCTTTCACCTGCCTTACCCCATCTGTACCCAAAACATTAATTTTAAGTTTTTGTGTGGTCCTAATTACTAAAACGCAAAATTTTGGTGATAGTATTTAACTTCCTTAATATACTTTTAAGGCACAAACGAATTGTGAAAAAATGGTTATCAGAATTAATGCATAGCTGAGAAGTTCATTGCCTGCACTAATAAGCAAGTGTGTTTTTTCATTACGAATACAAACTGGCCACAAACTCTTGTTTATCTAAGAAAATCTTAGATTTTTCTGCTTACAAAACAAGATTAAACTAGGAACACGGAGTTTTTTTTTTTTCAAAATGGCGCATGTATAACGTCGTAGTTCCGTGTGGCATTATGAAAAAAACTCCATATTAACCATACTACGTTGCCTGTTTTTATTATTTTGCAATAAAAATAGTTTTACTCTCTTATACTAGACAATGGCAGAATTAACATATGTTAGAACGCCATTAACCAAAACAAGAAGACGAAACTAGGAACAATTGTTTTAACTATAATTTGCAGAAAAAATAGGAATTCGAGTTGAACTGCTTGTAAATATCAAGCGGACAGTCTAAACCGGTAATAACAAGGCATTTCTTAAACTAGTTATGTGCGTACCGAAGCCTAATTATTTTAAATAAACTAAATACGGAATTACAACCTGTAACTTCTTTTTCATGTGCTGAAATGGTCCACATCGGTTCTGTTTGTCTACAGTCCACATATGAAACACTGCCTTCATTGTTGCTCATCTGAAAGTGAAAAATACGTGTATATAAAAAAAGTTTTACAGGCACAAATAATATTCATATTGGCATCATACACAATTCAAGAATTAAAAAAAATGATTGAGGCAGATGTGAAAAATCTAAATTTATAATATATTCATATCGGAATAGTAAAACAAATTGAAAAAAAATATATGAAATTATATAACAGAAATAGGTTTTAATGAGCTATGAAAAGTATAAACTAAATTTTAAATAGTTTTACATATTAATATTGATAGGAGAGCGCTAATCCGGAAAGAGCCAACAATGCACGAAGTTGACCGAATGGCATGTCGCAACGTGCCATCAGAATAATTTTATTTCATTCAAACACGACGCTACAGGTTTCAAGTCAAAAATTTAACACTTTATTGAAAATAATAATAAAAAGGTGAAGGCATCAAGTACATACAGCAAAGCAGTAAGGGTTTAATGTATCCCAGGTGACCCTTTCAACTTCCCCCTTCCCCTGCCAATCACGGTGAGCGTCCGGCGTTCGACAATCAGTCACACGGGCTGCACCGTCACATGATCCGGTCAACAATGTTTGAGCTTCTAATGGATGGAAGACTACCGATTGCACCTGAGAAAATATCCCAATATTGTTTATTATTTTGTACATGGTTGTTTCAATAAGCTACAGTTTTCAACTCAACAAAAAATTACTAGAGATTCAGAGTGTGAGTGTAGCTTCTTTTGAGAAGAAGCACTGTAAAAGACTTTTCTTTAATTTTAAGGTTGCACTACCTGGTCTATTTCATATATAAACAGTGAAGAATGATTATTATCTATTTTATTGATGCACATACAAATTCAAGCTGGGTACCGATTTATCTCATCTTTAACTAGATTTGCAATAAAAAAAATAATAGAAAAATGAAGAAATTGTGAGTCTTGGAATATTTGTTTTGCAACACCAATTTTACCATAACTTTGCATGTAAATAAAATTTTATAAGTTATATAGAAACAGCAATTTAATTTTATTACAGACATAGTTTAGATAATCACATTTTTATATGACTCTAATTTATTTTGTCATTACTATCTTCATAACAACACTTGTAAGCTAATGATCGATTCATAACTTTTAGCACAAGCGTTTCCAGCATAGAACATTGTGCGTACAACTAAAAAATTGTTTGACCATATTTCATGGCACAGCAGATGCACTGTATCGCTTTCTTGGACTTGTCCAGGAAATTAAATAATTTTAGACCATGCTCGCGTCGCAGTTTGAGCGATCGGAGTGCGTACCCTTAAGGAATTATGGTCTTAAAAAAAAAAAAAATTTAAAATTGACTTAAATTTCAATGTTTTAAAAAATGGAAACATAAAATTTAGTTCGAGGTAAATCATCCATACAACTTTACATGGCTGACAAAAATAGATAACATCAATAAAATTCTTATTGTATCTAGATAAAGCTGCACTGAACTCACTTTATCACTAAAATAATTAAGTTTTGTGTGTGGGATGCCTTGGTCTAAGTCCCACAGAAGTACAGTGTTGTCCGCCGAACCGCTTGCTAGCACATGACTGAAATATCAATAATGTACATATGTTTAAAAAAAACGCTAGGGCGAGTCATAATGTTACATAATGTTTTTACAGCTAGAACGCATGATTTTAAAAATACTAATATATCCACAATATATCCCACTTAAAATCACAAATTAGTAATTTTCAGATTTTTTCATCAACATAAAGTATCATATAGGTTGTGATGATGCATCATTTAGCGTGAATTCTTAGTTTGGAACTAGATGGTGCTGTGTGGGATGTCCCAGGAATTATTATTACTGATTTTTCAAAAACATTGCTGTTTTCCAACTAATTAGTTTGAAAACGGCAGAAACATCCAAATACGCGCGTAATACGGGGTCTTGCTCCTCGCGATAAAATGATAACGGTTTTCGTATAGCTTTCTTTTTCGCATCTACGAATTTGGGGTAATGCCTAAGATATTCCATCTCACTCTATGTTAGTCTCATAAATACCATGCTATATCTATGATTGTGAATGACAGTTTAAAAATGAAATGGGCGCGGGTCGCAGAGGACATAAGTACCTGATTAGTAACGAAAATAGTTAACTTTCTGATTGATATATTACAATATTTCAAAACACTTTTTTTTTATCCAGAAAAAGTTCTAGTGTTTTATATATACTACATACAAGACAAATACTGATTATGCAAAATTCGCCATCTCGCCTGTCAGTGACCATAGCTGTAGTGATATTACTTTTGGAATTATTAGCATGTTTCAGTGACATTACGACTCACGTGAAATTTTTATTCCAAGACAAATCTAGTACAGCATCTTTGTGACCCACTCTCTTGATTTTTTTCTTTTTATTGGGTTTTTTACCCAGCTTGAATGCTGGCTCGAGGCAGTTCTCTATATCGAGATCCCACACTTGTATCACAGGATCCATGCCACCCAAGGCGCACAGGTTTCCTGAAGTATTAAGGAAAAATAACAAAATGCATATTAAATCATCATTATTAATCAGTATTAAGCATCCGTTTATGTATAATATATTTTTGTATTGTCGGGATCAAACTTGTGAATTAAGTAACCTTTCTAAATAATAGCGTGCCATCCAGTTACAATAACAGCAAATGTTATGTGCTATGAATACATATTTTTACAGACTTGTTAACAAACTTTTATATACAGCACACAACATGGAGATTTGCTATAAATCGATGTTGCTTTCACAATGGTTAACATTTACTACTTCACCATCAAAATCATGTTTATATGTACAATTGGCTATTAAAATTTTTGAATGCTCACCTTGAAAACTCAAATTAATCCATTATAAAATTTCAATTTTAGAAATGGTCCTTCAAGACAAAATTTCGTTTGTATTGTTATACATAAAACTATTCTTGTAACTACTTAAATATATGAAAGACTTTTTAATTACCATCCAATTTTTTAATAAGGATTTTGTATTACTCAAAGACTTTGAAAAAAAAAAGGTGGGCAAATGTTGACCGTAAAATCATTTTTTTTTTTTTGAAGGACTTATCAGTACAGCATGAAACCTAAGTCAAACGTAAAAAGTACGCACGAGAAAGGGGCGACAGGAGTGGTGGACAGGGTTACCTTGCTGGCGGCCGCTGACCGACACCGTCAGTCACCCACACATTATTGCACCACATGATAATTTTGTAGCGCGATATCTCAATGTTTTAGTACGGAGTGACTAAGAGAAAAAACACGTGTTTTATTATTTTCATAATATTAGAATTTGGAGGATGACTAACTAATTCACAATATATATGAACAAATTACCAGGACTCGGATCAGACGGGTCGTGGCTGAGCCATTCTATGCAGAGTGGGAACCATGGAAGCAGAATGTCATGATGCACGTAGAAAGATCCTTCTTCCTTGTTGAAAACTTGAATAAAATATAAACATATTTGTGACAATCTAGATGTAATATTTTTTTTTAAGATAAATAACAAGGAAACGGGGTTGTCTAAAATTCGCGGACTTCCTTGCAACCAGGTATTTATACTATAAGAATCTTATGAAAAATAAATAACATTTTTAAATCCTATTACTCATATAAAATACTAACAATTAATTCACCATATAAGGCAAATAATATACGAAGGATGTTCAATAAAAAGTGAGAATGAGATAGATACTCCTTGGTAAAAAAAAAATTAATACTAGTAAGCATAGCCTAGAGATTTATTATAATAATAAGAAAGTTTTTAATTATCTTTCATTTTTTAAACATGGCAATCATTTGATTCCTACAAAAAAAACTTTGCATGGTACATCTTACATTGTTCAAACCAAATTCTATAGAACATAGTTTGCTTTTCAGTTGAGTGGCTTTGTAGTCGGATTTTTGGTAACAGACAGACCAACATATACTACGATTATATTATATATATAAATAAAAATAAAACGGTAGTACCAATATGCAATTTTGCCAATGTGTTCTTACTTTGATACGCTATGACGTGTCGGAAGTTCGCGAAATAAAACATCGTTGTATACTAATATTATATAAAAAGGCTTAGAGGAAGAACGACGTACCTATCCATGAAATTACAATTTTGAAGCGGCAAAAAAAAGAAGTTCTAGAATTTGTTACTTGATTTTCATATTGTATCTATTTTTGTATGTGTTTATGTTCACTACTAATCAACATAACAAATGATACGATAAAACTTCGTGACTGATGTTGACAGTGTATGACTTTATGTAACATAGAATATACGTTATTCACACTAATAAAAAGTATTATTATCATAAAATAAAATTGTTTTTCTCTTAGGTACAATAATACGCACGGATCTTTGCCGGTGTGAAGTTATTAACAGAAAACGTCGCAGTAGCATAAAATGGAAAAGGAGAAGTCGGATAGCTCGTCGCTATTCGCTCGCGCGCATGGCCGCTACTACCCCTCGCTGCCCGCGTGGTGAAACCTGTGCACTGAGCATTCGCAGGCAAATCAGAGCGACAAAGATCCGTGCGTAATACTGTAGGTATATATACGGTTTGGAAAATCCAGGACGCAAATCTTATTTTCGCAAATTCCTATGATACGTCGTTCTTCTACTATGCCCACATAAATATTAATCTTACCATATACTTCTAGAACACTCGCATCACTCTCAACGTGACCGACTAGTAGCAGGTTGTCATCTGATTTTATTACATCATCTTCTTCATCACTGTCAGGACCTTCAGTCTGTAATTGTATCAAGTAGTGATTTTATTTGTTTTTACGAAACAAATAAGATATATATTCGTATTTTAAAAGATCCTGTCAGAATCCGACAAATACAAGCATACTAGCTTTTGGCAATGCATTGTGAATACTTCCTAATATGCAAAATTGTGATAAATTTTATGAGAATCTTATTAAAAACATTGATTTAGAATAGAAATAAGATTAGTTTTTCAAACAGTCAAAGATGGATGTTCAGAAATATACTGTTCATGCAACGGTCACGTGACGGCACACGCGCGAGAGATTAAAATTGTATGTATCTTCTCTATTATGTAGACGTACCCTAATATTGACATTTTCACTTAAATCTCCTAAATTCGGTAACGTAGCAACAGTTCCCAGCCCAATTGTCTGATCTGAAATGAGCATGTTTTATTAATATTACTAATTCATTGTTCATCAACAATGGAAATTAATAATAATTACTAGCATCTTCTTCATCATATTTCTCAAAATTGAATTCATCATTGGGGTCTTCAGGTGGATCCGGTGCAGAAGTGGCTCCTTCCTCCCCATCACTTTCATCCTCACCTTCTTCTGTCAACCTATAAAATAAAGTAACATTTCCACTCTGCCATATTATTATTTATATGTTTAGAGTGACAATTTTGGAAAATGCTACCTATTAATTTTTTTCACATTTTGTACATTATAAGTTACATATTAAAAAAAACTTTTAGTTTAGACTGTCCCATAAAATTATTATCCAATTAACAAATTCCATGTAAAGCAGGAAGCCCTGTAGTTCTTCAAAACTATATAAATCTTATGAAAATTAGAAATTGGTGTTTTTCAGTTTTTTCTATCATTTTTTATAGCATCAACTTATAAATCGGATTTTTTACAGGACCATTGGGGTGCAGATCTCCTTATTTGAATAAGTTTCAACTTAATACTTCTACCCTTTCCTAAGAAAATGGGGTACAAGTTTCCAAAACTAACACCCTAAAATTATTAATAATGATTGTGATGGGGAACGGGTCAAGGCTAGTGCACAAAACCAATATTCAGAATTTTCAGAAATGCGTAATGCATAATCATATATAAACGGTTGTTTGTTACATCATGTTCAACATGAAAGGGGTGGGCAGGAAGTAATTGGTGGATGCTCATAAGCATAATATTTTTTTTTTTTTTTAAATACAATTATCAATAAAAAATAATTATCATTCATGAGAGATCAAAACTGTTCAATCATAGTTTAATACTCGAGCGCAGTGTTCTGCGCCGGGACTTTACCGCCGCGCGCCCCACCACCATCGCGCTTACGCCGCTCAGCTGGGCACTCGGCAGTCGGCATCGCACCGGCAATCTGCATGGCTATTGGTGGTTATCGTGTGTTATCGCGTGTTGTAAAAATAGGTGATTGTAATGACAATGAATATTACGACATGTTCATGTGTTACGCAAAATGTGATGGGAATATCGCCGCTGTGTGCCGCTATATGTAGGTACACAGAACTCTACGGCGAGGACACAGTGCTATGACGTTTAGACTATTAGTAGCTTGCATACATCAACTTGGCGTTTTGACTCCCAATAGAAGTTGTTGAAGCTGGAAGACTGTATCTTTATTCAGCATGAGTACATGAGCGCGTTCTTAATTATGTAACCAGGTATCCATTTGTCAGCACGAAATTTACAATCCGCCGTTTGCGCTACAATAGTTTTGATCTCTCATGAACGATAATTGTTTTTTAATAATTATTTTATTATGATTACGAGCATCCACCAACCACTTCCTGCCCACCCCTTTCAGGTTGAACATGACGTAACAAAAACCCTGTATAAAATATGTACAGTTCCAATCAACCTTTATGGCAGATGTGAACATAGGCACAAGTCGCGTCGCAGTAACCAATTTCAGGTGTAGCGGGACACAGTGGAGCGAGGGGCATATGACTGAACCTGCGCAAACATTCATAAAGCGTTGTATTCCGATCCGCCATAAACTTTGATTGAAACAATACCTGCTACAAATATAATGGTAGTTTTGGAAACCCAACTCAAAAATGGGGTACGGCCTTCCAAATATTCCAAAGAGTGACCATATATACAGTTTTTATTGCATTTTTTAAACGAATCTAACCTATTGATTGAGTAGTGGAAAAGCAACCTGCCTTGACCAAATTTTTTTAAAACATTCTTTTATGTACCAAACCCAAATAACTGAGACTTATTAGAAGAGTGACTGGCCATTTAGGGTTAGTTCCAAGCGTTTTGAATTTGAAAGCTATCAAAAATGTCTAAGTAGCAGGTATGTTTTCTCAATTTAATTTCGTTTTTTTCGTATTTCCGCATTCCTAAAAATTCTAAAAGCTGGTTTAATCTCTTCACCTCGCCACTCTTTCATAGTATTAACCCTCTTGGGTTGGCTTTCCAAAACTACCACCCTAAGGGTATTAATAATAGGTAAGAAGGGAGCAAGGTGAAAAGAATAAACCCAGTTTTAGAAATTTTAGAAATGCGGAAATATGAAAAACGGTGGAATTAAAAATGAGTAATACATACCTGCTACTAGGACATTTTTGATAACCTTCAAACTCAAACCACTTGAAACTAACACTAAATGGCCAGCCACTCTTCCCATAAGTCTCAACTATTTAGATTTAGTACATAAAAAAATGTTTAAAAGAAATTTGGTTAAGGTAGGTTGCTTTCCCGCCATTTCTCAATCAATAGGTACCTAGGTTCGGTTAGTTTAAAAAAATATACAATAAAACCAAATATATGGGCACTCCGACTACTGTTCCAACAATTGATGGATCCAATCCACTAGGAACATAAAAAACGCAAATGAAATTTTCAATTGTTACTAAAGGTAGGTTAGGAAATTCTTAACATATTTACTGTTTTCAATTTATTTTAATGTTGAAGTCTATTCCCTCCTTCAATAGTCGATCCTTTGATTATGTCAATACAAGGAGCAAACTCATGTCTGTAGTAACGGGTATGTAGTTTTCAGTTTTTATTTTTGGTTTTTTTCACATTTCCGCATTCCTGAAAATTCTGAATGTTGGTTTTCTGTCCTCGTCCTTCCATCCCCTAAATTATTATTAGCACGTCTAGGGTGGTAGTTTTGGAAAGCCATACCACACTCTTAGGGTGGTCGTTTTGGAAAGCCAACCCAAAATTGGTATTGATGGACAAACATGGATTACAAAAAATGATCCCTTAAGGGTTCCTTTTTTATTTTTTGACGTACGGAATCCTAAAAACTGTACAACTTACTTTAAATCATTAGCAGTTTTTTTGATAATTTTAGCTAATTCTCTTTCTGTGAGTTCGATCTGGAACAATAGCAATTGTAAGCAATAAATGTACCAATACTAAGAAAATTATTTAAAGACATTTTCAAATTTGAGTCACATGTTCTTTAACAATTCATTTGTTTAACTATTACCTTTTCCGGGATTGCTTTCGCGACGCCTCGTTTCACAAAGTACATACACGAAACTAAACTAACATTTGGGTTACTTTCTTCCATTATTATTTATTTACTTATTTTCACTTAATTTATTAAACAAAATGCTCTGTGACAACCATAGGTGACAACGGTGACCACAGCAGGCACAGAACAAAACCACACAGAACCACGACAGCAGGTGACAAGTGGTGACAAGTGACAACCACAGTGACATGACAACCTTGGATCACTTGATCACCATGGATAACCTCAGATAACCTTGTGGCCAGTGTGCCCGTTTAAAATTTAGTAGTATAACAAAAAAAAAAAATGTGTTGCCAGTACTAACAAATACGAAAAACCGCTATAATCAGATTTAATGATACCAAAATTCTACATGTTTTTTATCGCGTATTTTAGAAAAATTGTCTATAAAACATACTTTTGTATATTAAAATTTATTGCTAAATCAACTGTGTAACCATTATTACTTTATTTATTACATTTTAGAATTTCCAGCGAAAATTCAAATAAAGTGCAACTATAAATTAGGCCCTTGTTTAACATGTAATGAATATGATTTGATAAAAAAAAACTATTTCTATATTTTATTTTGATCATATTTATTTGCGAAAAAGTTTGTACACACTGGGCATTAAAAATGAATATATGCATTAAAACATTTGACAAAGTCGAACCATATAGAGCAACGGTACTCAACGTGGCCCGCGGGCCACCTGTGACCCCCGTAGCATTTTTGGTGCCTCGCGGGGCATCTTACATTTTGAACTACTATCTCTTAAAATCCTTTGAATAAATTGCGATGTACCTGGCTAGCGCAATAGTATGGATAGTATGACAAAACATCGCTGGGCGGCACGCAATCAGCACACGTGAGAGAGATAGTTAATATTACTTTTCGCTCTCTGTGTAACTTGTTGTAGTACAATGTCAAAAAAATAAAGCTAATTAGACTTTTATTTAAGCTCAGCCTTATACTTTTTTATTAAGTGGCCAGCAATAGAATTTCATGTAATAAATATGGCCTTTAAAAAATAAAAGGTTGAGGAACCCTGATATAGAGTATAAATAGGAACTTTTTGGGTAACAATTATTGTAACAGGTATAACTTACTTTTTTCCAAAACTGTTCATAATTAATCGTACTGATAGTGGTATCACATAATTACTTCCTGATTGTACTTCATTTGATTATGTTCTTCGTCAATTAATTGTTTTTCGTATCATTAACAACAATATTAGAGAAGTGTTTTTATCTTTAGTTAGTGACGAATAGAATCTATATATAGTTTTGTTCCCAATCAACTTTTTATTTTAGATCTTATTTACGATTCATCGCAAAGAAAGTATTACTGGGCTTAACGCAAAGTAATACTTTCTTTGCGTTAAGCCCATCAAGTCAAAACATACGTCACAGAACTCACAGATGAAAAAACCCTAAAAAAACAACAGATCTCCTGCTTTCGCACGAACTTCTTACGACGTTGGAAATGAACCTAACGGAATAAAGTAAACACACATATTTTGGATAATATTTTTGGAAATAAATTTCTTTCACAATAAAAAATAACACAACTGTATCTGAATAAGCTTAAAACTTCGAAATATAACATTCTGTGCGACATTTCGATCGAACAAACCGAATCAGTACGAAATGTAACACCGACGCATATCCGACTTCCAACTAAGGGCACCCTTAAACACTACTTCCGGTTGTTCGATTCTAACAATTTTAGTCTCAATCGATCTCCTGTCTAATTACCCCGAGCCGTTTTTTCAATTTTTTCTTATTCGGACCTAGTTCTCGAAATATCGGGCTCCTAAAATGAAAATCGGGGGAAAAAATTGCGATTTTTTTCGTTTTTCACCGATAATTTTTTTGTTTCTGAACTTTTTAATATATTCCTATGCCATCTTGTAGAGCTCGCCGAGCTGCGTCTTTTAACATCACGTTCATCCCGATATCTTGAAAACACTTCGTGCAATCTGCCTGTCTCACAAAACTCCCAAATGATCCAAATAAATAACAAGAAATACTCCAACGAAATGAAAGTCATTTCCATGACAAAATGACACCACCACCACCACCAATGACAAAATAAAAAACGTTTTTTCTTGATAAAAAACTAATTTTACAGCATTAAAAATGATGCCAAATACTTACGTGTGTAATGACAAATCCGGGTCTTTTAATCCTCCTTTTATTGTTCTTAACTGTGTTCTTGACGAACAAGACACAGCTGAACACGACATTCTTCCAAAATGCAAATACTTTTTGCTCTCATTTTAGTTATAACAATGAAATTCCGTTATAAAATTCAATAAAATGCTATACATAGCTACAATGTTTTGACCGACTAGTCGGTCAAGAATTTACACGATTCACACTGACAGTCCTAAGTTGCCAAACATACGTCAACTATCTCTTTTACTTGTAGCTAGACACCGTGGGATGGACAAAGATACACGATTACGCGTTGATACACTGATACAAAAGCGGCAACGTATTATAACCCTGTCTATTGTTGTAATGGATCCGAGTGGAACCGGTAAGGGAACCACAAGGACCACGAGTCAACATATGGAAATGAACCACGAGTGAACATCACAGGTGACGGTGAACCATGGAAATAGTAAGTACTTCGATGCGGTAAACAAACTGAACAGCGACACAGAGTAATTGATCACAGAACAAGACCCAATGTAACCATTGATTTCAATCCATCTTTTTTTCATATTTGAATTGATTGAAAAGACTGCACTACAAGGATGCAGGCACTAACGGCACCAGGCACTACGCAAGCGCATGCCAAACTATACCCACGATTACCGTCAACTTAGATCATAATAGAGATTAGAGCGTCCATTTTTCGAAACAATTGAAAACGTGAGCAAAATGTGCTTAGAGCATAAGACAGTCCGTACATGGTCCGTACGTCTTTAATTTTGTAAGTACCTATATTTGTTCCACGACGTACGTACTGTGGGCATTGTGGCTAATATTTTTTTCTGTCACGACCAGTGTTATCAATTCTGGCTATCGCTTTACCCCAAGCTTAGTCTAAATTTACCTTTGATTCTATTATTTTGGAAAAATTTATCACTTTAGTATTTTTTTATTTAAAAAACAAAAAAACCAGATGTTTTAATTTTATTATTATGGGCACATAACAATGAATGTTTCTTCAGCATCACAATCTTTTTGTCACAAATCGTATTATTGTGAATGGTCACACTCCCATTTCTTGCAGTATTTTCGTGCATATTTTTTCACGCCTGAACACATCATACCCATTCACACCATAACTATATAGCGGCTGTTAAGAGTTTACGTTTCTAAGAGGCCGTAATCGGCTTAGTAATCGGATGGTTGATGTGAATTTGTACCGTCTGATGATTCCTGTTTTCAAATATTATTATCGTTTACATGCACGAATGATATTAAATTAAAAATTATATTATTACTTATGTCAACTGACAACAAACATGATGTTATTATAGCCATAAATTTCATGTGTCAGGAACGCAAACTCTCATGTCCGATGTATAGACGACGCCATTTTACACAGAACTATAAGAACTACACCACAGATGACAATCAGACTACAAGAAACAATTTTTAAACAAACTTTAGTTCTTGAACTAAAGTTACATGAAAACACAGACTATGTAGGGATATTCTCATGAAAATAAATGTGCCTCACTGTTTTTCCCTAAGGAAATTACCTTAAATCTAGGGTAAATTACCTTAATATGGGAACAATTCACAACGCGGTATCTTTATATTATTTTTATTTTGGGTTATAACTTTTGAACGTGTTAATAAATCCCTCGTATTGGTATTATATTCGCCCGGCCATCATTGAGTGTGGTGCATCGTGCATCCATGGACATTTATAAAAAATTTTTTTAATAAACTTTCTTTACCATCGCACACCACAGACAGTGACAGACAGATCGTGAATAAGATAAGTTCGTGTCACAGATCGTGGTGTTTAGTTCTGTGGTTTACTTCATGTCAGTTCGTTCATGTAATATAATTTGTGAATAGCCTGTCGCTACATAGTACACGTGATTTTTTTCTGCAAAATTGGTAAAATTGTATCCACCAAATTCTAGCAAATTTGGAAAAATTAACTAATTTGGTTCACAATATCATAAATAGGTATTAATTTTGTTATTTATGAATGGTTCAGATTTTCCATCTTAGTTTATGGATGCTTGATGATGGCTTGATGCGCGGTACGCGGTACCAACCACCACCAACCACTAGCCAATTCATATCTTACGTTTGCAGGCGTTTTAACACTCTTGTGTTCATGTGTTATTTATTGACAACATTTCACTGTGATAATTCTAATTTTTATTAGTGCTTAAGACGTATTGTCTAATGTGAGCTAGTTTTAACGTTTTGATGATTGTCTATTACCTACTTAAGTCATGTCCTCATGTCCTATGCTCATGTCAGTCAAATGTCATTGTTAGATTAATAAAATAAATTGTACATACATTTATGAATTTTTATATTAGTTTTAACAATTTTCAGACTTGATATTAATTGTATTATAAATGAATACTGCAAATGAAACATCAATCGATGAGCTACCTTCGCGTGTAGAATGTCGGGCTTGTTTAAAACGTATTGGAGAGTCTAATAAAACTAAAAAATTCTTCAATTTATTTGAACCATGGAAGGAAACTTGGGATGGAATGGAATCATCTGTAGCAAAAGACCTGATTAAGTTAACCAACATATCGGTATGTTCCTGTTTGTATAATATTATTCTGTTTTATTTTTACATACCAATAAATTACTTGGAGTCTGAATGTCACTGGTAGTGCTTTACAATATTGCCTGATGAAAAGTTAAAAAATATTGGTACGGCTTTACAAAACTAGCACCCTAGAAGTAATAATAATAATTTAGGGGATAGTTGGACGAGGACAAATACCAATTTTCAGAATTTTAGAAATGCGGAAATATAAAAACAAAAATAAAAACTGAAACTACATACTTGTTACTACCGACATGAATTTGCTCCTTGCATTGACACAATCAAAGGATTGACTATTGAAAGAGGGAATAGACTTCATCATTAAAATAAATTGAAAAAAACAGTAAATATGTTAAGAATTTCCTAACCTAACTTCAGTAACAATTGAAAATTCAATTTGCGTTTTTATGTTCCAAGTAGGTTGGAACCATCAATTGTTGGAACAGTAGTCGGAGTGCCCATATATTCGGTTTTATTGTATATTTTTTTTAAACTAACCTAACCTGCCTACTGATTGAGAAATGGCGGGAAAGCAACCTATCTTAACCGAATTTCTTTTAAACGTTCTTTTATGTACCAAACCGAAATAGTTCAGACCTACTAGAAGAGTGGCTCGCCATTTAGTGTTAGTTTCAAGTGTTTTGAGTTTGAGGGTTATCAAAAATGTCTTAGTAGCAAGTATGTATTACTCATTTTTAATTTTGCTTTTATCATATTTTTGCATTTCAAAAAATTCTAAAAGTGGGTTTAATCTCTTCACCTCGCCTCCCTCTTTCTTATTATTTGTACCCTTAGGGTGGTAGAAAACTACCACCCTAAGGGCCAACCCAAAATATTTAATTGGGGATAAGGAGGAGGCGTGTAGGTACGGGTAGCACTTTGCAATGTTGCATGCTGAAAAGATACAAAATATTTAATTAAGCTTATAGGGGAGGAATGTAGGAACTTCATCCAGTAAATATTTTTTTAAGGAAATGTGAAAAAAGAATAAGGCTTATTGGTGGCTCGTCGCTCCGCTTCACTTCTCATATTATCACTAGCAAACCATAACCTAACAAATTTTTTTGAAATGATGGACCATCAACCTATCTTAGCCGGATTTCCAATTGATCATTGTTATGAACACAATTTTCATCAGGCAGCATTGGAAAGCTGATGCTTCATGGTAGATTGTTGCTTCGCTCCTGAAGCCAAATCTGACCTCATCTATTGTTCTTAATGGTCAACCAGTAAACTATCTTGGCAGAATTGAAAATTGGTCGTAGTTATGAACACAATTTTGGAAAATTGACCCATATCACTTTTCGAAATAAACAACACACGGCTTTCCAAAACTACCACCCTAAAAGTATTAATTAAAGAATGCAGAATTGTAAAAAAAAAATAATAAATTAAAAATATTAAATACATACCCATTCTCTTTGCATTCACATAATAGAACCTAACCTATTGATTGTGAAATGGTGAACAATATACATAGCTATATATTGCATTGCTATACAGAATCCTAACCTAACCTATTGACTTAGAAACATTGGAAGATTTACCTACAATTGACCAAATTTCTTTATTTAAAACTTTGTGTTTTTTTGGTACCTGACCGTGAATATTTTAAAACATTCTTTTAATAAATAAACCTAAAAAACAGTTGAGACGTAATAGAAAACTGGCTAGCCATTTAGTGTTATCAAGTGTTTGTAGTTACAGGCCTATCAGAAATGTCTTTGTAACAGGTGTGTATTACACATTTTTTTTTTTTGTATCGCTGCATATTTAAAAATACTGTGTAACCCTGGATTTATGATTTTGATATTTTTGATGAAGATAATGTATCATCATGAAATCAATGAAAACACCTGTGTCATAGTGGTTTTACACTGATTAAAAATGTACTGACATTTCTTTTCTTTAAAAGAATTACTGGTGGTGTAGTAGCACCATTGCACTGCACTTGTGTTGTACTATTTATTTGATGAATTTGTTAAAAAGTGCAATTCATTTTAATTAACAATCATTAGTGGATTTTTATTGTGATACAAAGTAATTTTTGGATTGGCTTTCTAAAACTACCATCATATAAGGATCAGTTTAAATATCTATTGTTTAGGTTTGGTAGTCAGAAGAATGTATTAAGCCACCCCGAAACTTTTTGATGCATTCAAATTTCAACCAATTTAATTTGATGGTTCTCCATTTTGAAATTGTATATTAGGGTTGTACAGGTTTGTGTATATTAATGCAAAGAGCGAAGAGGATTGGAGCATTTTTTATTCTTGGTTTTTACGCATTTCTGTATTTCTAAAAAAATATTGTTGGTTAGGGTAGTGGTTTTGGAAATGCATATCAAAATTCTTAATTAGGCAGCGTTAAAATTGAATAATAATATTTTGATTGTGATCTTCTTTGTTTAGTTGAATTAAATGAGTTTATTACAATGAAATTTCTAATACACTTTTAGATAAAGGAAGATGATGGATTGTCTAAAATTATTTGCTCAAGTTGTCATGCTAGACTTCAAGATGCTTGTGTTTTTGCAAATCTTGTTAAGAAAAATAATATATCTTTTAAACGTAAAGGATACAACAATTCCATTAGTCAAGATACAGCATGGCCTAAACCGATTCAAGTAGAAAAACCATTTACATCTGAGAACATGCAAATGGAAAGCGACACCTTAACTATCAAAGAAGAGAAATTATCTGACGATGAAGTTGATATATCCCAAATGAATGAACTTAGTGAAGTTGAAATAAAAATTGAACCAGAAGAACTAGTAGCATCTAAAACATTTCCACAGCATGCCAATGGTCAGTTCTGTTATTATTTTTTGCTTGGAGACAATTCATATAATTTTAAACTACATACAGAATAGTGTAATTGTTTCATTTTTTCACTAGTAAATTTTAATAACTCCTAAGATCTTAAAAAATAATTTTTGTAGTAGGTTTTTTTGCAATCCAAACTTGAAGCTTCAAACTTAATATTCCAGGTTTATTAAATGAAGAAGTAAGCAAATCTCATATGAAGCATGCAAATTCAACTAATTTAGTAAATGGCAATGCTGCAGTGACTGAGGTAACATTTTGAAAACTTATGTCAAATTATATATTTTAAAATTTTATTAACAATTCTTTTGACATATAAAGATGTAAAAAAGAATTTTGAATTATTTATAAATCATTTGTAGTAGGTAACTAGTCTATTTTTTACTTTTCGAACAGGTAAAATAAATTTGACAACCGCTTAGCCTAGTGGGCAGCGACCCTGCCTGCGAAGCTGGAGGTCCCGGGTTCGAATCCCAGGTCGGGTCAGTATTTATATGATGAATATTAATACTGGCACCGGGTCTTGGTTGTTATATGTATGTGGTGTCTTCGCTTGGTACCCAAAATACAAGCAAATGTTTAGTTTGGGACCTAGGCGTTGTTGTGATTGTGTGTGTTATTATTATTATTATTATAAGTCTTTATGCGAGAGTACGACTTTATTACATTTATTTTATGTTCAAAATTATATTATTCATAGGCTCTGAATTTACACTCTGTCTAACTCTGAAATATCTCATCATTAAAAAGAAATATGTCCACATATGTCCAGCACCCAGACTCGACTTTAGAGTTACTGTGTCTCTGGTATTTATGAACAAACACTCGTAATTTGTGAAAGCTGTTCCACATATATTTATATTTTTCAGTTTGTTAAGGAACAAGTTCTACCTAAAACAGTTTACTTTGTATGTAAAAGAAATTATATTGTATGCAAAAAAAATTTTAAACGGGTAAAAGTTTATTCAGGTGTAGATTCTCCAACTCATCATGGACTAAATATTTTACAGGAAACAATGATAATAAAAGATGAACCTCTCAGTGACAATGAAGCCTTTGATTTATGCAATGACTTACCTTTGGAATGCATGTTGTGTGCTAAAGTATTCAAAAGTGTCTCAGGACTTAAGGTGAAAATAATGAGTTTTTTTTCTGGCTATAGTCTAGTGTAAAATTACTAATTTGAATTACTGATTGAGCTATGGGTTAAGCAATTTCTTTGTTTAAAAGTCTTTAATGAATATATCTGTATATTTTGGTCTTTAGTGTTTTTTTCCCCTTATATCAGTTCTTTTTATACCCCGCTGCAGGGGCTTAGGTCTCCTTTGAAGATAAGGAGGCTTGGAGCTTAAATCCACCACGCTACTCCAATGTGGGTTGGCAGATTGTAACGATCGCCATCTATTGACAGCAACCGGGACCGACTGTTTAACGTGCTCTCCGAGGCACGGAGTCAGTGATAGTTAATGTACTTAAGTCAGCAAAAACTCATTGGTACACACCTGAATTCGAACCACGACCACATGGCCTTATATAATGACATGACTAAAGGCAAGATCGTTAATTAAGTTAAACAGGACGTTAATTAACCAAACATTGATTGAATCGGGCTGCATAATAAGTGTGTATTGTCGGTCTAACCGCCTGTTAAATCAAATCTTTGGTTAAAGGAGTAAAGTCTTCAATCAACCGCACAGAAGACCTTTTAAGCAGTATACATTTAGTTGATGTTAAATTAGAATCCATTGTAGATAATGTCACCCTATTGAAAAAAAGTTATTTGTTTATGTATAATGTTACAATTTAAATCCATAACCTATAAATTTTTTAACAATTTCATTTTATGTTCTAGGCCCATGTTATATCACAGCATTCGTATAAGTCAATCAAGAGAAAGACAATTAATTCTTGCTCGCCAGAGAAGAAGTATCTAAGAAAATACAACTGCAACACTTGTAACAGAAGTAAGTTTACTATTTTTTGTGCACTATTGTTTACAATTTAAGAGACGGTTTCATTCTTATACTTAAGTCCTAGTGTTTCTTACTTTAATTTTATTAAGCCTTATGTTGGGTAGTACGTCATTTCGTATTTTGTGCATGTGAACTTTTAATTAAATTTCGTTGGTTGTACTGTTTATACCTGGTTAGCTTTAATACAATTCAAAGTTAACATTCTCAGCTAAAATAAAAAAAAAACTAGTTACCGTCATTTTTGCATTGTTTTTTAGTTTGCGAGAATGAGTGAAAGTGCCTACAAAATTCACTACGTCATAAAATTTTCTTACAAAAAAAGAAAAATGCGACCTAAGCCGCAAAGAAAATTATTTTCATTTATATACCTAATACAGTATCACTAAGAGCAAAATCGTCATCAAAGTCGTTGCGACATTGCTGAAGAACTGAGTATTGGCCATAAAACAGCTTAAACTTATTTGAAACAGTCTGGGTATGCAAAAAAGTTGGATGTTTAGGTGCCACATAAGCTCACTGAAAGAAACCTAATGAACCGCGTACTCATTTGTGACTCTCTATTAAAACTTAATGAAAGTGTATAATTTTCGGCAAGAGTGATCAAACACTTGTGATGAGAAGTAGATCACTTACGATAAGAACGTAAGCAAAGGATCACGGTCAAAGTGCGGCCAAGGTCCACAGACTATGGCAAAACCCGGATTAACGCGTTTGTAGAATAGTTTTATTTTGTAACATTAATTAAGACAGGATTTTACGATCATTTAGTCTACTAAGAAGATTCTATGAAACTCTTCTACTAACAGGGTAAAATAGAGGTTAAAAGTTTGTATGAAAGTCCTTTATTTGCGAAGTTAAATCCCTGAGAATTAGTAGTCAACCTTTCAATTAGAACTTGAGACAGCCATGATTCACAATTTTGAAAAATCCTTTAAAGGGTTGACATAGGTAATAAAACTTTGTACGGGAGTTACGTCATGTCTAAAGTTAAATCGATAAAAATTATTACTTGACCTGTTGATCATCCACAAATTAAAAAGATGAGTATCAGGATTTTAGGAAATTTATCCTTTATGGGGGTAAAATAGCACATAAATTTTGTATGAGACTAAAACGGGTTTTTGGCCTTTAGAAATTACTGAAGACAGGTTTCAAAATTTATGGAAATTCATTCCTTAAATTTATACATAAAAGTATGAAGTATACATGAGAGTTGTTCGGTACGGGATTCAAATTCACTGCGCAGATTCGCGTTCGTCGGTCGGTGTTAATGCTTGAGTGAGCTCTCGATTGTGATTGATCAAAGTTCCGGCTGGCGGTCGGCGGCAGGGCGAGGCGTTTTAAATGTACAATATTATGCAAAATTAGTGCATTCTAATTTTTTTTCACAATTTATCTATTCTCGGTCTAGGCTGAGAATAAAAAACGTGTCTTCGTCGATCCTTAGCAATTAATAATGCCATGTTACAGCGTTTTTCTACATTCAACGTTGAATTTTGGAAAAATATGAATCGAATCTGAATAAATTGTATTTCTTAATTTTAAGTGTATGGTTGTCACCTTGTAGGTGGCTATATTCATAGTAATCCTAAATAATACCTGTTTATCGCTAAACAGCTGAACTCATCTTGATGAAATTGGGCACGGAGATAGCTTGCATCCGGTAAACGGACTTATCCTGTTTATTACCGCGGGAAATGTGTCTGTCCGTTTTTTATATTTTTACGGCGTAATAGCATAGCTGTCCCGAAGGTAATTTGGCATAAAGATAGCTTGCACCCTGAAGGTGGAGGTGAATGCTTCACAGAGGGAAGCCTATCTGGACGCCTTATTACGTTTCCATGGCAAAACTCAATCTTGATGATCTTTGGCACGTAGACAGTTGAAGGACAAAGTGAAACAGAATCTTCTTTTCTTCCTGGTCGAAAGTTGCCGTGGGATACAAAATTATTAAAAAATTGAAAGAATAAGAAACAAAGTTTTGAGTTGTTGGATAGAATAGGTGCATAGGAAATGGTATGACTGCAAAAACGAGAATGGGGTAACGTAGTTATAGGGACATCATACAGCTCCATTTGTAGATCATATCTCAACACAACAAAATCAGAAGTAACCAATTATAGCTTAAAAAACTATTATACAAATATAAAAAAGACATAGTATAATAAATTATAATGAATAAAACCGGTTTTATTTTACATATATATGACAGTTTCTTGTCTTTATTATTAGGCATGCCGCGAACTATATGTGGCTGATTCACAGCAATAACCTAATCTGGAACTCAGTTCTTGAAAAGTTGTAAAACTTCGATTGATATCTTAACAATCTTTTCAGGTTTTGTAACATCAACAGATCTTATGGTACATGAGACGTGCCACAACAAAGCCACATGTTACGCTTGCAAACGACAGTTTGACACGTTCAAGGAATTGACCAGACATAGGAAGCGAAGCTGCGACAAACTCAATGAGACTAATATAAATACAACTCTAACAAAACCAAAAGGCTTAGAGGACGTGAAAAGGTAAATTTCGACTTAATCATCATTTAAGTTTTGTTGGTCATCAGACTTTTAGATGAATACACATAAAAATATAAATAATAAATTTAAATATTGAATCTGTTGTAGCTGAATGTGTCAAAGCTAATTTTCTATATATTATTTTGAAAGAATACCTACACAGTCCGTACACAACCACTCCAAGAAACTCTAAAATGCAATTTTTTTACCAAACCATTGTGTTAAAAACTAAGTGGATTAGGGCAATTTAATGCTAAGCATTTGTCATTTGTCATGATAGCCCGAGCGCAGCGAACCTGTTCGAAGTGTAGAAGGTCGTGCGACGGTGGTTCGAATCCAGGCATGGACCAATAAGTTTTTCTGACATACATAACTATATAACAAGTACATAACTATCAATGACTCCGTGATTCGGAGAGCACGTTGAGCCGTCGGTCCTGGGTGCCATCAACAGATGACAGTCGTTAAAATTCACCAACCCGCACTGGAGCAGCGTGGTGGATTAAGCTCCAGACCCCCTCACCCTGGGGAGAGGCCGAAGCCCCTGCAGTGGAGCATTATGGGCTGGTGGAATGGAATGGAGTTTGTCATTTATATACATACTAGCGAGAATACATACCGTCCCGGCTTCGCACGGGTAGCAGAGCATATAAGCCGTAGTATTTTTTCTGTCGTAGTGTCGTAGAACATGTGGATCGGATTTCATTACATTTAAATGTAACATAAATTCATGCTACGTGGAGTATTTTAAATGTATTTTATTTTCGATTCTGAAAATATTTGAAAAATTGAAGATTTAATACATAAAAACAAACTACAATATCTCTAGGTATACCACATTGATAACTTCTGCCTAATTTTACATCACGCGAGTCACGTCGTATAGGGCCCCGGCCGCCGCGGCGCCGCCCGGCCCAGCCGCTTGTCGCGCTATAGTTTTTATTTGTCGATAACTCTCGAAGATATTAATTTAATTGTATGGTGTAAAGGGCAATTATAATGTGCATGAAAGGTAAATAACGTATTTAATTTGATAAAGATTAATACTGTATCTGTATAAGTTGTTCTGAAATCACCTCATCATATGACACCATTTTTTTAAACTTAAAAATAGGTAAGTAAGCTATCCGTAAAAGATAGACATATGCCACCGCGGACTATTCTTTAGTCCTATAAAAGAGACACTCCATACATTATTTTGTTCTATCTCAAAAGGATTAGGCAGCGTTTTCGATGAAAGGTCCCAGCCGGCTTGATTTTTTTCCCGACTTCTTCGACAATAATTGTCATATTTCAACTAATATGCACAAAACATTAATAAATTGGACACGTAAACCTTCCTCTTGAATCTTGTCCATTGGTGTCAATAATATGCCAATCCGTTTGGTAGTTTTTGTTAATTGCGTTCAGACAGATAGACGCGGCGGAGGACTTCATTTTATAAAATAAATAATGAATTCAAATAATGTGATAATGATAAATTCAAATAATGAAGTATGGTTTGTAGGTTTGTAGCTAATCATTAAATTCATGTTGACTATTATTCTAAGGCAGGCAGTGTTATTACCATCTTCACTCTTACTTCAAAACACTATAGGTACCGCCGTAACCAAGTCGGGCATGTGCACGGGAATAGTAAGCACAGGTTGTGTCTTTATATCTATACAACACGTGGTGGTTATGCTATTCTTCTTCTTAGTTATGGCGTTCTCTGCATTTAAAGCAATTTCGCCAGAGTCGAGTATTCTGTTCGTATTTTTAATAAAAAATAAGAATAGGCAGCGTACTACGGTTATTATGGAGCTTTTGATGGAACCACGACGTAACACGTGCGCCATTTTGAAAAAAAAACTCCGATATGCTATTAAATTGTAGCTTATATGAAACATTTGTATTTTTAACATAGCGCCATCTATTGAATATTTACTCAAACCAGTCAACAGATATCGCCATCTGTTAGAATAGTTTGGAGCTAACAGATAATTGTGACTGTCAAATAATAGACAAATAATTTTTAATAAAATAATATTGCGACTATAAATTGAGATGTAAACTATCCTATCTTTTAAGTTGGATCAAATTGCACACGGTGTGCAAATCAAATTTCAAATCGGTTCAGTAGTTTAGGAGTCCCTCGCGGACAAACAACGTGACACGTAATTTTTATATATAAAGACTAGCTTTCCGCCCGCGGGCTTCGCTCGCGTTGACCACAGTTGTACTCGGCTAGTAAATGGAACGCGACGCTGTAGAACATTGTAACACTTTCTAGAACATTCTGAAATTTAACTGCCTAAGAAATCTTATGAAATTTTTATGAAATTAGGTAATATGACATGGTCACATAGATTTTGTCAAAACATCAAGTTTGAGTACCAACACGATAAATCTGCAAATGATAGTTTCGAAAATATAAGCATTTAAAAATTTGGTCACGTGGTCACATAGATCTCGTCAAAACATCAAGTTTGAGTACCAACACGATAGGTCTGAGATTGATAGTTTCGAAAATATAAGCATTTAAAAATTTGGTCACGTGGTCACATAGATCTCGTCAAAACATTAAGTTTGAGTACCAACACGATAAGTCTGAGATTGATAGTTTCGAAAATATAAGCATTTAAAAATTTGATCACGTGGTCACATAGATCTTGTCAAAACATCAAGTTTGAGTACCAACACGATAGGTCTGAGATTGATGGTTTTGAAAATATAAGCATTTAAATATTTGGTCACGTGGTCACATAGATCTCGTCAAAACATCAAGTTTGAGTACCAACACGATAGGTCTGCGATTGATAGTCTCGAAAATATAAGCATTTAAAAATGTGGTTACGTGGTCACATAGATCTCGTCAAAACATTAAGTTTGAGTACCAACATGATAGGTCTGCGATCGATGGTTTCGAAAATATAAGCAATTAAAAATGTGGTCACGTGGTCACATAGATCTCGCCAAAACATCAAGTTTGAGTACCAACACGATAACCTATGTCATCCCCGGTAATGCCCTATGTACGTCTGCAAAGTTTCATTGAAATCGGTTCAGCCTTTTCGGAGAGTAGCCGGAACAGATAGACAGACAGATCGACAGACAGACAGACAAAAAACAGCTTATGTCACCCCCGATAATGCCCTCTGCACGTCTGCCAAGTTTCATTGAAATTGTTTCAGCTGTTTCTGAGATCAGCTCAAACAGACAGACAGATGGACAGACAGACAGATAAAAAGTACCCTATGTTACCCGCGGTAATGCCTTCTGCACGTCTGCAAAGTTTCATTGAAATCGGTTCAGCCGTTTTGGAGATTAGCCGGAACAGACAGACAGACAGACAGACAGATACTTCAATTTTATTAATATAGATATATTAATCTATACTAATATTATAAAGCTGAAGAGTTTGTTTGTTTGTTTGAACGCGCAAATCTCAGGAACTACAGGTTCAAATTGAAAAATTATGGTTGTGTTGGATAGTCCATTTATCGAGGAAGGCTATAGGCTATACTACATCACGCTACGACCAATAGGAGTGGAACATCAATGAAAAATGTTGCAAAAACGGGAAAAATTATTCCTTTTGAGAGCTTCCGTCGCGCGCGCTGCGTAAACGGTTGATGTTAAGCAAAAATCATGTATTACGGAATTGTTCCCCTTTAAAAGTTCTTACCAAAAGTCCGCGACAGCATATGTGTATCTTTTAAGGTTAACTTACTATAACCTTTTTTATGATGATCAAATTTGTTCTAACATTATGTACTATTTGCGAAGATGTTTTTTAAACGTAATATTAATCCTTATCAAATTAAATACGTTAGTTGTCTTAAGCATTTGATGCATATTATAATTGCCCTTTACACCACACAATTTAAATTAATATCTTAGCAGTTTTTATCGAAATATGAAAACTATAGCGGGAGAAAATAAATTCGCTCTCTGCCTCTGTTAGTTAACTTTTTACTCCCAAACCATGCAATAGACTTTGATACGGTTTTCAGTATTATCTTATTATCTTATAATCTATTAATCTATATAATAGAAATACTTATTATAAAGCTGAAGAGTTTGTTTGTTTGAATGCGCTAATCTCTGAAACTACCAGTCAGATTTGAAATTTTTTTTTTTTGCCTTTGATAGCCTGAATCTAGCGGAGGGTTATAGGTTATATATATTTGAAAACGAACTGTCTGTCTATTCGAGCAAATAGGTTTCGGCCAAAACAGCTTAACCGATTTTTATGAAACTTTACACATATGGAAAGGATGTAGTCAAAAGTGACATACAGAACTTTTTGTATGTCTGTACGTCCATCTGTCTAAACCAATTTTAATGAAACATCACAAGTATGAAAAGAAGGTCGTCAAAACTAACAAATGTTACTTTTTGTCCGTCTGTCTGTCTGTACGTGTAAGGTCGTCAAAACTAACAAATGTTACTTTTTGTCCGTCTGTCTGTCTGTACGTGTATCTGTCTATTTGAGCTAATCTCCAAAACGGCTAAACAGATTTTAAGGAAACTTTACAGACGGGAAAGAAGGTTGTCAAGAGATTTGACATTAGCTACTTTTTGTCCGTCTGTTTGTCTGTACGTCTATGTGTCTATTCAATTCAATTTTATCTATTCGAGCTAATTTCCACTACGGCTGAACAGATTTTAATGAAACTTTGCAGACGTGAAAGAAGATTGTCAAGAGTGTCATAAGCAACTTTTTGTGTTTGTTTGTCTGTCTATCTGTCTGTCGTTTGTCCACACTGATCTATCAACTACTACAGCCAAAACTACTAAGTCTAGGAAGCTTAAATTTATAACATAGGTTTATTTTATAACGTGAGCCTTTCTTAACTTAATGTTAAGAAAGGCTTTTTTAGAAATTTCAAACTTAAGGATGGGAATGGAGGGACTCAAATAATGACGTGTTTCAGGGTTTTTAGATTTTAAGGGTGGGAAACGGCAGATGAAAAATTGTATCGGTTTTTTTAAAGGGTGGAAGGGGAATGAAGATTGAAAGTTTGAATGGGTGTAACGAAAATTGGTTCCAGCAAAAAGTACGTATAAACCATCTCGAACGTTAATAGTACGTATAACAGGAATTTGTAGTCTACGCAAGCGAAGCTGCGGGCGGTCGCTAGTATGTTATACTAGGAGTAAACAAAAACTATCTACAATAAAAAATAAGATACATAGTATCCTTGATATTTTAAAGTTATACAAAATCTTTGGTCCATTGTTCAAAAAAAAAATTAATGTCATTATCTTATCTTCAAAAATGGAGAAAACTGAGATTTGGACCATTATTAAATATTTTATACTGAAAAAATTTATTAAAAATATTTATTATGGCTTACGGTATACTCTACAGTGGTTTTTTGATAAGCCGAGTTTAAACTAGCGAAAAAGATATCTGAGAAAAGTAGGAAGACCTCTCTAACAAAATAAAATATAAAAAAGTTGATATCCTACTTTGAATGATAGAAGACTAAAGCTATATGTTTTAGAAAACATAGCTATAGCTGAGGCTCTAAACATTTCTTTTGATAGTGTGCAATCAATTTCAACAGACGAGTTACACTTAAAAAAGGTTACTGCATGATGGGTATAGTTCGCCTCAAACTTTATAGTGGAACTGAATACAAAGCTTTAATCGTGCTTGCGCAGGTACAGTCATATACCCCTCGCTCCACTGCATCCTGCTAAACCTAAAACTAGTTACTGCGACGCGACTTGCGCTTATGTTCTAATCCGCCATAAAGTTTGATTATAATTGTATTTAGAATGTTAACAAATAATCAAAAGAAATGACGAGTTCACCAAAAAAATCTGGTTATAATGAAGACCGATGTTGAACTGTTTCTACGATAATATGCATTGGATACAATTGCCATTGCAATTCAGCGCGGCAATGCGATGAGCGTCATGGGCATATTTGCGTCGGGGGCGACGAGGGGTGAATTATTGGATTAGTTTTATTTTTTATTATTATTTTTGTGTATTATTTCATATATAGATAATCAAATTAAGTATTTCGATTTCTCGTTTTGGATACAATGGGCCAAAAACCGGTCATTGTAGCAATCTATGTAGACCTCTATGTTTAGCAGTGGATGTCTTTCGACTACCCAAACCCCCCTTTTGAGAATTCAACATTTTTGAAATATATGTTTTGTAAAATCAACATTTTTGGAATATAAATTTTGCGAATTCAACTTTGAGAATTAAAAATGTAAAAATTAAACGTAATGGTCCAGAGCGTTTTTTTTTTACTTTAAAGAGTTATAATACTAATTTGTCGAGAGCAACTTTTCTTCCTTATTTTGAGTACAATCTTACATTTCGTAAACAAAAATAATGACTTTTCTGGTCTGTAGACACGTACCAAGGGAGTAAGTAACACTCTAAAAGCATCATCAATGTGCCCTCCTCCTCCCCCCAACTTTTCAATGGCATTATTAAAAAATCTGAAAAAATATAGAATAATATATATATTAGAATAGTTTATAATATAGAATAGGTATTCTTAACAAACCGTTTCAATTAAAACTGTTTTGAAAAAACCTAAAGATGCTTTTATTTGTGTAACAAAGGTGTAACAGTATAATTGAGTTTGGGTGATAATTAAATGTTGTCGGTTAATTTGCATGGCTATGACTCCACCTACGTTATGAGAACTATGCCCATAAAGCACATTTTTCAGAGGTCTAATATCAATTTAAGAAAAAACATTTAAAATTTAAAAAAAAAAAATAATTTGAGTCTAGTTTCATTCTCTATTGTTTTGTTTGTGCACTATATGAATTATAGTAGGGGAGCCCAGGATGCTAAATCGGGATTTACTCGAGCGTCAAAGAGACCTATTGGGTTGCGAAGCTTAGATGATAAGAAGAAAAAAATGTCATATAATATATACACTTTCATCGGTGGGGGGAGCGGCTATAAATTTTCAAAAATGTAAAAAAAAAACAGTTGCATGGACATACTCGAGCGCGTCAGATATTAATAGCATCCATGTCTTACGTATTTCTGAAAACATACGTATGTTAATCTGATTGTTTCCATGATGGGGGTGGTCGTACGTAAGGGTTGAAAACGAAAAAAAAAAAATTATTCGAGCGCGTCAGATTTTCAAAGGGAATGTTAAGTGAACCTAAAAGAAGGCTCTTATGTAATAATCTGACAATTTGGATGTCACCCAAACTCGCGGCCATTATTAGAATATGCAAAAAAAAATCGCCATTTTGAAATACTCGAGCGCGTCAGATTAAGATATATATGGTTCATTTATATACCCTAAACATGCTGTCTCATAATCTGACCATTATCTGGAGGGATTTGCCTAATCTGACAATGGAAAGATTTTTTTTTTGTATTTTATCAAATCTTTTAACTTAACAAATTAAAGAGCTGAAAAAATAGCATGCAAATAAAACAGTATATATTCTTTGAAGTACAAAACTTTTATTTATATGAAAATAAGTATAAAAAATATAATTTTTTTGAGAATTTTTATTTCAATCATCATTTTCGTCGGTAGAATCATTTTCCTCTTTTGGCTCGATTTCATCCACAGATTCTGTATCTGTAACAAAAAATCATGAGAGTATTAAACGAAATTTTTCTTCATGAATAACGATTTCTTCAATCATTGCAGACAAAATATACTTAATTCTGGAGTATCTTCAAAAATGTCTGGTGTTATGACTACATCTTCATACGCTCTTGGCAATTGATCACCCGCAAACCAGATCATTTGGTATTTTTCGTCGACAACTCTCCACCCATAGTCCGTGGGTAAAAGATCAATAATTTTTGCTTTATGGGCATTACTCCACAAGCATGCAATGTATTTTGTGCGTAACACTTGTTGGAATAACTCCGATTGACACGGTGGCAAGTTGCACGCATCATAATTCCGGATACTCAAGGAGAAGGGTTGAGACTTGTCTTTTACCTTGTACGTTTTATTGAAGATAACAATTCTGGCTTGATTTACATCGCTTAACTTCTTTAACCTGTACAGGTGGCAAGTAAAAGACTGTATAATGTGAAACGAATCCTGCACATTGTGCTCCTTTGATCCCAAATCCAGAAATGCATTTTGAAAAGTTTCAGAAGTCATCAGAAACTGTAAAGATTTCTTTTCCCTCGTCGATACAATGCTGGGTTGAAATCACAACCAGTGAATGCATACAAACCTGGAAGCGCCTTCGAAATTTTTGGGCTAAGTTTATTGTAGAGAGCGGATACGTCGATGTATCGGCGTGCATTGCCAATTCCAAGATCCATCCAGATATCTACTGTTGCTTGCAGGTGTTCCATATTTGCCAACATGATCAATAATTTCAAGCGTTACTGTCATGGCGTCATGGCAACAGAACCCAAAGTACAAAGCACGCATTAAACTTTATCGATTATATTTCCTTACTTCGGCTTACGGAAATCGTCAGATTATATGTTATTCGTGAACATTGAATTATTACCTTCAAAATAAAAAAAAATTTGCCACGGTCGAGAAAGTCAAGATGACGTTTTTTTTTTACAAGTTTGTAACCCATCTACTTCTTATCGTCAATCGAAAATTGTCAGATTAGTGGAATATACACTTTTTAGCATATAACTAACTTACCCTACCTTAATCTGACGCGCTCGAGAATTTCAGATGATCAATTATTTTTTTTACTAATCTGATCTTTTATCCTTGACGCGCGGCCACATATACGGGGCTAATACTTGGTGGAGGTATTTAATGGGGTACTAGGTTCCTCCCTGTATGTTAATCTGCCGCGCTTTAGTAAATCCCAAAATCCCCTCTTGGGCTCCCCTACTATTAGCACATTATATTCAGATTTATATGCTGGGACGCATTGACTTCCTTGATTTTTATTTGGGAGATACTTATAAAATTTATAATTTCATTATGTAATACAAAATTTATATATTGCTATAACAATTCAATTATCTTCCAGGATGCCTATAGAGATTGAGGTGCCACCACTAGAAGAGAAACCAGTAACTACGTTAGACTGTCCCAAATGCGAAGAAAAATTTTCAGATCCGTATTATCTCAATATTCATCAAGAAATTCACCACAACTCAATATTACCAGAACATACAATACCAGTAACAGAGACCCCTGTCGATTTGAAACCAGATGACGACTTATTACTGCAGAGTATATTTGGGTTAGGGAAGTAATATTTAGTTTAATAAATTTTTGTGTTCCATGCTTTATGATGGTTTTTACACAAGTGAATTTAAAAAAAAAACTTTACTTTTTTGGGAAAACCATTACAACATATAAAATGTTTAGAATTTCTGAAATTGATAAAACAATTCTGAATTGAAACTGGTCTACTATTGTCTGATTATTATTATTATTGACTGATATGATGTTATGATTATTATCTGAATAGAGTATGCATATAATAATATTATCTCAATAGAGAATGCATGTAATTGTTACGCTTCCCCTGCGGTAGTTGCCCGGTGTGGGAGCGGTGATTCCACTTTGTCGATTCTGCTTTCCTCCTCGCGTACCGCGCAGTCACTGCAGGGAAATTCAACATCAAGCAGTATGTATATACTGTTTTATAATCTTAGTTCAATAGGGAATTGCAATTATTCGCTAACTTGTTATAGTTGCTTTTCAAAACGCTTTATAGTCTGCAGTCACAGACAAGTCAACCTTATAGACCATGCTTTGACAGGGAGTAGCATTCGCCAAGGCTAAGTAGTGACACTACATAACTACGTCTCTTCTGAGCGGTCAGTTGGAAGCAGGTCGGAAGCCATTAAATTGTCAATTTTGAACGAGCCAATGAAAACTAGCCGACTTCTCCCCGCACCCCGCCACTTTTTGGCGATTTCGTTTTCATACTGACGTTTATTAAAGCGTGGTCTATAGGTTGACTGGTCTGTGTCTGCAGTAAATGGGGTAGTTATGATTTTTTCTCCACTCCAAAAATAAGAACGAAAACATGATAAGTGATGCTCATGCATGCTCTGTTAAGATATATATATTTTTACCTCAATGATAATCCTTAAAAGTACACAAGTCGCACATTTCCCCATACTAACGCCGTATTGTAGTCATACATTCGTTTATTGTTGTAGATCTAAAATTTTATTATATTATTGTTCGACTCTTTGTCAATTATTTTGACAAAAGAGTAGAATTTAAAATTTGTTTTGCTGTGAGAAGCTTAAAGGTTTAAAAACCTGTATTATTAATACAGATTTCCTAAAAGTTTAGTTATGAAAATCTAGTTTACACAAAAATCAATGAAAGAAGATGACAGAAGAGTGTATAATATGATCATCCGAAATATCCAGTCATGAAATGGATATTTGTGAAATCTATTTGTGATTACCCTAAAGCCAAAAACTGTTTTATCGTTTTTCATTGGCCGAATTTCAACTTGGTTCATCTTTCAACTCACCTAGCAAATTTAGACTCTGCCCAATAGACGGCAAGTTGACGGGACGAATGGGGCATATTCACCACAAAAGCAGCCTAGACACAACTTTTAACTAGGTCGCTTCTTCATCATGGTTTGAGCGTACAGAATACTATTGAGATAATTTGTAATTTTGTTTATTCTGTCCATCCTTTCATGTGTTACAACCTTGTAGGTCCTTCAGTTTATTACTATTTTTATGCTGAAATTTCAAAAAGTAAAAATGTAATCGAACTTTGTACATTTTTAATTTGTTAGAAAATTGTGCCCTTAACCTAGTTGCAATCTAAGTCTCTTGTAATTTTCCAAACAATGGATTTAAAATGTAAATAAATTCATGAAAGTAGCACTCTGTAAGCGCTTTCATCGAAAAATATTGTGGCCATGTTCAAATCAAATCAAATCAAAATATCTTTATTTCGTAGTTATGTAACATAATCTTGAAATACGTCTTAAGAGTAAATTTTATTACTTTGTGGAAAAACGTCACCACAAAGGCGCATTCAAAAATGCTGGTACCTCTCAGAAGAATACGCAAGAAACTGAGGGACGCTCTTTTTAACAAAATTATAAAAAAAAAATTTTAACAATAAGTGCTTAAAGAATAATATTATTGAAACAAACTGATAGGCGAGCGGCTTACACCCATGGATTTTTATCATCTAAGTAGTCTGATACTTTATAATAAGCCTTTGCATAAAGCTTTCGTTTTATTGTAGTTTTAAACTTATTAAGGGGTAGATCTTGAATGTCAGCTGGAATCTTATTGTAAAAGCGTATACATTGCCCTTTAAAAGATTTCGTGATTTTATTGAGGCGGCTGACATGATTAGCAAGTTTATCTTTGTTTCTTGTATTAACATTATGCCGATCACTATTTTTTTTAAATAATGTAATATTTTTTTTTACGTACATAATGTTTTCAAATATGTATTGAGATGGCAATGTCATTATATTAATTTCCTTAAACTTTTCTCTAAGTGATACTTTAGATCCCAGTTTATAAATTGCTCGAACAGCTCGCTTCTGCAACACGAAGATTGTATTAACATTAGCAGCGTGTCCCCACAGCAGAATGCCATAAGTCATTAAACTATGGAACGCACTGAAATACACCAACCTCGCGGTTTCTATGTCCGAAAGGAAACGAATCCTTTTTACAGCGTAAGCTGCAGAACCGAGCCTTCTCGCCAAGTTAGTGATATGAGGATCCCATTGCAATTTCGCGTCCAATGTGATTCCTAAGAATACAGTAGAATCCACAAGGTCCAATTTCTCGCTTTTAATAACAATATTGGTAGGTGCCTGTTTGACGTTCGGTAGCGAGAATCTTATGCATTTGGTTTTTTTTTCATTTAGTAATAAATTATTAGCCGTGAACCATTCGACTATTTTGGAGATAGCATTGTTTACATCGTCGTAGGTAAATTTCTTTCTATTAACTTTGAATACTAAAGAAGTATCATCAGCAAACATTACTATCTCGTGATTATTTTTTACAAGGTAAGGCAAGTCGTTAACATAAACTAAAAATAGAAATGGACCAAGAATTGAACCCTGTGGGACGCCCATCGACATTGGGGATCCTGATGACCTCTCTCCGCTTACATCAACCCTCTGAACTCTGTTACTTAAGTACGACCTCAGAAGGTCGAGCGCACGGTCTTTAACACCATAATGACACAATTTCCCGACCAATGTATCATGTTGGACACAATCAAAAGCCTTGGAAAGATCACAGAAGATACCTATAGCATCTCCAGAGCCTTCCCAGGCCTCAAAGATATGCTGAATCAGTTCAACACCAGCATCGGTTGTTGAACGGCCCCGGGTGAAACCAAACTGTTTGCGATGCATTAAATTATTCAAGTTAAAATTTGAAAGTAACTGACCCATTAATATTTTTTCGAAAATTTTACTTAACGTTGGTAGTATTGAAATAGGCCGGAAATTAGTAGGGTCAGATGTGCTACCGGCTTTAAATAATGGAATGACTTTACTGTGTTTCATTAGGTCGGGAAAAACGCCATGGTCTATACACTTATTAAATAAATAAGCAAGATGAGGCGAGATGCAATCAATAATTGAGCTTATAATTTTAACTGAAAGGCCATGAAGGTCCGCAGTATTTTTCATTTCTAATGATTTGAATACTTTAATAATGACTGTAGGGTCCACGTGAGAAAACTTAAAATCAACCATGCACTCACTGACATTTTGTTTGAGTAATGATTCGGCAAGAGCGGGAGAAGAGTTTAAGGACTTGGTAGTCGAAACTGGAACATCAGAGAAAAATTTCTCGAAAGCTTCGGCTACTTCTAAATGTCATGTTAAAATCTTAGCATCAATTTTAAGTTTAAAATCAATATTGCGCGCTTTTACTTTTCCAGTTTCGCTGTTCACAATTTGCCAAGTCGTTTTTGTAATATTGGAGCTATTTTTTATTTTACTATAAATATGATTTGCTTTAGCTATAGCACAAGCGCGTTTAAACATTTTTGAATAATTCCGAACATAATTTCTAAAATAATCACTTTTGTTATATGATCTTTCTTCATAAAGTTCATACAACTTAAGCCTAACCTCATGGATTTCCGCCGTTGCCCAATCACTGAATCGTAACGAATTATTAATTTGTATGGTTTTGGATTTAAACACATTGTCATATACATTTTTTGTGATATCAAACAATGCACTATATGACTCATTAATATCATCATAATGTTTTAAGTATGGTAAACTCGCCAAAAATTACAAAATTACAAGTTAAAATTACAAGTTTTGTAAATATACAAAAAAAAAACTTTAGTTACTTTTACTTACTTTGGAAGAATGTTGCATAATTCATTTACTATTTTTATAGTATTTTGTGGTCTTTAAACTAGAAATAAAAATAACTTTTGAGACTTGCAATGAGTTGCAAGAACGCTACTTAAAGCCGCTGTCTACTTAAAGGTCTTTTTAAACAGTCATATTGGCCAGAGCTAGACTTTTAAAGATGAACATTCTCATAAACGTTTAATGGAAACTTTAAGTAGACAGCTACTTTCACAGCTTTGGACACTTGCTTTTTATAAATAAAGAACCAGTGATAAGTACTTGAAATGACTGTTTTTGCGCAATATGTTTGCGCCTTGTTGTTTACAATATTACTTTCATTGTATGTGTTTAGAGGCTTTAAATTTAGATCTTTATTTGTCTAATACGCTTTTATGTTCATTCTGTCAAATCAAATCAAATATCTCTATTTCATAGTTATGTAACATAAATAATGTCTTGGAATCTGTCATAAGAGTGAATTTATTACAATTTATTACTTTGTGGAAAAACTTAATCACAAAAGCGCATTCAAAAAGTGCTGGTTCCTCTCAAAAGAATAGCCAAGAAACTGCGGGACGCTTTTTTAACAAATGCATAAAATTAAAATTATTGAAACAAACTGATAGGCGAGCGATTTATACCCATAGATTTTTATCATCTAAGTAGTCCGATACTTTATAATAAGCTTTTACATAAAGCTTTCGTTTTATTGTAGTTTCAAACTTGTTAAGGGGTAGATCTTGGAGGGGTAGAGTTGATCACATCAACTGGGATCTTATTGTAAAAGCGTATACATTGCCCTTTAAAAGATTTTGTGATTTATTGAGGTGGCTGACATGGTTAGCAAGTTTATGTTTGTTTCTTGTGTTAACATTATGCCGATCACAATTTTTTTTAAATAATGCAATACTTTTTTTTTACATACAATATATCGAGAAAGCAACGTCATTACATTAATTTCCTTAAATTTGTCTCTAAGTGATACTCTAGGTCTTAGTTTATAAATTGCACGAACAGCTCGCTTCTGCAACACGAAAATTGTATTCACATTGGCATCGTGTCCCCACAGCAGAATGCCATAAGTCATCAAACTATGGAACCCACTGAAATACACGCGAATCCATTTTACAGCGTATGCTGCACAATATAAAATCATAAACAGACTCTTATAAAAACATTTATTCAAAATTTCAGCAATTAGACTAAGTCTGTCAAGTTATAATAAATTATACAAATAGACATATTGATTATCTCGCCGCTTAGTATTTGATTGATTTTATTAAAATTATACTTTTCGTAAAATGAAACACCTATGAAGAATGTTTTAATTGGTGCGGAAGATAAGCCTGCCTTTGAACGGTTAATACCTGAATAGAGACATAATTCTTAGAAACTAAATATTTAAGGAAGCGTGAGGCGGGTGTAATGCGGGAGAATTGAAATTTTACTTGGGGCATTTCAGGCTCTTAACTTCATGGAAGTGAGCTTTTAGAAATCTGTAATTAATGTGTACTAAGTCGAATTGTATTGCTTCAATCTTTCCTTTTTTGGAGTGGTAAGTTATTGGAAATGGAACTTCTCATGCCATATTTATACAGTGATAACTAAATTACATTGGAACCGATGTTGCGTACTTTTATGGACAGAATATTTTCTCTTAGTAGTAGCGTCATGCATTACTATAGTCTGCAAAACAATCACAGACTGTTTGAAAGTGTTAAACTCCTTATTGATTTCAACGATTATATTGATTTAGAATGTAGTCCAATGAATATTTAGAAACTACCCGAATTGGTAAATTTCAAATAACTCATCGAGGTTAAGTTAGAATGAAAACATCAAATAGAAAATTCAAGTTAAAACTATTTTTGGAAAAGCAGTTTGATAAAAACTGGAAAAAGAAATGATTATGACTATTTTCAAACTTGTCTATCAGGTCATGGCAGTTTACTGCAAAAAGTTAATTTTTTCATTCTTCAGTTAATAGTTTTTCTATATTTATATTTTTTCAATTTAATATTGCATTAACATTGTTCTCAGATAATAATGCTATCTTTTTTTAAATTCAAACCACTAATATCAATAAGCCCACCACTCCCATTATAGCATTTCAACTAATATGCCAAATGCGTATAGCGGCGGTAACCAACTTGATGCTGTAACTGTACAAAAAATTTATTATCAATTTAATCATATCTTATGAGTTACTACTTACCTACTTTACGAGCTAATATGTGTAGCTCTAGTCAAATGTCGGCAGTATAGATACTAGCGGCTTCAGATCATCAGGAAATTTTTTTCATCAACTCATGAGTGGGTATCTATCTAATCAAGATAGTAGCAAAAAATAAAAGAAGAAGAAGAATAGGTATCTATTGAGTATGTATATAGTTGAACCAAGAAGTTGAATGGATATCCGGATGTGTATTGCGTCATTTGTATATTAGCTCCATGGCGGAACCAATCGAACAATGGACCGGCACAAATTTATATATCGGTTGAACTTCGACGTCAACCTATTATAATTAGTTTGGTGCGGTAAATCTGCTGAAGACTATACAGGGATGTTTGGTACAGCGATTCCCGATTTTTTTTTCGTGGATAGTACAACTAGTTTACAATTGTAACTGTAACTGATTGTAAAAACTTACCTCTATGAAAAGTCTTACGTTTTTTTTTAATCTTATATTTGTGTATTTTCTTCAATACCCTGACTTATCGCACATTACTTGAATTACCTCATGAATTGAACATACTGTACTTCTCCAGTTATTTTTGTTCATTCTCTAATTACTAATCTAATATTTAAATACACAGTTGGTTCCGTATCTATCCCCGTGACAACACTGACAATGGTCAAAGTTATGTAATATCAAATCAATAAAATAAAACAAAACATTTAAAAAATTTAATTAAAATAAATAAAGTTCTTTTATTTGTTCAACCTATGGCAAAAACTTCTTTGGTTATTCCACTTTTCAGAAATATATCATATGTGCATTTTTGAGATCTGCTTTTAATAGTAAAACAAAAACATACTAATTTAAGGTATGAAAATGAAAATAATACATTAATTTATATCCGACTACGGGTAGAGGAGGGGTGTATTTCTGGGTTGTGGGAAGGGAGGAGAGTAACATTCGTTGTGTTCTACTGTATCCCCATCAACCCAATCCGCTTGCAACAATAAATAAAAATAATATTTATTTTTTCTTTGTACTGTGTTTCACGAGCAATTGTTATTAAAAACAAGCGGCAATAGTGATAAAACAGTGGTTTTTATGAATAAAAAAAGTCATATGATTTATATACGATTTTTGTTTTTGGATCGTGCATGGAAAATAAGTTTAAAAAATCGTACATCTGGCCACACTGGTCATTGGGGACGCGGCAGAACACAACGAATGTTACTCTCCTCCCCTCCCGTAACCCAGAAATCACCCCCCTCAAACATGCACATGTGATACATTTCTGAAAAGTGGAATAACCAAAGAAGTTTTTGACGTAGGTTGAACAAATAAAAGGACTTTAACTATTTTAATAAAAAATTTTAAATAGGTATTGTGTTTTATTTTATTGATTCGACATTACATAACTTTGACCGTTGTCAGTGTTGTCACGGAGATAGATACGGAACCAACTGTGTATTTAAATATTAGTACAGTAGTATTTAATACATTATGTTGAATTCATGAGGTAATTCAAGTAATGTGCGATAAGTCAGGGTATTGATGAAAATACACAAAAATAAGATTTTTAAAAAAACTGTAAGACTTTTCATAGAAGTAAGTTGACTTAATCTGATTGTAAATAAGTTGTACTGTCCACGAAAAGAAATCGGGGGTCACTGTACCAAACATCCTGTATGTTGGTTATACATGTTAGCGCACTGTGTTTATGATAATAAATAGGGTATTTGAGTAATATTGAATATATTATATTTATAAAGAAAATAGAAAAATGGCTTTACTTAACAAATTTTGTAAACAAATTTATATATGGTTGAAGAGTGTGGAACTTATAAGCTATTAAAAGTTTATCTCTGTCTCTTTCTTAACAAAAGATGTTTAACATTATTGGCCTGACACACCATGCAGTATTGCTCTGTTTGTCTATTGTCACATTTTAAACATTAATAACTTGATTATAATTTTTTTATTTTTTCACTGTTATATTATTGAAAACTCATATAAAATAATTGTAAAAAATTTGTCAACTACCCTATTTGAGAATTGTATGACTGCGCGATAATATTCTATTTAGCAAACCTCTAACCTTCTAGCATAGCCAGATAAGAACCCAGGGCAATATACAGAAAATAGTTCACTTTATGTGATCTTGGTTATTCGACCTTCTAAAATTTGTTAGTTTAACCTTTTGAACGCCAACCACTTTTTCATGAAAACGTTCACGTAGCACCATTCCCATATTTTTACCATATGAAACGAAATTTTATGTAAAAATATCAATTTATGAGTAAAACTTCCTTATACTTTAAAAAAAATTTAGTTTCACATAAATTTAATTTTAAAGCACAAATTGTAGTTTGTGAATTTTATTATGGTGGGAATGAAAATTTATTAGTTGTCGCTACTCAAAAGGTTATATTTTATATTTATGTGTTACCTTATATTAAGCTACCTTATATTGCTAAGTTCAGTCTTGACAATTAATTGTTCGATATTGTAATAGCCACTAAAGGGCTTAAACAAGTTATAACTGATTAGGTTATTTGTAAATATATTTTGATGTAATTTCTCATAAAATAATGGAATCATGCAACATAAATGACTTTTATTTATTTCTTAAATAAAAAACCGCCCAAGTACGAGTCGAACTCGCACACGTAAGGTTCTGTATCACCAGACAATATAAGAAAATGTTTCTTGCATGGGGACCCTCTTTAATTTTCAATTTATTATTATTATTTATAGCGACCACAGTAATACACATTTTGTGAAAATTTTAAGTGTCTTGCTATTACGGTTCAGACGATAAGTCCTGTAACAAAAAGATGGATGGATACCGGAATCTTAATAATAGGGTTCCCGTTATTACCCTATGAGTACGGAAGCTACACTAAACCCGCGAATGGAATTTATCATGCTCAGCGTGATGTATGTACCTACCTACCTAAATACACCAACCAGATACCAACTTTGTTTCGGATAATAATGCAGTATGCAAAGTCTTTGCAATGCTTCTTTGATAATAAAATTCCGAAGACATAGAAAAAATTCGGACTGACCATTTTTGCTAACATTCCGTTTTGTTTTGCCTTGAAGCTAGTTTTCAGAATAAAAACCTGATTTTATTTACATTTTTAAAAAAAACTGTTATAAGTTATTAATTTATCAAAATGGTGAATTAGACTTGCGCAATATCCTTGAAAAGAAAAAAAAAATATCTTTTCATATCAGCGATTCATATCTCTCATCTATATCTTTTCTATCATTTAGCTCAGTAGATGAGCGCTGAAACAAATCAATGAATGAATAATTTATATCTGCAATTATATTCGTAATTAATTAAAACTAAAAAAAAAAAAATACAACGTACAATAACGCAGCATTTAATTTCACCGTATTATAATGTTTTGAAATATCGCGGTAACGAAATTAAACTCTTCATAACATAACGCACGACGGTAAAAAGTTCTTTGTACTCACGCCGCACACTTCGCACGTTATGAACGATCAAAGTTGATCGAACGATGTAGCTTTCTCTCGTTCCTTCATTCTAAGAAGGCAATGTGTTATCTCTATTTTAGGTTTGGCTCAGCTAGCTCGCGAGTCGCTCACTTGTCTTCTAATCGTTCGCATTGGACATGCATTGGACCATAAAGGTATATATACTAGCGTAGAGAGGAACACAGTGTGCGAATGACATCCAGCTCTTTGCGGAAATCCTACATGCGAGAAAGAAATGCAAGAAAATCTGACATAAAACCTCTTTGAACACATTTAGTCTTCTTTACTCACTTGTCAAAATAAGGTCCAGCTTTGTTTTCTATTTTGTGTTTTAATCGTTTTGAATTCTACAAAAATTAATTCTTGTGATAAAAATGGTGTAGTGTTCAGTTTTAAATTGCACTGTAACATATGTTAATAATCCAAATAAAGAGACATTTCACCGGTAAGTACTGCCAATAACATACTGTTATCTTAATGCTTATTTTTATAAAAAGCAATCCTAAATTTACTTGGTTGTACATCAGTAGTATACGGTAAATACTTTATTTTGTAAATAATTTGTTATTTTAAACAATTATGTGTACGATACAAAAATATTGTGTAAAATTACAATCAAACAATGAAGCATAGGGATTGCACAAAATGTATCGATATGTCGATATTTTCAAATATAAATATTTTGTAAATTTGATATTACCTAATTGCACCTGTTCCACTGGAATGATGTCGTTAACTGTTTTTAAACATATTGTGAGGTTTATTTAGCCTGGCAGCACATTGTAAAAGTATGATGGGATGGGGGGATGGGATGAATGGGAAAGTATGACATCTATACATATATACTACACATAGGGTATATATGTAAATACAAGACTTTTTCAAATGAAAATATAAGATATATACACAATTAATTTTAATCGTTATTTATTTAAGATTTAAAATCTGATGCTCTATTTAATTTTAATCGTTATTTATTTATGATTTAAAGTCTGACGTTCTATCTGTTCTCTGATTATGAACGTCGTAAATAATTTAACTTTGAATGACAAAACTACTGTATACAATAGTTTAACCTCATTTTCCTCCAAGAAACTGCGGTGTTAAAAAATGCTTCCTGATAATGATGACTATTTCATAATATCCAGGTTTCCTGTAAACACGGTTAGCATAGAACAATGGAAAAAAATGTTAAATAGAACAGGTGGGACTCCTCGAAAACATTCTTTGGTTTGCAGTAGACATTTTACGGATAACTGTTTTGTCTAACTAAATCACCGACGACTTTTGAAGAAAGGATCTATACCTACTGAATTTGTGCCGTTAGGGGTTTCTTTTTTTTTTTCATATGTGCTTACTAAGTATATTAAGTAATATACTAATAATACTTAATATCTAAAGTCAGAGCATTTATGCCAACTGTAATTTCTGTACAGGTCAATCTGAAGACCAAGCGATCGGTGTCAGCGTACGTTTACCGGGATATATCACCAGGACCTTCAACTTTAGAGCCTAAACTTTTATTTCAGCACTAATATAAAATGGATTTGAAGAAAAGTCCATCACAGTGAAAATATCAATTTTAGGTAAATTATCACTTTGTCTTTTACAAAAACTTGTTCCTTTATATTCAAATAAAACTTAATTACCTATTACACAAAGAAACAAAAGATATTATAGACTAGTCCAAGGCATCCAAGGCATAATTTGTGGTGCAGTGAGATGACGCGACACTCAATCGAGTAGACAATGTGACGTCATGGGCAGTAAGAATCCACCAGTCAAACCGCACGAAAATACATAATAATAATAATAACGTGCACATTACAACGTCGTGGCCCCAAACTAAGCATTAGCTTCTGTTTTGCGTACCAAGCGAAGACATCACATACATATAACAACCAAGACCCGGTACCAGTATCGATATTCATCATATAAATACTGACCCGACCTGGGATTCGAACCCGGGACCTCCAGCTTCGTAGGCAGGGTCGCTACCCACTAGGCTAAGCGGTCGTCAAATTAATAAATATCAATAATTTATTTCTCAGTCATTTATTGACGAATTTAAAAAAAACTTTCACTGTTTTATTAGTTTTGGTTTATCTTTCAATTCTATCGAGTTAAATTGTATATTTTGAACATCATGAACTTCTCTATTGTAAATGTTTTTGTTTTGTATATTCTCATTTTTTTGTTTACAAAGAGTTAAAATTTTGTTGTTATGCGTTGCAACGTGACGTATTGTAATTAAAAATAAAAATCGTTTATTTATATTGTTTTATTTATTACTTGGCTTGTATTCAACTAAATATTAACATTTCCATAATGATGTTAATGCTTTCTTTACTTCTGCAAATTTTTTATTATCAACTGTTAACAAAAAAAAATATTTATTGGAGTAAAGGAAATGGCATTTGAATTGACTGATTGATGATTTGTCATTTTAAAAAACTAAAAGTTAGGAAAAGTAACTCAAAACAAAAATTATGTAGTATAGCAGATTCAAAATAATAAATAGGATTGCCGATTTCGACTTATGATATCGCGGTAATTTCAACGACACATTATCATGAAAGTACTACGTGCTATCGATAATATAAAAAAAACCCATGCACATCACTAAAACTGGCTCAACCACATGTGAATTTTGCACACATACTCATTTCCGTTTCGGTCATGCGATGTTTAGATGTCAGTTGGTCTCCTACGCTAGTATATATATGTCTATGCATTGGACTGACTATATATGTCTATGGTTCCGCTATGGTCTCGTTATACGGTTACTGTGACGGCTTGTGCCTATGTTCGGATCCGCCATAAAGCAACCATAACTAATAGACTTGACATATTTTTGACATGATTTGACATTTAATTTTATTCGTTCTGTGGATATTTCGCTGAAGAAAAGTTTTGTAGAAAACAAAATATTTTCAATTTTTTTTATTGTCTGATCACTTGAATAAATTCCAAGTGTACTCCAAAACCATGGCATCTATACCATTAATGTACGCCCAAGAAGATTGTGAATTAGGGGGTAAAGAATCCATAGAGGTAAGTTCTTTTCGGTGTCTGACAATTTTCACTTGCTTATTTTATTATTCTTTTGGCCTTGAAAATATTAAGTTTTAGAATAATATACAAAACCCTAACAAATTCTTTATTAGACGCAAACATTGTTAGTAGAATAAGGTTTTCGAACCTTTATACGCAAGGTTATTTATACAATAAATATGTTACGGACAAAGTTAGAAAGGAATGGACGTAGGTTTATCATGGGTTTATCCAAGTGAACTTGTCAACTTAAGGTAGGGATTTAGGAAAACACATGGTTGCACTTTACAACGTTGCCTGATGACGAGCTAAAAAATAAGGATATATCCCACCATGAAGGGGAATTTTTAACAAAAATAGGGAAAGAATATATAGGCATTATGGACCAAAGCTTGCCTTAATCTATTTTTTGGTAGCAATTTCCAATGTAGCCTACTGAAAAGTTACAAAACATTTAATCAGGCTTATGAGTGAGGGGTGTAGGAACCTCATGCAATAAATATTATTTAAGGAAATGAAAAAAAAAAGTTATAAGGCTTATTAGTGGCCTGTCGCTTCGCTTCTCGCAGTATGGAATGCAAACCATAACCAACCTATTTTTTTGAAATGATGGACCATTAACATATCTTAGCCAGATTTCACATTGACCATTTTTGTGAAAACAATGTTCATCAGGCAGCATTGGAATGCCGATCCAAATATGGGTGTGTAAAATAATAATATCTTAGATAGCATTGGAAATATACAAAATACCACATTCAACTAATGTAACATGCTTGTCACATCTAATGCCAAGGATAGAATGCCACAAAATTTACAATAAAAGTCAGTTTTTGCCCCTTAGATCATTGGATAGATATTTAGATATTTCACAAGAATTTCATCTTTTTAAAAGTGAGCTCCATAGAATGTTTTTTTTTTTTGTTATAGTGGAAAACGAGATGGCGCATAGGAAAGTTTGAATATGTGAAAGACTTTTCTAAAAATAGTCCTTAGAATATTAACTAGTTAATATAATTTATATTCAACATTGACTGGGTACTATTGGGTGTAGTGCAGAGAGGATAAGTTACTATAGAATATGGGTAAACATACACCATTTAGCAGACGCTGAGAGATTAAGTTTTGGAAAATATTATTGTTTAGTTACTGTTCCTTGCCCTTTTGTTTAAAAAGCCAACATTCTTAGCCATGTTTTACACTATTGCATAACAAGCCAGAATCTCACCTTTTAAGAATTTCATTCTAAAGTAATTGAGATAAAGAATGATGATTCTCAATTGGATACATGAGCAAATATAATTACAGTTCACAAGAAACATGGAGCTATGATATATATCATATATTCGCATCACGCTCACAAGACAGACATCTGTCATAACACTCCTATATTGAGAGTCAAATTTAACTCTCGTTCAACCTTAGCATACTCATTTTATGCTTACCCCCATTACCAGCAGCTATATTAATGTATTTCATTATATTTACACTATGATTTCCTTTAGGATGATTTTGCTTACCGCAACAACGTGATGAATGCAGACAAAGCGATTCGCCTAGCTTTTGTAAGAAAAGTTTATGGTCTTCTTACTGTTCAACTCTTGGCTACTGTGGCAATTGCAGCTGTTTTCCTGTTGGTCAAACCGGTACAGCTTTTTATTCATCAAAAGTAAGTCATTTCAATACTCTAGATTATTTTAATGAATACTATTGCAATATATTAATGAAGTAGTATTTGGTTACACACTTGAAATTAATTGCTGTTCCAATCACGGAGTGAAAAGTTGTAGAACTTCTAGTTAACTCTTTAAGGATGGCCTGAATTTGGAAATTTCCATATAATCGTAGTCATGAATTCATTTAAAAGTGGCTGAACTCATTCAATCAATATTTTATATACAGGATTAGGTATAGTATACCTGTGTCTGTACTGTGTCACTTTTTTTTTATGAGAAGCAAAAGAAAATTACAGCCATAGAAATTTTTGCTTTTTTAATGACTAAAACATGAAGTCTTTGCTCATATTTGTTCCTGCTGCTGTTTCCATCATCATTTTACTTACTAATTTGGATATTTGATAATCCTTCTGGATTGTTACCTCATCTAGGTTCAAATTTTTTGTTCACATACACTCAGATTTTGATCCCTGTTCAGCTTTAAATTTTTATGAAATTCCAGTCTGAATCCACTTCAAATTAAAGATTGATAATGTTTATTAAATTAATTAAAAACATTTATTAAACAAACATTTTATTTGTTGCAGTGATTGGATCATGTTCATATCTTTCATCGTCAGTTTGGTCACACTGTTCGCTCTGATAGCTAAAAGACATGAAAGTCCAGCCAATTTGTACCTTCTTGCTGCGTTTGTAAGTATAATGTTTACTAATATAAGAGAAATGTTTGTCACCAAACTATTATTTAGCACCATCATTGTACCAATATAACTAAATGGGCTGTCCACGTTCTAAAGTGTCTGTGCAGAAAGTCATCCAAAACGCAATAAGTCCTCCAACCGGCTTTTAGTCAGTGTAATGGCTTAGAGCCGATAACCGTGCGCGATGCCGACATGTGTCGTAAAAATTTGTAAAACTTTTCGTCAAAGACGCAAAAAAGAGCTGAATTTCGTATTTGCGGTAAGTAAACATTTAAATTTAACGTTGGTTTATGCTTTCGTGGTTGGATGCGGTTGGATGGTTATTCGATTATTTTTTAATTTAATTTGAACATCACGATTAAATTCACGTCACATTACCGTAAACAGTGCGACACATCCGACCCGTAATAAGTATTCGTCAGACTGACCGGTCGATGCGACCCGTGAATCCGATTCAATTTATATATAATGTAACAAACTATAAATATGCATGTTGCGAACGCTTATATTTCGCTTTCGTTTACCGACTACCCATCCTTATTAAAATTGGTAAATCAATATTTAGCACCCAATTTAGAATATGCACTACTTTATATGTTAGTTGAAAGTTCGTGTAAAATACAAACTATTTCAAACTATAACACCTCTCTTTTTCGTCGGGGGTTAAAAATTGACCCAATCGACCTTTATTAATTAACCTTGATGATTGATTGACTGATAGTAGAAAGCTTCCTTAAGCAAGTGGTGGGAGTACGTCCACCACTGCTCTTGCTACTACTACTACTATATTACTTCTCAAGGATTGAGATTTATATATATTATAGGAAATACATAGAGACTAGAAAAGAGACTCGAAGAGAAAAAAATCATACGTGTTTCTTGTATTATGTATACAAATATTCAGTTTATTTTCTACTTGAACAAAATTTTTTTTTTTATTACTTATAATATGAACCCCAAAACCAAAGTATTGATCTTTGTATTAACATGAAGCATAATTTATTGGATTTATGCATTTCAGACAGCAGTACAGGCATACACTGTGGGAGTTGTGGTTTCTTATTTTGATACTGCTGTGGTCTTGCAGGCGCTAGCTCTGACATTCACTGTTGTCTTTTCATTGACTTTGTACACGCTTAATACCAAACGAGACTTCTCTTTCATCGGATATGGGTGAGTTTTATTAGTAAAATAGACAAATAATTACAATTCTCAAGGTGCCCTAAAGCTGATAGTTTGCTGTATTAGAGAAGTACTGTGTAATATTCATTATTAACCGAATATGTTTTATAGGAGAGGGTCTAATTTTTATGGGCTCCTATTCCACTACTACTATGTTCACTAAATGTGAAGAAAAGAGGCTTTTAAGGAAACAATATAATTGTTTTTTTTATTAAAATATAACTTATTGTTTTTTATTTAAGTAATGAATAATATTGGAGGTAAACATCCACTTATTTCGTTATATTATGGAATTGAATTCTATCAGTCAGACAAAAGAAATCTATTAAGATATAGTATGAACATTTTTTTTGATAAGTCATCCATGAAAAGTAATTGTCTTAATTCTTAATTATTCACTTTTTTTCAAATATTTGCTACTCATAAATAAATGGTGATTTTTAATTTTGAGAATTTAGTATACATATTAGTTTCTGTCGAGTTTCCCTTGTCAAGCATTTACTCCTGGTTACTATTATATGCACAAGGTTCATTCTAGAACAGACATCAAAATAAACATTGTAATTGGTATACATAGGGTAAATTAATTTGACAACAGGGTTTGATTTTAATAGAGTCATATGTGTTAATTCACAGTTTTGAAATGACATTACGCAATTTTGCGGGGTAGGCGGGGATTCCTCGGGAGGGGGGGGGGGGGGGATCGGCGCGCGGGGACCTTGCGCACTGAAACTGGGACTAAACTGACCATCTTACACAAGCTAACTAGAGTATGAGTGGTTAAACAGTAAACGCAGAAGAGGGCTTCTAGTCAATTCATACTTTTATTTGGTATAAATCTTAATGAATCATATTTTTTTAGACCCATCACTCACACTTTGGTTTTTCCAGTGTATCTTAATATTACTGAAACAACAAAATTTTTGGTTTATCATTTTTCTCACAATATAAGAAAAATATTTATATAGAGGAAACATAATTATATGTAAAAATCTGAATAAGTTGATCATGCAGGCCAGCTCGAAAACTTCCTGCTATGAATGCTTTCGGTATTTTGAGTTCTTCAGAACAAAATACTCTTTGAATTTTTTTTTTCAAAATACACTTTGAAACATTTAAAAGTTATTTAAATAATTACTTTTTTTTGGAAATTTTCTTTAATTATTTGAAATTGTGTGATTTTGATGTGGTTTATGTAATTCGACGCGGCGGCGGTTTGTTTATTATTGCTGAATAGATTTCAGAATTGATAGATTCTGTACAATAAAAGCCATTTAAAAAAATATTACACTCACACACACATACAAACATCACTCAAAATGGTCAGAATGACTTCCTAGGGCCACAAAACATGGGGGTCTGATGAAAACTCGAATTTGTGATGTTTAGTGGGAAGTAATAAATTTCAATAAATACTGAAATTATTAATAGTAAACTAAACATTTTTGCAACCTTTATATTTTATATAATTTAATAGTAATTATCATGTAGTTCTGTTTTCACTTTATTTGAGTTAGATAATGTGTTGATAAATAATAGATAAGATACTGTGCACATCTTATTTTATTTACCTAAATATAATGTACCCACTGTCATCTTATATTTAATAATATATAATAATAATATAATAATTTATGATTGTGATTATTGGTTATTCCTGTGATAACTTATAATGTTAACTTGTTATTAGATCTGGTGCAAAATGTTGCCATTATTGTACACAGATTATCTCCAGATATAAGCCATCAATTCATCAGCACTGCGTAATAATATATATATAATATATTATAAAATTTTATACACTTTATTTAATTTCACTATTCACTGATACTTAAAATCATCATCATCATCATCATAAGCCCATTTTTACCCCACTGCAGGGGCTTAAGCCTCCCCCAGGGTGAGGAGGGGGCGCTTGGAGCTTAAGTCCACCACGCTGCTCCACTGCGGGTTGGGAACTGTAACGACCGCCATCTATTGACAGCGTCCGGGACCGACTGCTTAACGTGCCCTCCGAAGCACGGTGTCAGTGATATTGTTTACTTAAGTCAGAAAAACTCATTGGTACTTACCCGGATTCGAACGATGGCCCTATGGGGCCTTATAAATTTGAGACAGGTTCGTTGCGCTCTGGGCTATCACGACATTGGATACTTAAAATATTAATGATTAAAAGCTTAGTGATATGCATGTTAGATACACCAGGTGTGGTGTGTTTGGACACATAAAAAAATTGTGTCCAAAAAATTTTTTGTTAGATTAACACATGTTACCGCTATTTGAGTTGTTACCTGATGTGTTTCGCGGTCACTAAACTTGTGTGAACGTTTAGACATTGCCTGGCGTCAATACGACGCGGTTGCACGTGATGAAATGAAAAAGGGCATTTAATGAAATCAATAAAAAATAAGTCTTCGTCTGAATGAATGGGAAATGCCGTCAGACATGTGTTCTCCTATTGAACTTTTATGATCCATGTTCCACCAGCCCATTATGCCCCACTACAGGGCCTTAGGCCTCCTAACCTTAGGGTGAGGGGACTTGGAGCTTAATCCACCATGCTGCTCCAGTATGGGTTGGTGGATTGAACTTTTATAATATGTATTGCTATTTAAATTAGAAAGTCATTATATGTGTAAATTTCATCAGACTATATTATTGTTTAATTTAAAAAAAATGTATCAGTATATATCAGTAATATGTATCAGTTTGGCAGAAGCGAAAAACCAAACCTTGTATATGTTGCTGAAATAGGTAGAGCTATATTATCTAAAGAGTAATTCCATAAATCTTTTTACAGCATGGTAGCAGGACTGAGCGTGTTGATCATCGGGGGCATAATTCAAATCTTCATCCAAAGTTCACTATTCGAGATTGCCCTGTCTTTCACTGGGGCAATACTTTTCGGCTTGTTCTTGGTGTTTGACACGCAACAGATGATGACCACCCTGTCGCCGGAAGAATATATTTTGGCGACAATAAATTTATACATGGACATCATCAATTTGTTCCTGTACATATTACGTATATTGAATGAAATCAATAGGAACTAAAAATTCTATTTATAATTTGTCACAGTCCTTAATGTATTGAATCTTTATGTAAAGTGATTTTAACTTGATGGCTAAAAGCTTACTTAGATTATTATATTATCACTTGTACTTTGTTTATGACTTCACCAAAATACACAACCCTATGGAATAAGGCACTGGCCATTGTTTTCTTTGATATTAGCTTCTCCCGCTTTTGTTCTCGTTCGCTATTGGTTAATGTCATGTTTGAGGGTAACTATAGATTTGTCAACAACAGAACTTCCCTACTAATCAGCTTTCATCATATTTACAAAGAGTTTACAATTTGAAAAATTGAGCATACAATTTCCTACTGCAAAACAGACGCCAAATATTTTGTTCATTGTAGATATAAATGTGATTTGAGATATAAGTGATGAAAAATCAATCTTAAAATGTGTATTTAAAAATAGTAGTACAGCTAGAAATACAAAATAATTGCACATTTTCACTTTGTGTGCAAATAAACTGCAATAGGATAACAGGAATAATAATAACAGGAAAATTATTCCTTTTATCGTATTGTAATGGAATAAAAGGTGTATACAACAATATTATTAAACATTGACATGTTACAAACTTATGAATTGATAAATCTATATCTATGGCTGTGACAAGGAAATATTGAGACTGCACTCGCTTCGGTCGTATTATTTACAAAGTATTTCAGTTTATATAATCATATTTTAATATTACTTTGAACCTCATTTTTTAAATCATACATTAGCATTAGCCTCAGTCTATGACTTTTGCCGAAATGTATTAAATTTTGTATTTTCACAGGTTGGTAATTGCACAAACTGTATAGAGTTGTTGATTGTTGAACAAAATGTTTACATATTGAGTTTATGTATGTTTTTAATGAAATAAATATGCTGTTAGATGTTGATTACTAGTATTTATTCAGCAATGGCATGATACCAAAATTATAAATGAAAATTGGATTGATGATTGAGAAATCAACAATTTATCCATATACTTACAAGGTTAAAAAATGTGCAACGGAAAAAATGTTGCCCAAAGATGGCGCGCGAGTTCTTGGACACTAAAGGCGTCCGAGATTTCTGGGCTCTGGGAAGTTAATTATTTATATCATTGTTTAGTAAGAAACTAATATGATAAAAAAAAACATTGGGTACTTAGCATTGCCAGAACTATACTGTACAGTACGCGTAGCATTATATTTTTAGCCCTGAGTAACGACATTGACTAGCATAAACTAATTTAATTATATCAAGGTGGGGCGCTGCCTGTCTAGTACGTCTATTTAATGAATTATATACTCTGGTTATTTAAATAGATTTGAAGAGTTTGTTGAGAAACCTATTTTATAGAGATTTTTGTACAAACGCTTTGAAACTGTTAAAACAATGTCAGTTGCAAACATTAAAGAGAACTATTTTTTTAGTCGTATGTAATGTTTTATCAACTAAAATGCAGAAATGTGATCAAGAAAAAATAAAAATAATTTTGTATGGTGGCCTACCTATCCTTAAATAGCTGTAATAGCGGCAGCGTTCCACCTTAAGAGCTTTCTACTCACCCTAATTACTCATTAACTATTTCTTGTAGTGATAAATTTTAAATAAGCCGAAATCAATTTTATCTTAAAGTTATTGATCTCAGAAACTTGTCGATTTTATGCGTATTTCAAGCAACCACAGGCGTAAATATCTTATTGAAAACTTACAAAAATTGTATAATTTCGAGCCAGTATCCAGATAATTTAACGTAGATTTAAAATGAATTTACTTCAAGTTATTATTCTCCTCTTTTCACAATCGTGGAACTCGTGAAAGCCGTTTCATTTGATTTTGGGATAGAAATTTTCAGTCCACTGAGTATAGCGCAACTTACGTATTTATCGACCGATGACGTTAGATGGAAGAGCATGCGGTCACCCTGACCGCGCTTTTGATTTCGGTGCCTTGCAGTTACGCCATGGTGAGGCCCCATGATTTCGTGTTTAATCAATTTAGGATAGTTTTACACGATAGCGCATCTGGGGTGACCTGTTTTCTGGCGTCATCTTGTAAAACTCGGTTATTAAAATGGAACACTGCCTGTTAGCACGGCTATTCAATAATAGAAGGAGCCACTGTACAAAGAAATGATTTATATATTTTTTTTCATGGTCACATTTCTACATTTCAATTGATAAAACATAACATGTGACTATAAAAATTATTTCTCTTTTATGTTGTTAACCAACATTATTGTTTCGAGGCATTTCTACAGAAACCTGAACTATTATGTTGAAATTTGTAAATGGCGCCATCTATTGTCATTTACAGATGACATTATATTATAGAAGAAGCGTTTTTGAAGAATCACACCAACATTAAAATTTCAAAAGTATAATTTAAAAAAAAACCACTGGCTGTGCATTTATTTAATATTATAAAAGCCTCATTGTGTTGTATACATATATTTTTAGGAATCGTGGGAATATATCAAATAAATATATATGTGTGCATCTAATGATATAAATTATGCACTTATCGTTAGACATTTACAATATGTAATATTGCTATACTTTATTTACATTTATTAAAGATCAGATATATTTACATTAAGTATCATTTCATAAATTATTGAATTAATTTAATGACATTAATCAATAAAGGAGAAAATTTATAAATCCCATGAAAATAAGTGATGTTTGACAAGCATGTCTCTAACACCTTCTTTTAGAGGCTGATTTTGTGTATCTTTTTTGAGTGGCAATTCCCAATCAGGATTCAAGTTGAAACCAAACTGAGAAAGAATTCTCAGTTCACATTTAATTTGTACCCAGCCTGGGGAATTAATGAATGACCAGGGATGATACCATTTTTGAACAACATCAACACATGAACAAAGTACTTCCAGCCAAAGATGTAAAGCTTCTTCGTTCAATCCCATGCATATCAATGTGCGTAATTTTACATCCATTTGAGCATGAGCATTGTCATGTGACAAATTTATTGCCTGAACACACCTATACAGCAGCTCTTCTGGCGTCAAAACCTTCCCATCCTCATCTAAACGATATGTTTTACATAACACCAAACGACTGTATACCGAATTAAAATCTTTCTCGACTTCCCTAGATGAAGCTTCCTCAATGAACAGCCACGGATGGCATGGGCCATCTAAAAAGCTAGGCCTTTTGATGCCATGGAGCAGTACTCTTTTGAAAGCTGGTGCTAATACCCCACGGACTAAATGTGCAGCTTTCTCTGTTACGGAATCATCTCCTGCCCTGCTATATTTCACACCTTTTTCATCTAACAATTTCACAAATCTAGCAGGAAACCAGCCTCTCAAGCCATTTAGTTCACCAATCCAGCAGTGTTCATCTCTCGAACTTATCACTTCTATAACATCATTTTTTCTGAAGCCTAATTCATCTCCATCTCTTCTTTCAAAATCTAGTAATGCTTTTGCTCGTCGCCTTTTACTTCTAGATACATTAACGTAGCGTTCTCTATCAGCGGCATGGCTTTGCATATTGTAGTCAGCTGTCAGTTGAACTTCAGAACCAAGCTGTGGCTCTAAAGCAAGGAAATGGCGGGCGACTTGTAAAATAGCCTCTCGCAAATCTACAAGAATTTCAGTTTGCTTAACATTTTTCGATACAATGTCATCATTATTACTATCATCCCCAAAAAGGATTGTTTGTATAACTGACTTATTTTTTTTTATTTGACGTCGTTGTAAATGCTGCTTAGGTAGATTTGCTACAGCTCCAGGATTGCCAACAAGAGCTCCTTGATCTGCCATGAGATAAGCCAGGTGTCTTCGCCTATGCGTCTCTATTAATGTAGGACTTAGAGTATCCCCACATACTTCATCAATTGTTTTTATTAAGATATCTACATCATCTATTTCACGAGGAATGTCTGAAAGTGCATTGAAAATCTGGGCTGAATTAGATATTTCATTAAATCTATTTTCTTTCATATTAAGCATGGCTAAAGTGACTTTAAAAAGCACAATAGAGCCATCTAGAAAAAACAGATCCCATATTCGAAGCAATATTTTCATATGAACAACATTAGCATACAGAGTCAAAAACCAGTGCATGGTTATCAAGGAAAGTTCAATATCATGTGCATTTAATACTTGGTCAATAGCAGGTAGATAAGTAGATATCAAGCTTCTTAACACTTTTTGATCTGCTTGTATTCCAATTAGAGTAGAGGAATAATAAGAAGCAGGCAAAAGATCTTCTACAGTGGTACACATGATCCAAAATGCATCTTCTTCTTCCATTAACAATAATAATGATGCTGCAATCATTCCTGTTCCTTGACAGTATCCAATATCTGGGTAAAGCCAAGCTAAAGCCCTCAAAATACGACGTAACCTTGGAACACCAGTGCTAGTAGGATGTGAAAAACAGACATTATTAGGCAAGATTTGCACAAGATCTTTTTCAATTTGTTTGCTAGTGACTAAACCATCATCACTAGAAGCTCGCACAATTTCATGATAAGTAATTTCAGTACCTGCCCTCTTCTTGTATGCGCCACAAAGATGCATCCAAACTTGTGGACGTAGTGAATGAGGCACACCATCTTTGACCATTTTTTGTAGCTTATCGGTTTTTGCTAGTTTACCATCTGCCTCAGAAAAATTTATTTCTTTGCTATAAAATTCCCACTGGAGGCGGTGTTGGTCATCTTCTACAAAAGCATTTGCGAGAAGTTTGTTTGAATTTTGTTCCGGACCGTCTTCTTCTTCGACACAGAATCCAAATTCATCAAATCTGTAATCAGGTAAGCCTCCTTGTCCCTCAGACTCTGGTTGTGCTAACTTAGCCATGATGTCTTGAGGGACCATGCTCGGTGTTAAAGCAGAAAAAGGACCTCCTGGGGCTGGAAGCAGTTCATCGGCGAAGTTGAGACCACGGATTGCATCTATTACATCCTCTGGATCGTCCTCCAACGCCGCGTTTATTTTACGTTCATGGTCTTTCCGACCAACATAACCATCATGGTCGCGAGAACTAAATAATGCTTTGGCTATATCCATTTTCTCACTCGCTGAATTTCCATAAAACAAGAGTTACAACCACGTTACAACTCGATTTTGTGTACGAAAATAAAAACACATACAATAGCACAAATCAAAAAAAAAAACACTATGAATGATCACAGAACAAATGAAATGAATGATGTGACCAAGTAATGTAAATTTTATATATGTATAACTTGTTCTAACACGTAGAATAAAGCATTAGATAGAAAAAGATACCAGATACAAAATCATTGTTGCTTATGATCAGAACGTAGCCCCCAAATTCATTTCAACATATAAACGATGAAAGTAACTAGTGCGTAGCCAACAACGTTATCGTTATATTTCATGTTAAATATTTCTATTGATTGTATTAATAAAATATATAGGTACGTTTATTTCTTTAAACTTGTACATTATTTTCGTTTCCAATAAGGATCATGATACGGTATATTCGAAATAAGTATTATGAGTATGAGCACGAACAACGACAACACAAACACTGATTGATTATGATCCGGCACAAACATTCAAAAAATATTATGATAGACTGATTCGAGGTTCGAACCAGAACTTAAGTTAGAGTTACTAATAACTGAGCGGTCAAAATTTACGAAATAAAACAAATTAGTGATGAATAAATTTTAAAGGAACAATTTTGTGGGCCCAAAAATTGAGGCAATGTAAATTACAATTTTTAGGATTCCGTGCATCCGATTTGAAAAAAACGGAACCCATAAAGGATCACTCTTCTAGTGTCTATACTTGTCTGTCGATCACAGCCTATTTTCTCTGAATCCATTAAACAAAATAAACTTGATTTTTGGTACAAATAGAAAGTTTTGTGGGTTAATTAGGAACGTATAAAATTAATAAACTATTTTGATATTAGGGATCAATTTTAGATGGCCAATTAAAAAAATTATGTAAGTGCATTCTTCATGTGACATAATAAATGAAAAAAAAAACTTGTTATGAAAAATGCATAGTTTTAATGATAACAGGAAAATCTAAACGATAAATCAATTCTCACTTTGGAACGCAAATTAGAAAAAAATTAAATTAATTATGTGATTCATCAAATGAAAGGATACATTATGGGAAATATGAATATATACAACTTTTCAAACCATACAATGTAATATGTCAAAAAATATATATTACCTTTCAACTAATTCATAGTTGAAAAGTTTAGTATATGGCTGTTTACAACAAATTATTTTATAAATCATGTGTTATAGGTAAATCCCAATTTCTTGAGCCGTCTGGGTGATTTGTTTTTTCGGTCGACTTCGCTCCTCGCATTGGCACAAGCAAAACCTAAATCATCCCTTAAATTGCAAATTGTAATGTCCATTTTAAAATCAAACGACCGTTTATTTGGCGTCTACTTTACTCTTTTAACGGTTCTTGTCCATTCACTTTGTATCTCTGGATCCAAAGAAAAACTACAACAAGAATTTGCTAAGCATTAATTGTAGTACCTGGAGTAGCTTAGAAGAAACAACTTTGGCACAAACTTTTCACTGCCGTTGTCGGAAACTGAAGTCATTGAAATACTCGTAAATTGCATTTAATATAAAATGAGGAATACTTTATTTTTCAAGCACGCAGGAACATAAACTAAAATAATCCGGGAAATAAATGTTAGAGATTGTGGGCACATTACAGAGAAATTAAGCGGTTTGTTTAGGAAGAAATTATATATATAATTATTTTATAGTTTCCGATGCGGAACCGTGTTTATACGAGTCGGACTTGCATTTGACCGGTTTTTTCTATGACATCAATAAGATGTCGATATAAAATATCGATAAAAACAAACATATGGTGTCAGTCTCTATAACAAACGTAAATACGAAATTAAATTATTTTGACGTGACGACGTCTTATAATTCGATGGAGCCGGCTGCACGCACGAAAAAACATGACTCATGCGGCGTTACCTCGCTCTGAGGCATTCCATTTAAGGCTTGAAGTGCAAGCGAGAGCGCGGAACGAGCGACAAAGAGGTACTAGGAATCGGCCTCCGCGTTCGGCAGCGTTCGACATCTGTCTCTTTCCTACTTGAGTGAGCGATGCGTCCGCGTGGACAGCTGCTATACAATAATACATTTACATGTAATACAGTGCAAAGTGAATGTGGTGTCAATTGTTTATAGCAACAGCAACAAACTTTAAATATCACACATGTTTAAAAGTTGTAAATAAAAGTTGTAAAACAATTGCTCAACACACATTCATACTTATAAAAACTAGTACATTGTAAAAAAAAAAATGACATAATTGTATTTATGCGTACAAATAAATGTCTCTATATCCATACAAAATATCTATCAAACAAATAAAATTAAAATTATCTTTTGAAAAATGCAACCATTCCATCAGTATTTTCTAATGACTTTGTCACGTTAAACTATCGTCAGTAAACCGACTTTACAGACAACCGATTTTTTTACTTCTTTTAAGCTCACAGTTTAGTAATTTTAATAATTTCAGTTTAATGTAGGCTATTGTTCAAAAATACATGATAATAAAATTGTTCATTTCTTAGTGTTAAAAGCGAAATAAAGACATTTGGCACTTACCGATGGAACGAAATTGTTTCATTTTCTGTTGATTTTAAGGAACTGTGACTGTGGGACATAATACAACACAAGCTATTTTTTGTGGCGAATTTATTTCGCACAAATTCATTTAATAATTTACTCCAATATCATCAAAATTTTAAATAATTTGATGCAAACGTCCGTCTGACTAGTCAGATTGATGTCACTGAGAAGGGGGTACAAGCAGGTTGAATTATATAACTACAAACGAAGGTTCAAAAATACCTAGCGGCGTTGTCAATGGGACAATTTCCACAATTTTAAGCGTGGTTGTGTAAATCTCAAGAAGATAATTTATAGTGTTCAGTGTAAAGCCTGCAACTCTAAAATACTTCCCAGATTAGCGTCAATAAGGACACATTTAATAACTCAATAAAACGTTAAAAACATTTGACAGGATATTTTGGAACTACTCAGGTTTTTGTATTTCCAATAGTTTTGTAAAGATTTTTTAAAATGACGGATGCCCACTAACGAGTCTCCCCTTTTTTTTAAATACAGATCGACTAATATAATATTAAAAAAAAGAATCAGTCAAATCGGATGACCCACTTGAAAGTTCTGAGGTAAAAAACAAAACTGCAAAATGAGGACCTCCTTTTTCTTCGAAGTCGGTTAAGAACGAAACTCCGTGAAAAAGGGAAAAAAACCGAATTAAGTATGATTGCGGTTTTATTGGAACTTAACATACCGTTTCGAGTAATGGACCACTTAAACGTCGTTATAAACAAGTTGTTTTCAGATTCAGAGTTTGCAAGAAAGTTTAATTGCAAACATAAATAAGCTACAGCAATCTCATATAACGTATTAGGCAATAATTTTGAACAGTAAACACGTTTTAGTTTTGCCTTTCCTTGCTAATAGATTTGTGGTACTTTTGTGATAAGACTTATTAGATTTTAGGAGAATTTGACTGTTTTATTCTAGTAGAATCGTTAAAAAAATGTGGTCACTCTGCACAAGTCCGTCTCCTGTCTGTTCTCTGTGGTTGGTCTATTCTGTCGAAAATGCAGAATAAAATAATGCAGAAACGCAGTGAAACCAATGAAACGCAGAAACAGTGCAAAAAAACTTATAAATTGCAAATCACCACAAATAACTAATATTACAGATTACTATAGACTAATATGAACTAATTTTGTATAGCATCAGGTCAACGTATGAACGTAATAATTATAAATAAATCAAAATAAAAAATAGTCCAAAAAGTATAATTACATAAAGTGAAGCAAGAATTGCGTCACAAGGTTTTAATCATCGACATAAACACAACTCAGATTGTACCTGACGGTGTTTTAATTGTTATTCGTGTATTGATAAGTCCTGCAAAATATTTTAAAACCAGGTTAGTGCTCAATTACTTAATATCAGTTAACAATGAAGTCATGATAACAATCATCACTAACAATAACATTCACGATTAGGATGGCGGTAAAACAGTGTTGCATTCAAAATTGTAATTCGTCTTCTGCGAGAAATGAAGATATCGGTGTAACTTATCACCAATTTCCAAAAAATCCTGTTATTTATGAAAAATGGTTATTGATAATCAATAGAAACTCAGAAGTCAATGAGCCTGGGCATGTCTGTTCAAGACATTTTCGTAAAACTGATTTCAAAAATTATATGGACTCTAAATATATTTTAAAATCAGGTAAAATAGGACCTACATGTCCTGTTGCAACATATTTTGAAAAGCTTTGAGAAGTGTGTTTCATTGTTTCATTTGTTATAATTGTTGTAAAGCTTTGTTCTTATTTAATTTTTTTGAGGTCGGCTTTCTAATATTGCCTGATGAAAATTGTGTTCATAACAATGATCAGTTTGAAATCGGCTAAGATTGGTTGATGGTTCATCATTTCAAAAAAATTGGTTATGTTAGGGACTGCTTGTGATGATACGAGGAGCTAAGTGGAACGGAGCGACAAGCCACCAAAAGCCTTATATTATTTTCGCATTTCCTTAAAAAGTATTTACTGCATGAGATTTTTACACCCCTCCCCTATAAGCCTGATTAAATATTTTGTAACTTTTAAGCAGGCCACATTGGAAAGCGCTACCTTTTTTTTTTGTGTCTGAATGTAGAATTGTAGTTTTTAGCTAATTTGTATACTATGAGAGGTTACAACAAAGGAAATATAGCATAAAAATTAGTTTGTATAAAAATGTGGAATGCTTGTTGGTAGCTTTGAAATTAAAATTATATGCATTAATAGGTACAGTGTCAATAGAATTACTATTAACAAAAAGTTTTATAATTCACAATGCATGTTCCTTGCTTGTTCATATAGGTAATTTTTTATATTATTAGTGACTTCTATAATATTTTTTGTCACTTAGATGCAGTACCATCAATTTTCTTGTCGAGCGACAACAAACCTACTTGTAAATTATTAAATAAGAGTAAAGATATGGACACATCAAAAAACCATCAAGATGATAATTCACTTAAAGAAGAGAAAAATAATATGCATGAAAAAATTAGTATTGAACAAAATAAGGAGGTAGAAAATGAAACTATCAATATTTCAAAACAAGTATTTAAACCAGAAGTTAAATCTCAAGATGTGATTGATGTACCAATTACTAATAATCATAGAAAAAGTGATGATGCAGATAAGGAAATGCCATCAACATCTTCCAGCATGGTAGATGTAATTATGACTGATTCACATAATGGAAAGTCACAGAAGAGACAAGGAAACAGCAGAGAGCAAACGCTTCCTCCTGAAAACCATGGTTCAATAGAAAGTAATTATAGTTTTTTGATATAATATTTGTATACAGTACTTGTCACTGATCTGTGTGGACCTGAAGTGCAAAGCACATGCTCTGTTGTGCAGGTCTGCTCATCTTTCCACTTCTATGAAATTAACTTACTGTGATGTTTTTATGACTAACTTCAGAGTTGAATAGATCGGTGGCAAGTATGTACGTACAGATCTATCAGAAAAGTAATGTGAGTGAACATACCTGCAATTTGTAATTTGCAAGACAATTTGAACCAAATGTATTTAGTAATAATGTTTGTTTTTACAGTATTATCTTTATAATTTATGACTTTTTCTTATTAATATTATTTCATTGGATAACTTGGGGTAAACCTGAGCATCCGATGTTAACCGATTCCTATTACTTTTCTGATACATATGTACTATATATTATTGACATTATTAAAATGTAAAACTTTGGTTTATTATGGTTACAGTAATCAGGTGGTAATCAGATACTTTTTGTTTTTAATGAAACCAAAAATAGAAATTGTTTTATATTCGTTTTAGCTTAAATTCAAATTTGTTTTAAGTTCAGTTTTGGCCGAAGAATTTTTTTTATGCCACAGTTGATTTTTCACTAAATTGTCCCATATTTATCATGTCATATATTTTACTATCGTCCACCTTCAGTAAAAGCTGTTTGGTTTTTGTCTATCATTCAGCTGAACCTTATGTAAAATAAAGGTTTTTTCGGTTGATGCTTTTTGTGTATAGAATAGTGATCATAACTGTGTCAGTCATTGCTTGTGTTCTATTCTGTTTTTATGAAAATGAAATATTTTCCTGCAGAAAAGTCGCCAATGTTATTCTATATATATTTAACTGTCTCTACTCTATATAAAATAGAAAGTGATTCTTTTTTCTCTGGTGAGATGTAATTTTGCATGCAGCTCAACCATTTAAATTTCTAATAAGAACATTCCTTTGGGAATGAGATATTTTCCCCTTGAACTATTTGTGTCCAAAAATTACAGTTTTGTTGCTAAAAACAAAATGTTAAAAAAAAAATTAAATGGGAGGCATTTTATTACCTCCAATTTAGGGTGAAATTTTCGAAAATCCTTTCTTAGTGCATGCTCACATCACGAAACAAACCAAATGCCCTAATTTTCTTTGTGTTATTCGCTTCAGCAGTTTCCACTCAGCGTTGATTATGAGTGAGTGGTATTTGGATTTTATAGATTAAATAACCTGACTGTATAAAAAACAACTGAAAAGAGAAAAACAAGCAATTGTGAATAAAATATGCCATCCAATAAATAGAATTTGAATGTCATATAAGATATTGCAGGCAGAGAGAATCAAAATATGAAACATGTTTCTTATAATTTAAATAAATTACTTACACACCACCACCAAAACATATTTTGGTAATAGATGGCAATTTTTTTTACATTATTATTTTATATGAAAGAGTTTTCTAAATATATCACAACAGTGAAATCATTTCAAAAAAATCATTAATAACATAGTTATGAATGTTTAAATGTCCGGTTAGACAAAGAGGCCAATACCACGCGCCACACTTACCAGTGATGTCAGGTCATATGAAATGTTCAATTTCATTTTGCAAGAAAGGGACTGAGATAAAATTTTAATAACTTATAAGTATTATATTCTTCAACCGAATATAATTTTATAAATTCCATTTAATATTAGTTTTGTTTTACATGCAGCTAATAGCAGTTTAGCATTGTCAGTTGGCTCCCGTGTAGAAGCGAAAGACTTTGGGGAATTATGGTATCCGGCACAGATAATGGAAGTGGACTATGAAGAGATGGAAGTGCTGGTGCATTATGATAATTCCTCCAAAAGGTTGGTTTATTTTTCATCACATCAATATCAATAGTGTTTGCTTGAGTTTTGGAGAATAGAATTTAAAGACGTAAATTACTTAAAATGACCGAAATCACAAGTATTGCACAAAAAATTGCTTCAATAACCAGACCGTTGGCTATATCCGATTAAAATGACCGAAATCACAAGTATTGCACAAAAAATTGTTTCAATAATCAAACTGTTGGCTATATCCGAAACGCGTTTATTTTTATATCATACTATTATAGAAAAATCACGATTTTTTTTTTCATTATTGTCACCAGTGTCTCTCTTCCAGCTAGTTGTAGAACTGTAAGGGAAAACCCAATAAATTAAAAGGAAGCATAGTTATAAAAGATTGTAAGTTCTTTTGTAGCCCATAAGAGGAATAAATATTTGAGGGGTTTCCTTCCTACCTATAGCCATAGGTGACAAAAGGTTTTTCTTTTTACTAAAGGTCACTTCATTGCTTTGTTTTTTTGACTCTTAGTATCTATCATACGATGTGTGCATTGAGACAAAAGTAACAAAATGTGGAATTCATTCATTCCTTATTCACCATAAGACATCAGTTTATCAAAATTTTGCTATAGATGCAGTCGGCTGGCTCTTGACATAGGTTTGCGCAAACGGATTCTATGGCAACTACTCATCTTTATCTTGCAGTAGTCTCACAGTCAAAATATTAGGCTCTCGCGGTTACGTTACCCAGCGCATTTAAGGCATTTTTGTATTTTTTTCCCTTTATTTGTTACATTCCGGTTATTAACATGAAAATTGCAATTAGTGCATAATGTAAGCTAACCTTTTAAGAAATAATAAGCAAATAAACGTATAATCCTAAACAGTAATGATCTACGTAGGTGAAAGGGGCGCGGGTTGTGTTATGGGTATAGTTGCAATTTGCCTTAATATAGTCCAAGCTCTTAAAAAATATACATATCATTAAATATGTTATTCTCCATGAAGGAAAAATAGAGTTGTCAGTTTCTTGTAGCTGGCTTAGTAAATAATAGTACACTATAATATTTTGAAAACAAATATTATTTTAAATGAAATATTTTATAAGAAGATTATAATTTCAGGCATGATGAATGGATCAAAGTGAGTAGTCCAAGATTACGTCCATGGAGTGATTCTAAAGAACTAATTTCAAGCGCACAAATAGAACAAGAAATAGATGAAACTGAGACTAAACTGGAGGAAAAAACAAAATTGCTGTTTAAAGTGGGAGAACGCTGCCTTGCTCGTTGGAAAGATAATAGAAGATTTCTTGCTACAATTAAAAAAGAACTTGATGATGGTGAGCTAGCTATACATTGGAATAATAAAATAAATAAAATTATATTTAAAATAAAAACTACCAGTTTTGAACCATAAACATGTATTTTATGTTATCCATATTCAAATCAAACGATAATTGATAATTTAAATAAGTTTATAGAACATATGTTTATTTCAATCTGCAGGCTACTATGAGATAATTTTTGACGATGGCTTTCCTTGGATCTGCAATGTAACGAGATTACTTAAAGTGAAAAGGCAGTCTGATACATTCAATGTATCTAGTTCACCCTTTGACAAATCTGAATCATTCCCTAACCTGTCAAATTTGAACATATCCTCAGGACGTGAACCTATAGCGACGACCTCCTCCACTCCTATGCCTGCTACTCCGGTTCCTTATCATAAACACCTGTTTGACCCAACTCGTGACTATCTTGGACCCAAAAGTGAGAGGCGTGAACTAAAGCGAAAATTGAATATTAAAGACTTGTTCAATATTGGCACAACAAAAAGACGATGCACCAAAGGCTCCAATGTAAATAAACAAAATCAACCCGAACTGAAAGTTTTAATTGAAAGGCAAGCCACAAATATGGGAACCAAACCTAAAAAAGTTCTCAAGACTCAACTTGGTTTGAAAAAAGATCGAGGTACTTGTTAAATAAATGAAGTAAGTAGAATTAAATAAATAATTGTTTAAAGAAAATAATGTTTAAAAATTCACATTTCAGTATTACAAAAAACCGAAAAAAAAATTACTAAGAAGGACAAAACTGAAGATTTAGAAATCAGTGAAGTACGCCCTGAAACTAAAAGTACAGCACCTTGTAAGACAGATGAGGTTTTTGAAGACCTACCAGAGATTAAGCTTGACTCACAATCATTGAAAAAGGAAACATCAGACAATATTGAAATTGTAAGTTGCAAATATTTCTTAGATAATCCATTTCAGAATTACCTATATCTACAAGTAAAAAGAAAAACGCTCAAGTGCGAGTCGGCCTCGCGTAAAAAGGGTTCCGTATTGTAAACCATCACGACACCTAGTATGTTTCTTTTTAAATCTGACTAGGTTAGAAGTTGAATCTCCTCTGTCATATAAGTAGGCCACCATAATAACCACTAGAAAAATTGAACTTATTAGTTTCAGTGAAATTAAGTAACACATTTCATACCTACTATAGGTGTGCATTTAAAGACTTAAAATTTCCATTTTGGTATTCCTGTAAATTATACTCCGTATTTTTTTTTATATTTTAGGCTCAGTAGTTTGACAGATAAAGAGGGCAATGGTCGATTATCGTATATTTTCTTTAATATAATGAAATTATGCATTTTAAAATTATAAAAAAAGTATTTTTTTTAAAATAATGAGCACTTGCATTAGTTGCATTTGATTATGTCATATGACGCACTTGACATTTTTTTAAGTTTTCTTATTTGCCTCCCAAAATGGAAATTCGTTTATCATTTTCCTGTAAAATATAAGTAAAGTCCTATACATCATATTTTCGTCAAAATTTTAGGTCTTCAAGTTCGGAGATAGGCCCTACCTTTATCTCCAAAAAATGCTGTGACGGACGGATAGACTGACAAACACCAAAGTGATCCTATATGGGTTCCTTTTTTTCTTAGATGTATAGAATCATAAAAATTAATTGTATTTTATTGACTCTTAACAGGTTTCTGTCCCAGAAGTAGAAATTATTAAGTCTGAAGAAGCCATAGATAAAATACAAGAGGCAATAACAAAGTTACAAGATGGTTTAGTTAAATGTGAAGCTGAAGAAAAAATTAAAGAAGAAATGGTTGTAAAAATTGAAGAAGAAAACAAATCTCAAGATAAGGTCGAGAGTGATGGCAAGAATAAACGAGAGAATTCAAATGAAGAAGATTTAAAATCTAAGCGATCTAGAATAAAGAAAGCCAGGAAATTAAGACTTTTACGTGAAAAAAGAGTTAAACAGGAGGTAGAAGAAGTAAAAAATCAATTAGTCGAAATGAAAAGACAAGTTGAAGAAATGAAAAAGCAAGTTAGAATTAATTCAGCTGAAGCTTTGTCAAACACAGAATCAAAGATAGCAGCACCCAAAGAAGTTGAACAGTCAGAAGCAAATTTATTGCTGCCAGGAGAATGGTGTTGCAAATGGGTGAATGGTCATCCCCAAGGTATTGTAAGCGAAGTGGACTGTGATATCAAAGTTGAAGCAGGTTTAAAACCGGTGTTGCCTCGAAGATCAGTTCAGGTATATAAATTTCACTTTTCTTTTGTCAAAAACAACGTTCACTTTAGTCAGTGTTTCAACATGATATTCATGTTGATGTCACAAATTCCATGTTTGTTTTGATATTTAGGAGGCTTATTTACTTAAAAAGTAAAAAGGGAGTATGTAGTGTAAGAGTATGGGAGCATAAGGGAGTAAGGCTTTGTAAAAAGAATTATTGTATCTTTAAATTTGATTTATTAATGTTTTAAATTATTTATTTAAAAAAGGTTGAAGACCCTAGGTTGCCTCCAGGATGGACTAAGCACCTAGTCCGAAGAAGCTTTGGGTCATCAGCAGGCCAATGGAATGTAGTTTTAGTAAGGTGAGATTCAAACTTTGAATTTAATGTACACTACACCTTAATACTACGTAATTTGTTTTCTTTATCAAACATATTGTTACAGTCCTGATACCAGAAAATTCCATCAGAAATCCGATATGAAAACCTTTATGCAGACATCGCAAGGCGAAGCTTTAAAAGAGTATGAGAGAGGGCTTTTAGACTTTGCAATACATCGTCGGATGTCTCGCAAGCTTGGTTGGGATGTAGTCACTTGTAAAATTCCCACTTTGCCATTGCCATCGAAAAATGTTAATGCTATATCACCAATATTAAAAACTAAAAAATTGAATCTCAAATCAAAGGGCAGAAAGAAAATAGACACTGAACCACTGAAGAAGAGAAAGAAGCTTGAAAAAAGACCAAAAATGATTCGGACTGGCGTAAGTTTATTTATGTAATGAGATATGTAATGTGTTTAGGGAAATAATATAAAATTAATAAATAAAACTTATTACTCCTGTACCTAGTATTATGTAGTAATATTTCATAAAATTAATAATAAAAGAATTGTAATATAAACTTGGTTTAACAAACTATCCAGCTCAAGGATCGCTTCATGTGATTTTTGTTTTTTATAGAAATATGTTTACATTTTTTTCTTTTTAATGGCATATGATAAAATTTGAAGCAACATAAAGTCACTTAGTATTAACTTAGGTCAATTGCATTTGACACAACAGGCATTGTTATTTGCTTGTGATGTATATATGTCAGGTGGCTCATGTACAACATGCTTTGTGAAAATATATTTGTCATATTATGTGAAGCTGATACTTACAGCTTTTATAATCCCACCGAATTTTATAACATGTAAATTTGTATTGACTGCAGGGTGCTACAAGTACTAGTTTTGGACGCGGCTCAAGCACTTCAAGGAAAGTTAAATCAAAGACAGCAGCACCTTTTGTACCTCCTGCTGAAAATAATCTTATTGCAGAAGAAGGATATGGTGATAAAATTATAATTAATGATTTATATAAGAACACATTATACAGTTGTGATAACTAAAATTTTTAGTGTTTATTAAAATTTGGTAACAATTTTTTTTTTCTAGTTTACGTCGGGTCTTTAAAAGTTCAAATCATAGACAATCTGCTAAGGTGTCCTGCTGACGGTTGTTTCAAGAATTTTCGTAACAACACTTTACTACAAATGCATATCAAACACTATCACCGGGAATTACGAAAGATGATGGGGGCCACACCAAAAGTTCTAGATCTTGCTTATGCTAGAACGGTTCCATTAGAAACAGAAACACTGAAATTGAAAGTAGAAATAGAACAAAAAACACCAAAACACAAACTTTCAAACAAACCCAAAAGACCTGAACCTGAGTCGAAGATTGAACTACAAGACATTTTACCAGAGCTTAGTGTTGCCACTAGTTTACCAACAATGAAAACGGAACCAGAAATACAAATTCCTAAGAGTCAAGATTCTCCAAAATTAAGGAATGCTTTGATAAGTAGTGCACCCGTTAAACGACCTAAAGTCTTACTGCCAGTGAGAAGGTTAGAAATGACCGATGAAGTAAAGCCGGAATCACCGGAACTGGCATCTTTTGATGCTTTTAGTGGATCGGATAGAATTATGGATGTTTCTGAGGATGAGGATGAAACAAAACCAGATGTTGAACCAATGGATTTTGAAGCAGCAATATCAACTCATACTGTGACCAAGCCCTTTATTAAGAGGGAAAAGAAAAAAAGAGTAAAAGCCTTGCTGCCTATGCACAATATGAAACAAATGTCAGGAATAACAAGTGAAGAAGATGAATGGGGTAATTCAGACTTAGATACCAGGTCTAGTTATCCTGGTTCAGAGACGCCTGACTCCAAAAATTTAGATACCAAATCAATAGATATGCCATTGCATTTGACTTCATCTGAATCTAACGAAGAATCTAAGGCCCAAAATTTGTATATCACGGAAAGTGAGTTATTTAGATTATTAATTTGCCCTATTAATTACCAATAACTAAATTCATGTAATGTGTATAAATTAAATAGACTGTCCATTTGAGGCCCGACGCCGCAGGCCGAGGGCCTTGAACAAACGAAGCACTTTCTCCAGCGTGATACATACTATTTTATACTACACTTATGAGGAAATTGAAACAAGTAAAATGTTTATGAATTAATGTTAATATTAAAATTACTACAACTATTAAAACTTACAGCAATGCTGAACCCCGGTTCCAACAAGTTGTCAATAACAGCTTTTCTTTTAATTCTAATGGAGTCAACATATCGTCACTATCGTTTCCAGAGGACATTTTTAGTAAAGTTATTATATATATATATCACTAACAGAAATCCGCTCGCTTTTTTGTATAGATTGACGCAGTTTGACAGCTCTGACGTTAATTTGCTCTTTTTATTTTTATTCAGACTAAAAAGTGGCCAGTCCCGTTTTGCGTCTTCACATAAAAGATTCGTATTTTCATATTGGAAAAACAGCGGGAGTAATGGATTATCATACAACCCTTTTCCTGCTGCTGGCGGGAGTAATGAATTTTCATACACTTTTCTCTCCCACGGGAATAAAAAAAGACTTTCGCCTTGTTCTTTAAAAAGTATTAGAGCGCTTTCCGAGCAAATGTAGATAAAGGCAATTATCAAATAGTTTTATTGATTAGGAATTTAGAACACGATTGATTTTATTTTTAAAAATTTAAAATATTAAAAGTTTCATTTTGGTTCAGAGTGCCCATTAGCTAGAATGCAAATTTCATTCTTAAATTTCTATTGCAGTATGTGCAATGGACCTGTATGGCTTTGAAGTTAGTTACAAAAACGTCGCAGTAACATGATTTGATAGATGCGTTGTGGCGGAAAGTAAGACGGGCCGCGCAATCGAACATGCGACTTGCACTTCAAAGCTGCATAGATCGGTTGTATGTACTGCACTTATTAGGTATTATGCACACACATTTCAAAACTCATCGGTCCATAGTTTGTTGGACATTGTATTAATAAAAAAAATTATGCAGCCGGTGAAAAGATCAAGATAGTCCAGATGAAACGTGAGGAAATTATTAACTGTCACTGTGGTTTTCGTGAAGAGGATGGCTTGATGATTCAATGTGAACTGTGTTTGTGCTGGCAACACGCTTTATGTCACAATATACAGAAGGAGTCGGAGGTAAGTAATTTTTCTGATATCGATTTTATTAATTGCTAGTACCTTGGTGATTGAATAATAGATGATGGCATCCTATCCAAATCATGAACATTGATTTAGATCCAATTTAGATAAAATATGTCATCCTTTGTGATTGTTATATTTGTATTGAAAGAAAGAAACAAAACATGTTAACACTAAACTGGGTTGAAATGTTTCTGAATAAGACCGACTTTTTTTTTTAAATGCACCTGACGCCCTTCACAATAATTAGTTTCTACCGAATTTCGTGTTCCAATCGGGCATAAAATTAGGCTCTGTAACTAATAAAAGTATGTGTAGCTTATAGTATACACTATTGTTTTTATTTAACTAAATACAAAAATATAAACAAAGTAACGCCATCTGGTGTCGAATTGACGTGCTTAGCTAGTTTATACGTATAGTTCGAAGCCAGTAAGTGAAATAAATGTAATAAAGTCAAAATGCATTTACAGGGCTTAATTACTTAAAAATAATATTAAATACATACGTAGACTGTACTGAAACTTTCTGGATTCCTATAAATAAGACCTAGAATTTTCAGCAGCTCCACACTCTGGTGCCCTATTATCGTTGAATTTTGGGACACATATATATATTTACTCTAAAAAACATAAAAGTTTTGTATGGAATGTTTGAAAGTGAGTTCAAAGTATAATTAATATTTTTATTTATATATCTTTTTACTTATTTATTTATTTATATAGATATTATATTTTTTAATTTGCTTAACTATATAATACTTTTTTTGACTGTGATCCGTTCAGTTCCGATTTTTATTTTAATCTAAAATACATTACTTGAAATTCGAGCGACAGTGGTAAGGATAAAACGAGCGTGAAAACTCTTGCGACCAATATAAACTGTTGACTCGCAAGCAAACTATTTAACGACCAGTCACAAACCACGAAAGTTTGTCAGCTCCATATATTTAAGTTATTTCATATACATTTTAAAAATTCTACTTGTGTGTTGTACATAGGTACCTGAAAAATACACATGCAGCATATGCTTGAACCCACGGCGAGGGCGAAGATCTCAGAGATTTCTGCATGATCAAGATCGTTTATATGAAGGGCTGCTGCCTGGCGCTCGGCCTGACCCTGCGTTACGTAGGGCTCACGAACTAAGTGGGAACTTACTTAGGATTACTGATGCTTTGCACGCTTTGCGTGTCAAATATTATGTTGCCACGTAAGTAATAACCCATAGTATTCTATATATATTTCAGGTGCCATACTTTGGTTGATTTATAATTTTCGAGAATTCTGTATCAGGGCTATTATTAGTTCTACTAGAAGTGAAAAATAAACAGTTATTGCATTCGGCCATCTCCGCGAACTAGTCTTTCAAATATATGGCTAGGTGCTCGTCTTTTAACACCTCAAGTACCAAATCACGCTCACAATGTGAGTGCAATAGCAGCTCTGTCTAAACAGAGAAAAAAATGTACTCATATATCTACCTGACTGGACAGAGTGAGCTACAAACAATAAAGTCGAAACGTACTGGCGAGACTGACACACGTGCTTCACTCTTATACCCTCTACAATTGTGGTCTCTTTGCATCCACTTTCACTTACAACTGCTAGTCCAGGAGCCCGTAACCACTATGTCAAAGCTGAGTTTTTGATAAATGATAGTACTTACTCAGCTAGTTATGGGTGAGTCATGACGTGGTGCCGTTACGATTAAGTATAAACTTGCTATATAAACGAAAAGAGGTATTTTTTCAATTTTTAAATGCCTTTAATTTGCAGTCAGAATTTAAAAAAATTTGTTTTAGGAAAGTTGGCACGGGCTCCCGGACTACTCTCTCGATGATTAAAACACATTTATAAATAACTTCTTCTCCATACACTTTGCAGACTAGCTGCTATACAGTAAAACGATTAGGACTTTATTATTTTTCAATTAAAATTGAAAAAATGAGCAAGTGCTACAAGCGTGGGGACGCCTTGCCGTGCTCCGACATTCTCTTATTACAATTCTTTGTTAATGTAATCTTACGATTTGTAAAATTTTGTAGGAAAAAGGATCACCCGAAACTTTATTTATGGGCGAAAGATTGGGAGAATGGCGACGTAAGTCATTCCTCAGAGGAGAGGTTAAATAATGAATATATTAATTTGAATACAATGATAAGCGATGTTGGGAAAGAGAACTTACCACTTAAAACTGAAGATCTTAAAGATCTGCCATTGATGGATACAAGAGCTTTACCTTCAGAAGAAGATGATCAAAGGAGGGATGGACCATTGGTCACTCAACTGGCTGGTTTGCTGTCAAGTCCCAGTGGACCTACTTTAGACCTTCCAATAAGTACGTCGGAATTGGAAAGTTTGGCTAAATCTGTGCAAGGTATGTATAATTTATTCAAACCTGTCATTTCATTGTCTTTTTTTTTTTTTTTTTAAATTTATCTATTAAAAGGCTCACCAACATTTTACATTTGCATTTCACAAAAAAAACTTAATTTAATACAATTTATGCTTTGGTTAAATGTAAGAGCCATTACAGGTGAACACAACATGCAATAATTATTACAATAACAATTGATAACAAAAATTTTAGTTAAAATTAACAAATAAGAATGAAACTATGAAAGAAAAAAGGAACAATTTGCAGCAATGATACAGTAAATAAGAGAGTAAAAGAAGCCCATTTCCAATATATTATTTAAAAAATAAAAATAAAAAAAAAACAACATTACAATATCAGACAATCACACACCAGCCCAACGTAGGAATTAATTACAATCCAGCGAAATTCAGCTAAGGAGTCCGCCGGTATGTCCAGCGATCTGACTTTTTCATTGTACATATTTAAGACCCGTGGAATCCAATTATAAGAAAGCAGTTTTAACATATAGATGAATGGACAGTCAGGTAGTAGTTATGCATTATAGGTGTCATCTATTTATGTGTTTTAAATGAATGACAGAAACTGGGGATTTTTCTTTTTTTTTTTTTTTAAATTATGCAGTAAAATTGTTATTGTTACTTTAATCATCTGATATTCCGCTAATTGCATGATAGTTTACAATAGTGCTGTTTAAACTTTCAGAGTGTGGAGAGGCAGTGGGAACGGGCGTAATCGCTTTGGGTCCGCAGCCTGAAGCGGCCATCGAGGACGGGGCGTGTCGCAAGCGCTTGCTTAGACACGTGCTACGCAGCCAGGCGCTCATCGACGCACGCCTGGATTCCATCGAGGCGCAAATAGCTGGTTAGTTGGACAGACCAAATTGATACAGTATAATTGAACATTTTAAGATCTAACCTGTCGAATGTAGGCACCTTAAGTCTTGTAACTAATTTGAATTCTATGTTCATTGTGTTATTCATGTTTATGTTACATATTCGTAAGTATATATGTACTAAGAAACGCTCGTGAACTTTGTTCTAATGGAAGAAAGGTAGACTATTACCACTATTACTATGCTTGTTAAAAATAATAATAATGCAATCCCTTCTTCCATGGATATAGAAAACGTAGAGTTTGATGCAAGTCTGTAGATTTTGTAAATTGGGTTTCATTTTATTTAGGAAGCGTATAAGAGTGCGGTAACATAGTTCTATGGGTTAGGGTGCCGTAAAATTATTTAAACAGGGAAAAACTAAATTGTTTCACTATTTTTATTCAAAGTTCGTTCATACAATTTGGTAAACGAACGACAGCAAAAGCCAAACTTAAACAATCAAACTAAAGCCAACTGAAAGTTAGTTGTAATAGTTGAATCTTACTTTAATCCATCTAGACCATAGAGCAATAACCTATACCGTAACAAAAAATAAAATTTTGCTATTTAATTATCTTTCCCTCACCACCTTTCACCTAACCCAAAAAAATAATTTGAAAAAAGTGGACCATTAACCTATATGAACCAAGTTCTGAATTGTTCAATAGATTTCTACGGAGGTGTTCTACTTCTTTTCACTTCTTATTTTAATACATACAACGGCAGTCCGACAAACAAAACAAATGAATTCTAACATCAAAAAATCAATTCATACTTCGCCAAAACAAAAATAACGAGTGACAATGCAATCGCGTCGTTATAAACGGTCGCGTTATTTTGCAACGTAATACTCCTACGGTAGATTAGACGGCGGCACTAAAATGGCGTAAACATGATGGTTCCCTAACCGACAATGATACAATGCCGCTAGCGGCACTCTATACACTTCCTTTTATTTAATACGACCCGCCCCGGCTTCGCACGGGTAGCAGAGCATATAAGCCGTAGTGTTTTTTTCTATCGTAGTGTCCTATCAACTTGTTGCGTCGAACATGTGGATTGGATTTAATTAGATTAAATTCTAAAGTAAGTTCATCCTACTTGGAGTATTTTTAATGTATTTTATTTCCAATTCTATAAATATTTGAAAAAGTAAAGAATAAATACATAAAAACAAACTACAATATTTCTTTGTATACAACATTGATAACTTCTGCCTAATTTTACATCACGCGTGTCGGGTCAGTGTGAATCGCGTCGACTTGATTTTTTCCAACGTCTTCAACAATAATCGTCATATTACAACTAATTTGCACATAACATTAATGAATTATATACATAAACCTCCTCTTGAATCACTCCGTCCATTGGTGTCAACCATATTAAAATCTGTTCGGTAGTTTTTGAGTATCGCGTTTAGACAGACGCGGCGGGGGACTTTATTTCCATTCCATTCCATCAGTCTTTTTTATACGCCACTGCAGGGGCTTAGGCCTCCCCTCAAGATGAGCTTAGCTTGGAGCTTAAATCCACCACGCTGCTCCAATGCGGGTTGGCGGACTGTAACGACCGCCATCTATTGACAGCGACCGAGACCGACTGCTTAACGTGCTCTCCTAGGCACGGAGTGATAGTTAATGTCCTTAAGTCAGAAAAAACTCATTGGTACTCGTCCGGGTTCGAACCACGGCCTCAAGGCCTTATGGATTTGAAACAGGTTCTCTGCGTTCGGGCTATCACGACTTTTTATTTTATAATATGTAGTAATGAGTAATTTCTTTATCATTTAAAGTTCGAAACATTGCCGGTGCACAATGTTCATGAAGGTAAGATACCTCGTTAATCTTTTGTTTGTTTGTTTTTTGTTGCAGAACTGGAATCCCAAGATCCTTCATTTGAAGATGATGAGACGGCAGATTATTTTCCACGCACCAAACAAACTATACAAATGTTATCTCGTGACCTAGACACTATGGAGGAGTTAGGCTTTATCTCATAGTTTTTAAAATCGTTTATAAGTTTTATTTTATTTGGGGTGGCAATTTCGGATGGGACACTAAGGGTAGCTTCCACAACTGTCATGGTTACAAAAAAGGAACTCTTGGAAAAGTCGGAGTGATTTTTTTAACTTTGAAAGTAAAATTCTTTATTTAAAATAAATTATTAAAAAAGGTGTACCAGTTTTAATTAACACCTGAAATTAGGGATCTATTTTTAAAATAGTTCTTTTGTTTCTATAATGTTTATGGTAATTATTCTTAGTGTTGCATTGTACCACTCTATATTAATAGGTTCATTTATTTAAACGTAACGGCCACGTAACGTCGTTTCATAGCATATTCGTAATTTTAACTTTGCTGCATAGTACGCGCTGTTTTTTTATAATGAGAATAAGTCGAAAAATCTGTAAGGTGACGTAAGCGCGACATTTGTGGCTGTACAGACAGTGTATTATTTATTATATTAAATTAAAACTGCATGCAGGCGTACAGTACGCGTATTATTACGAATTCTTGAATTGAATTGAAACAAACAAAAAGCAGATGCCGCGATATTGTATTTATTCCGGAAATCCAGATCTGGAGCTCTTCCTAACAGACTTGGTGAAAAGTATTCCATGTACAGATAGTATTGTACAAAAGTTTACTAACATGCAATTACAGTGTGCAAGTTTGACAAAAGATATCGTTTGTCTTGTCACCCTTGCGTGTGTAAATGTCCGAGTAGGGAATCGTACGCGCTAGCTTTTGTTAAACTGTTTTTACAATTCAATAAGATGATTTTTTTTAAAATAAAAAATGGTTTTTTAGTTATTAATTTTTCAAAATGGTGATTGACAAGATCGAATATAAGTTGTATTATTATTAATAAAAATAATTATTAATTCTATAGAGAGGATCGAGTTGAAATGAATCTATACCACTGATGGCTAGGATTTTTTCGAAATGATACATATAGGTCATTTTGAGAGAATCTTCGTATAAACTGTAACGCACGAACAGAAACACTAAGATATATATTTCTTTTATACTCATATAATTGAATATAATGTAATTATATAAAATTTTCCTCAAAATGACAAAAAACAAGCCACTCTACAAGCAATTATTGTCAATAGGTGACTATGCTTTTTATGGAATTGTTAATATGTCGTCATAGCCGTGCTTGTCAATCATCATTTTGAAAAATTAACAACTAAAAAACCATATCTAGAAAAATTAAAAGATCGAATTTAGATTTTTAGTTGGAACCATATTTTCGATAGAAAATATAAAAACGGTGGTATGTTATGAAAAGTGGTCCTACCGAATCGCTAGCAGTTTCAGTTCTATGTACACATGATTGTCCAAAATGTTATCTAAAAAATTATTTTGATTGATACAAAAAGTAACTGTATAGATGAATAATAAAACTATTTTGTTAAAACGTTTTTCTCTTTTGATATCCTTATACTTATATCACTTTAAACAGTTTTGCACTTGCCATTTACTTAACTAAATGTGTACAGTGTCTGCGTTTTTGCTTCTGATCGCCGTCTTCTCATTTTGTAAACATATGCAGGTTGCTGAAGGTAGTCTTATAAAAAAAGTTTTCGTATAAAATGTTTAAATATTTGCTAGATAACGCATTCCAACAATATTAAATTGCAATTAAATCAACTTTCATTGATGTACATGAAAAAAAAAAACATGAACTGATTCCCACTTGATACTGAGCTTCTAGACTGGACGGTCGTGACAGAAAAAAACGGAACATTTACAGTATGTCTTGATAGAGGGTACACTTGGAGCCTTAGGGCGGCTATACATCTGTTCGAGTCGGCGTAATTCGGCATACCTGGCCGGTACAAACCTGTATTGTGTATATAAGCGGGAACATTTAGATAGGCATTCTAGTCCTGGCTTAGAGTGGTGAAAACAATAAAGTGGTGAATACTAGTGTTGCCATACTGACTGCCCTCCGGTCACTCTGGGGTGGTGAACACTACTGTTGTTATACTGACTGTCCTGCGGTCACTCTGGGCTGCCTGTTGGGTCTCCTGGACTGCTGGGTCGTTCTACTGTACCGCCCTGTCATACTGACTGCCCTGCTGTCTCTCTGGGCTGCTGGCATTGCTGTTGGATCTGCCGGACTGCTTGAGCCGTCTGCTGTACTGCTGGGTCATCTCTGTCGGTCTCTCTTTCAACCCAACCGTCCGGCTACAGTGTTGCTGAGATCCTGAGCCGTATTCTGACCCAGCGCAGATTTTTGTAAGTGCTGAACACTTCTGTTTTTGCTGAGCTATTCATGTGTCACTGTGCTTCGTGATCGCTGATCGCTACCGTTATTTGTGCTCGTTAACTGCTGACTATACTGATACGTGTTTAGTGATCTGTGTAATTGTGGCTTTATATATTTTTTTAGGCTCCGCTAATCATAGCAATGAATATTTGACAAAAAAAAAATATGGATGACTGACCTAAAAAGCGCTGTAGATCCGCTGTACTCTTGACCGTACTCTGGTGGTACGTACTCTATTGTGGTACGGTGAGTCTTTTAAAATAAACGGTACCTTGTAACCGTAGTGCTGCGCTGACATAGGTTCTAGGTGGACATGTAATTACAAACAGTTATCTCTTATATGTTATTGACTCAATAGGCTCAGAAAATGCGTAATTTCAATATGCATCGACACGACAATATTACATACTAGTTGTATCCGCGACTTTGTCCGCATGGACTTAGATTTATCTCAGCCAGTTTGAGCACGAGTGACGCGGTGCTGCAACTGAAATTAAAAATTGAATGTCTTTTGATTCTATAGGTGATTTTGATGAAATTTTAAATGTTACTCATAATAAAGCTTCATATTTTACATTAATTAGATTTTGTATTTAATGAGTGGCTTTTACGTGAAGTGCGTACAAATGTACAAACAAACCGATAACTCGACAAACAGTAAAAAAAAAGAAAAAATTGAGTTTTTGCGTTTTATTACAGCAAGCTGTTTTGTAACTAGTTTCTTGCAATTCCCAGTTATTTTTTTCAAAAACCGTTTATGTACAAGCACGGAAAGTCTACAATTTTTTATCGATATATAGAATAAGTACTAACTGTGCAACACCTAAGCTATTTTGCACCATCCAAGAAAAAATCCAAAAATACGTATCTATGATAGATTTTATAAAAAGCAAATGAGAAATCTTGATTTCTATTCATGAAAATCAATAGTTTTGTGAGTCATTTTTTCGTTTGTTCTTCAAATGTCAAAAACATTATCCGCCATATTGGTGCAAGACATTCTATTTACTAACACCCGCTCACGGTGGTGTAGTAGTCCTGGCTATGTAACAGTTACATAAATAAATGATTTTAAATTTTTAATACGTTATACAAGGTGAAATTTTAACAACTATACAAATTTAAAAAACCATCAAAAAACCGATGGCCGTCTTGTTACTTTTAAGTATCGTTCAACAGAAAAATATTGAGATACGCGTACACACACCTTTCCCGAAAAAAACCAATAACTCTAACCACCATTCACAGCCACCGTACCTACGCTCCACCCCGTCTGGTTTCGGGGGCGTCGTCACAAAAACGGCAACGAAACGTTATAAAAATAACACTGTAGATAAAATAATTTATTATGAAGATGTAATGTATATTTTGTATTTACGTAATGAGGTCTATTGGTGATACCTAACATCTAGAAAAGTTTTGGATGGTTGTTAAAATTTCTTCGTTTATATTAATTATATGATTAAACAGTTTGACCTTTATTTCATTACATTCAGCTAAATTAAACGTTAGTATCCTTATGCCACCTGAATTTAACCCCACAATAAATGTTTCGGTTCACATAACAGAAGGTCCGTTCAGTATGGGGCCATTGTAAACCAAACTGTAAATATATTTCTTAGTCTTAGTGTCTTAGGCTTAGCCTAGTGGGTAGCGACCCTGCCTGCGAAGCTAGAGGTCCCGGGTTCGAATCCCAGGTCGGGTCAGTATTAATATGATGAATATTGATACTGGTACCGGGTCTTGGTTGTTATCCATCCATCCATCCATCAGCCCACTTGGTTGTTATATACATATAAAAAAAAAATACATATTTATATATGTATATATTATAAAGAATATTTAAGTATGTATATCAGTTGTCTAGTAACCTATAACACAAGCATAATACTTGCTTACTTTGGGACTAGATGGCGCTGTGTGGGAAGTTCCATGTATTATTATTATTATTATTTCTATGTAAATGTTTCATTATCTAAAAATGTGAAAATTGTGGGAACCGCTTTCAAAATGTGAGAATAGGGTTTCAGAGTGTTACTGTCACAGAATTGGTTCTTATTACAGTAGTTTTACACTAAACTGTAAGTTCCTCAAATACAAGATTGATAAAAATGATGGTCTATTCTGGGCCTACCAGCTTATAAACAAAAATGTAATTTATAAATTCAGTTTTATTAGACAAACAATCTGATGGTCATCACAGCAATAGATCTACTTATATTTTGGGTGTAGGTACGGATATGACTTTAATTTATGATAAAAATATTAGTTATATAATTTCCTAAGACACATTATGAAAACAATACATTATGTCCTAAAAATTGAAAGTATAAACTTTATACAAAGATCGTATGCACAAATAACATTAGAATTCAATTTGTGAGAACTTCCATAAAAACAAATATTTTTTAAATAGAATACTATTAGGCAAATAAGGAACCGTTGGTGTTGGTCTGGCAATCCGTATCTTGTAGGCTTAGTTATTTTGAAATGTGTAACAAAATAATAGTAATAGTAATCTTTATTTCTCTCTCACACAGAATACAATAGTAATAATAAAATACAAGTGACTAATCTATGTACAAGAAAATTTATTCTCTATGTGAGAGACTGGTGTCCGTACTAGGAGGCCTATATGACAGATCACCAGCCTCTCCATACTCCGGACCAGGGGGATATAAAATAACTTTGATTATTTCTAATACAAATGCAATATGCAATACTCCCAGGATCCATCATGGTCTAAGTACATATGGGTGGATGCCTGGGTTCATGCGTATGGCTTTATACGTGTGTTTTGGTATGTGAGGGTGTATGTATGGCTGTAAAGGTGTATTTGTGTATAATAAAGATGTATTTGTAATAAAAAACTACTTACTGTTATATACCCGCCTATTGTAAGGACTGATACATATATATTAAAAAAATGAGGTTTCATACACCAATTCCTATTTGTCTGCCAATAATAGCAAGTATTGCCAAGTCTGCTAATAAGCACTGAGAATATTTTTTGTAAAATACTATCACAAATTTTTTTAGCGATCCAATTTATAAGTTCTAATATCATCATCATCAGCCCATTTTTACCCCACTGCAGGGGCTTAGGCCTCCCTCAGGGTGAGGAGGGGGCTTGGAGCTTAAGTCCACCACGCTGCTCCACTGCGGGTTGGGAACTGTAACGACCGCCGTCTATTGACAGCGTCCGGGACCGACTGCTTAACGTGCCCTCCGAAGCACGGTGTCAGTGATATTGTGTACTTAAGTCAGAAAAACTCATTGGTACACGCCCGGATTTGAACCATGGCCCTATGGGGCCATATAAATTTGAGACAGGTTCGTTGCGCTTTGGGCTATCACGACACTTCTAGTTCTAATATAATTAATATTAAAAGTGATCTGACAAAAACTTAAAATAGGGAAAGCCAAACCTAATTATTTATCCTTTATACATCTTTTCGATACATAAAAGTATTCTTACACATATCAGGTAAAATTCAATAATGAAAAAATAAAATTATAAAAAAAATTGAAGATATGGGCTGTTTTGTTAAAATTAGTCATTTAAAGAGTACTTCCATTCTTAAACCGGAAACCCACACTTTGCAAGCGGTTCCTGCTGATAGTTGAATGACTCGTATGTATTCTTATAGTTATTCACTCTTTCACATCTCGAGAACTCAAACGTTACTACATAATTGAGATCATTTGGTTCACATATTAACAAATTTCTTTTTTAATTATTTCTTCAAGGATGGTGAAACACTGGTGCGTTTTAAAGTTCGACCCATATCAGTAGAATATCCATTCTTTGCTAAACAGTGTAGGCAATATTTCAGGTAAACCCAACCCAACTCTAAAGTATGAAGAAGTAATAGATATATTATTCTTATTACAATAATATTATACCAGTATAGATAATACATAATTATTCAGTTATATGTAAAATTGAATGAGTGATTTTAGAACACAACCAGTTCATTTTATGGTCAACCATTAAAAAAAAAAAAAAAAAACAATGTCGCACAAAATAATTTTATTTCTGACCCACAGCAATACAAACACTTAACCCTCATAGAATTTCGGTAATTTATCACCCACGATAACAGATCTTTCTACACCTTTCTCGGTGATCACACCCAAACGAACGACGCCACCAGAAGACCCATCTCTTAGCATGGCCAATGTTAAAGTGTTGGTTACAAATTGTACAGCTTCTTCTCGAGGCATATTCGGTTTGAAGTTAGCATCAACATAACCATACACATAAGTAGAGCCCGAACCTCCAATGGATACTTGCTGACGTTGCACCATTCCACCAATGGGAACGGAGTAGATTTGCCCTGGAATCAAATGAAGTATTCAAATTAAAAATTGTCATGGTTTTATTTAAATTTAATTGAATTGAATATGATAGGTTGCTTGAATGGTTGGAGACATCAAATGCAGAATCAATGATCACAGGTTAGTCCACACCCGGGACAAGAATCAGTAAATATGAACATTTCTGTTTGTTTAATTTCTGAGTGTAAAATATTTATTTATATCTAGTTACTCAGTCAAACCATAAGTTATGTCATACAGTTTTTCACATAAACATAATATACTAGCGTAGTAGACAACTACAATGTCGGAATTACAAACAATTTATCTCGAGAAAATTTTCGCGTTATGGTTGTCTATGGTTTTCCCTGCGGCTATAGTCAGTTAGAAGCCAGAGCCTTCAATTGGCATTTGATGATGAAGTTCCATCTTACAGCTCTGTGAATATATATTATGGTTCAGTGAGTTTAAATGTGGACATAATTATCGCCATGACAATGCACGTGATGGTCGACCAGTGAATGCGGTTACCGAATCTAACATTGATACCGTACGCAAATTAATTGAGACTGACAAAAAAATTTATTGTCAGCATATTCGTACTGTATTAGGCATTGATGAATCAAGTGCAAAAGATTGTACAATTGCATCTGAAGGTACGGAATCTTTGAACTCGATGGATACCACATAATTTGACGGAAGACCAGAAATGACCGCGTGTAGAGTGGTGTCGCAAAATCATATCAAAGTTAAACGGAGGGCAATTATTGGCTGTCTAGAATATTGCGACAGGTGACGAAACCTGGGTGTACTGCTTTGAATCGGAAAGAAAATGTCTATCGGCAGAATGGATCTTTCCTTTTGAAAATTAACGAAAAATAAAAACGTCGAAATGTTGACAAGAAAATAGTTGCTTCTTTTTTTGGCAAAGCAGGACATTTTTCTATTAATTATGCAGGCATATACTTTGAAAAAAAAAATGTATCATAAGTAAAATATCTGGCCTTATTTATCAGAATCCAGAAAGTTTCAGCAGGCCCCACATAATACATCAATAGTATACTGTAAACACTCACTTTGTAAATAATTAGTCATTTGAAACAATTATTGTGGAGATACAAAGATATTGTGTATAATGCAATGAATACATTTAGTATAGGGATTGCATGAAATCTATTGATAAGTCTATATTTTCCGCCTGTTCCATATATTTACACATACTAGTAGGAATACTTTTCCACATATCCCTCCTATTGAAATGTATTCACCTGTTTATAGGTAACTTACTGGCTCATAGATAGGTACTATTTATATTTCAAATACTTAACAGATATGCCACTTGTAAATAGTAACAAGAGACATGACTACTGGTTACTACTACATATCTATGTTAAGATAATTTTAGCGTGATTTTGCAGTATTGAGCTAAACATTTCTGATTGATATTAATATGAGTTTTTTTTTGTCTTATTTGTTGCCATAGTAATGCATAGAGATGATCTTATTTTCAGTTTCGGAATATATTATTTTCTTAATAAATATAAATTTTATTATAATGATCATTTATTTTAACTATAGAACTTTAACTAAGTAGTGGATAAACGAGTGTATAATTTCCATATATCCATACTAGTATGGATAAATGGATGTATAATTTCCATGTATACTGGTATGGATAAGAAGAAAAATATTCCTTTCTTCCAGGCTAGTATGAACGACTTGGTATGGATACATGGAACAGGCGATATTTTTCTTGAACGATTTTGTTAACTGCTTTTAAACATATTAGAAGGTTTATTTAGCTTGGCAGCACTTCGTCAGAAATAGTTTGATGAGGTGGAAGAGAATCTGCCCATACTATGGCAGTAGTATTATGACGTTACTTATGACATACATCTATGTATAAGAATATCATGTCTATGCATAAATTATGATTTATTAACTCTAACATGTAGTCCATGCGGCCGCCCGCATGGACTACATGTTTGCATATATCGTAGTTGAATGTAAAAAAAATAAAAAAATAAGTGGTAATAATAGGAGTATATAGTCTATCCTGAAAGTGTATTCTAAATGTTATTAAAGGAATTTTGGAATCCGATGAGCAGTTTCAGAGACTACCTACTACAACCAAACTTTGCCTCTTTGTAATATTAGTATAGATTTATGTTAGTGTTAATCGAAATGAATTTATAGGAAACGATATTTACTTCTGAAGTTTAACATAGACTAACCTCCTTCTCTTTTATCCCAGCCAGCTACCAATATTCCGGCAACAAGCGAATCACGATAGTTGTAGCACAGCTCACGGAATATGGATGCAGCTGTCTTGACTAGAGGTTTTTCCCCTAGTTCCATTTTGTGGAAATCTAAAGAGAAGTGAGATAATTTTATGTTTATTTGTTTTTTTGTAAGTTTATGAAACAATTCATATTCTAACAATAAATATTTTAAGTGTTATGTCGAAACTGAACATTTTAACCTATTTATTAATTAAAAAAATTATTAAAGTCAATGTGATAAAGTTGGTTTGTTTTAAATGCTAATTGAAATTTTCTATATCTAACGAATAGTTCTAACATAGTTCTAGCATAGAACAACTTTGCAACAGGAGTGTCATGTAAGAAATTTTGTAATTTTGAGTACAATCACAAAAAACCCAACAATATAATAACCATATTCTGGCATAAATGAAGATATAAAAACAACCATTATACTTACTTAAATGGTAGGTCACAATATCAGCTATGGCCTGAGTATCAGCAGCAGAACCAGACCGACAGCAGTATATTTGATCTGTGATGCGCGTTAGCTTATCTGTGACACGATTGGCAATGTAGGCACCAGTAGTGGTACGGGAGTCCGCTCCTATGACCACTCCATCCTTGAATTCACATGCCATGATGGATGTACCAGTGCTATGTGGAGTGTTCATCCACTCAGGCATGCTTGGGTCACTATATGTGTTTATCACGGATACTGCCATTTCAGCTTCACTGAAACATTTCAGTAAAATGTGTATTTAATATTAAGTTACACACTATTGTTATTTTTAAGTAATTTGAATAGGGGAAAAAAAAACTTAAAAAAATGTGGAACAATAAAGACTACAAAATAATACATGTTAAACTAACAGTAAATAACTGTTACAAAGTTTATTTTTTGGGTGGCTCGTCGCTCTGCTCCGCTTCGTTTCTTACAGTGATATAACCAAATCTAAGCTGTCAATTAATTTTGAAATGGTGGCGCATCAACCTATCTTGGCCGAATTTTGTATGGATCAAAAAGCTTTCTGGATTACTTGTCAATTTTTTCTAATAACTAACCATGTACCTAGGAAAACCCAGACACACCATTGCAATTTACTGATGCACCACTATGTCGGCTTTCCAATGCTGCCTGATGAGAATCATGTTCATAACAATGATCAATTTGAAATGCCCAAACTAGGTTGATGGTCCATCGTTTCAATAAAATTGGTTAGAGAAGGCCCGGGCAGTGGTAATCTGGTAATACGAGGAGCGAAGCGACAAGCCACCTAGAAGCCATATTCTTTTGCAATCCCGTTAATAAATATTTAGTGCGTGAGGTTCCTACACTCTTTCCCTTATAAGCCAGATTAAATATTTTTGAACTTTTCGTCAAGCAACATTTTAAAGCGTTACCTATCTATCAGCTTGCTATGGAGGTACCACTATGTACGCATGCATCAGCTTGAACACATACCATAGCATGTCTACGACCTAGAGTACCACAAGCCAGTACGTACGCTGCGAAGTTCCACTCGTACTTACGCGGCCACTATTGTATTGTAATGCTTCAACTTCAATGACAAAAAGTCTGGAGTTTCTATTTCGTCTAGGTTAACAACACTAAACAATAGGTAAAGGGTGGTAGTTTGAAAACCCAACCCACAAGAGGAACAAGAATAATGAATGAATAATATACCAAATCACACTACATATACCGAGTAAAATTAAATTATACTTACACAACAAAAAGGAATAATCACAATTTAGAACTAAAACAATGTTCTGCAATATTATAATTATTGAAAGTCACGATTTGGATTTTCAAACTGTATGATTTCCAACCATGCAATTAATGCAACAATGATTGACAATGATTTCTCTGATTTTTGCATCTGACAGACAAGACAGCTAACAGAAGTGACAGTGACAGACGGACTTGGACAATTTATAGTTTTAAAAGTAAACTATTCTTGGGTACATCCATGTTAGCCTTTCATAAATTCCTATAAAATGCTACCAGATACTAACAAATCTGACAATAGATTTTGAACGTTCTTTTTGGCATTTACTGCAATAATTTTCTGCCAGATGTTTCAGAATTAATGAAAAAAGTTTTTGTCTAGAGTAAATATTTTTTCACATTTGCTCTTTTCGCTTTCATTACCACAAAGATAATGAAAAGAAAGCTAGGTTTATAAAAAGCATAATAACAATATAATCACATTTAACGTGTTGCAATTTACCATCTATTTACAAACATTATATAATATTACTAAAATTAGAGTTTGACATTTTATTTTTTGTTCCACTATATATCGGCCGTCGAGAGCTTGCGTTCCTGACACAGGAGTTATATAGCTATAACATCATGTTTCTTGTGAGTTCACATAACACATAATATAATTTTAAATTTAATTTTGAGTCATTCGTACATTTAAACGATAATAATATTTGAAAACGAGAATTGTCCTACGGTACAAATTCACATCAACCATCCGATTATTATGCCGCTTACGACCTGTCAGGAACGCAAACTCTCGACGGCCGATTAATAACAAAATTTAACATCGACGTCTTTAGTTAGCGTAAATTAATCATAAGTATGAACCCTGTATAAAAGAGCTGATAAAGGTTTTATTCTATGAACTGTACTGTGGAATCAATAGAATGATTGCATTTAGATTTATTTTATTTAGTAAAAACTATGGCAAAAACCTTAGAACAATTATAAAGTTATAAAAGGAATGTAAATTTTACATATGCTTGATTTGTTCTAACATGTAGAATAAAAGAGAAAGATAGCTAATACAAAACCATTGCTGCCTATGATCAGAACGAAGCCTGCAAATTCATATTAACGTGAATTAATGATGGAGATCAAATACTACCCATATCTATTTAAAGTTGAATATTTCTATTGACTAGTAGTAATTTTATACTGGATGAGATTTTAGTAACCAGCCAAAATTTTTCTAGATGTTAGGTATCATCAATAGACCTCATTACGTAAATAAAAATATAGGTCAAATATTCATAATCAATAATTATATCCTAAATATTTTTAAAAAAATTGGGCTACCCTCTACTTCATAGAGCGAAAGGGCTGGGCATGGGGCATGTGGGCGAGCGCGTGCACGTGCACTGGCGCCCTCGTGAATGCTGACTAGTATATTGGTAGTTTTGGGAAAGGTTTCCGTAGTTTTAACTGAATATTGTCTTATTGAAAGAAGAAATATTTCTTAAAATTGAAATTCTTCAAGAATAGAAGAAATATTTTCTTATACTAAAAAAGAACAAGACGGCCACCGGATTCCTATCAAAGTTTGGCTTAAATTTTTAAAAATTAAGATACGTTTATTTGTACAAACACGTAGATTTTTTTTAGTTTCAAATAAGGATTTCATGTATTATGGGCACTAAAGCAACGACAACACAAACACTGATTATGACCCGACAAAAATATTGTAGTTTAATTATTCGATAGATCGAGATTCGAATTTTAGAAACTAAATTAATGTTACTAACAACTGAGCCAAGACCGTAAACATTTAAGAAAGAAACGAAACTAGAGATGAGCCATTTATAAAGGGACAATATAGTAACAAAAAAAATTAATTAAGACCATGTTAATTAAAATTTGTAGGTTTCCATACATCCGATATGATAAAACAGTACCCATAAAGAATCACTCTGGTGTTTAAATATACGTGCATCACGGCCCATTGATTTCAAATCTACTGGACGAAAAAAGTTGAAAATTGGTACATAATTATAGAACGTTTTGCAAGCCAATTACAGACGTTTAGAGTTAATAAAGTAATATTGATATTGGGGATCAAATTTAAGTGGCAATTTACAAAAATAAAAACGTTGGTCGAGTGCATCATGTGACATATTTACCTAATGAAAAGACTTTTCGTGAAAAATGCAAAATTAACATTATTTTTTAAAATTTTAAAATGCATAGGTAATTTTAATGCAAAATCGAGCTTCTCATTTTTGTCTCCGAAACTACTATACGGAACAACTACTTAAATGGATTTAGGTAGTGGTATGTTCCTTGTTACTTCCAATGAAAATTTACATCTATCCGAAACTATAGGGAACAAATAAATGGATTTAGGTAGTGGTATATCTCATGATACCTCCAATGAAAGTTGACAACAGTCCCCAGTCCCACTGTTTTACTTATTCAAGATAGAAAAGTTATCGTCTTCACATTTGTGCTTCGCCGCCAGTAGAATGTTCTAGTAAAACGAACGTATTGTTAAAATAAGTTTAATAAAAACTTCACACAAATTTTACACATTTTAAAACTTTAGCACAAAGTCTTCACCATCGCAGTTGGAAACTGAAATCAATGAAATAAATTGCATTTAATACCTATAAAGTGAGGAATACCCACTATAATTTTCAAGCATGCAGGAACAGAAACTAAAATAATCCGGGAGATAAATGGTAGAGATTGTGGGCGCATAACAGAGAAATGAAGCGGTATATTTGGAAAAAATATTGTTACGTGTTAGGATTCGAAGGATTTGGAGAGAAAGACCTGCTGACTCTTTTGAAGACTTTATTCACTAACACTAGGTCCAACACAAGCACTAAGTTCAAACACTAAGCACTAACGATGTTCCTAGCTCGTAGCCAAGTCGTAGGTTTCACTGGTATCACTCTTGATCACTAGTTTTCACTTCGAAGTCGCCTCGAAAGTAGCCCAAAAACTGAACTGAACTCGCTCGCCCTCCTGCGGCTATTTATATGGGTCGTAACAAACCTCGAGAGCATTCTAGAACTCACTCCACTCGCGCGAACGCAATCGACCGGGTTGGATAATTCTAGAAAGTCTCACGCAGGTACTGGCTTTTCGAGACTATACCTTTCCTCTAACGCCATCTAGTATTGAGTAGGGGTTTCGTGTTTGTCTTTGTTCTACAAAGCGGTTTTACTGGTTGACGCTAGATGGCAGTCGTTACTTGGTGTGTTCGTAACAATGTCTATACTTAATTAGGTATATTAGGCCGGTCGCAAACATACGATACTCGGAAACGATTGTTTGATACGGGAATCTGAAGCTCTAAATAACATAGGTTTATATGTGTACACCGCAATACTAGTGTCCGACCGAATATTCGGTTTCGTTTTCGGCTTTCAAGATTTTCAACCGAAAGAAAAATTCATCTTTCGGCATAATTTCGTTTTCGGCCGTAAGAAAATATTGGGTTTCGGTCGACACTACCGTACACATCCGAGTCGATCCGATCCGATCCGATCACGGGTCGTACGTTCCAGTCGAAGAACGTCGCTGTCAACCAAATAAAATCGGACACGATTAATCGTATGTGTGCGCTTGGCCACCGATCCGGTTGCGTAACGGCTATCGTTTCCGAGTATTGTATATTTGCGGCCGGCCTAAGAAATTAACAGTTCTTTGTCATCTTTTACTTAAAAAATTGTACTTACCTACGTCATAAATTATCATATAAAAATGTACAATTTAATACATACTAAAGAAAATATACTATAATCAACCATTGCCTTTTATATCCGAAACTACTGCATGGAACTACTGTTTAAAAGTTTGAAAAGTAAAAGGAGGTAAAAGGAAAAAGGAGGAAGTAAAAGGAGTTTAAAATAAAAAAATAGTGTGTGCGTGTAATTTTTACGCGTGATTGAAGTAAAACTTTGAAGTTTTTTTTGTACGTTTTATAATAACAAATATGAGATGATTCTTCGCTACTATCCCAGTCTGACAATTCTTGTAAAAGTTCGAAGTCAGAATCGCTTTCACTGGACGTAGACATTTTCACACTAAATTACAACTATATTAAATAGATATTGGTTTCAAAATATTAGGATAAAAGTAATTTAGCGAATTTTTATTTGATGATAGCAGACGATCGATAGGTAAACCATCACATTTGACAGATAGGCCGCATGTTTATCCTCAGTAATAAATTCTATCCTTCAACAGCTGTCAGAAGCATATTGGGACGCACGAAATGTCATTTTCATACAAAAATCTAACTCTGGTAAGCTATCGACCCTCCCGGGGCCTCCCGTCGATAGATGGCGTGCGACGGTAGATATGTCTATCCGTCGATAGGTTATTGAGACGACAAAACTATACAATGGATAGAATTTCTTACCATAGTATGGTTAGACCGTCGATATTGGGTTTGGCTGTTAGAGATTTTTAAAAAACTTTGCAATTTAAGCGGTCGCGATTTAAACGTTTGCAATTTAAACCATCCCTGATTTATCGTAGCTCCACATCCGAAGATTCTCATATGATTTGAATTGTATTTATTTCCAGTCCACTTTCAGTACTTTCATCACGATTGCCTAAACACATAACCTTAAATCTAAAAAATATTTTCAGTACCCTGCTTTGAAAAATGTTACTTTGCCTTTGTAAATATGCCCACCTTTATTCTACACTCGTAAAACTCGCACAAAGTTCGCAAACACTACAAAACTAACTGCTTCGTCATGTTACCAGCGCGTGGGTGATCGTCTCTCATTAGCTGGTCTTTGTGTATCCAGTACCCGTCATTTGTAAAGGATGTAGTAGTTTAAAAAGTCCGAATTCTCTACGCACTATTTTGCGCGTCACGCGCCATCGAAAAATGATGTTTATTTAAAAATTCCTTTGAATGCGAAGACGTTTTTGATATATCGTGAATTCATTTGTTGCGTTCGCTCTAAAGGAATATCGAATTTATATTTATTCATGAACTTTAGCGATTCGCCACCGTTGCCCTTAAAAAATAAATACGCTACTCTGAAAAGGTGTGCGTTTATAAAGCGATGGTGGGAAGTTGATACATTGGCTGAGTTTTAAAGTTCAAAGAGTTTATACATCAAAATTCATACTTGTACAGTAATATTAACGTCAGTATTTTATTTATAAATTTATTTCTTTTTTAATTAACTTTTTGTAAAGAAACCATCGTAAACTCTTGTTATATAAGTAATACGTATGAGGTAAATACACTCTGTATTTTTCTTGGTGGACCCAATTGACGAAGATGATAAAGCATCGACTAACAAGTACAAAAAAATTTAAAACAAAATATTAACAAAAAAAATATATTTTTTTTTACGCCATTATTATTTATGGTAAATATTGCCTCAATTCAGTGGGTGCACGCCAGTGCGGCTATTATTAGCATGCACAATAAGTAAAGTCAAAAGAGGTCAACGACCGCATTGTCCTACTTTATTGTACTAGTTACCGCCACGCTGGCGTTAACCCACCGTACGGATACTATGGTATTAATTTTAATCATAAATAATATCCGTTATTTCGAGGAAAACCCCTGTCGATTATTTTTAAATTAAAAATTTATTTGTACTTTTTTTATTTTTTGTTATATTTATTAGTCGAAACTTTATCGTCTTTACCAATTTATTCTAACATGGAAGATATGCCGAATATTACCTATAGTTCTGAAGAATCCTGTCTCGTAAAATATGCTTGTCGTTATGTATTACTTGAAAAAAAGCATTTTATTTTAAGAGAGAGTTTAGCGGCAGTTTAATAAAAAGATGAATCATGCTATTTTCGCTTTTACTTTGAGTTGTTTTCATTTTACCATTATGTAGGTACACTAGGTGACTAATATCAGAGAACTAATTCTGATATTGACAATATTATATTTCTTAAAAGAATAAAAAATAGATTATATAATATACCAAAACATAAAAATTAAATGAAAATTTATTCAAAAATAAAGAATTTTAAAACTACTAATTATTTTTTTTGTATAATCTATATTTGCATATTTGCAGTTAGGTATATTGATCACACACTGAAACCGTGAGGTGTTTAGGTACACCCGTGATATTGTTATCTAGATATGGTGACAGTAAAAAAATTAATCAACACTACGAAACTGCGCTATTATAGTAAGTTACTTAGTATCAAGACTACCAAGTTCCACAATTTTCAGGGTTCCGGCAGTAAAAGTAGGCGTATTATTGAAGGCGCACAAAAGCGGTCCACTGGAAGTGGCTGTCAATCGCACTTGAATAATGACGTGTGCGGTGGCGACATTTTGTTGTTATTTATTTTATTTCATTTTACATTACATTGTTGAGCCGGACTCCCCCGCATGGGTGTAGACAATGGCCAGATGTTGATATTTTTTCTGCGTTATACTGTATTTTAAGTTTGATATCTGTCCGATTTGTATGGTAGCTATCCCTTTGTGGTGATACTTTCCGTTAGATTTGAATCGTCGATTAAACGAATACGTTTATTTTTGTATCTGTATGTATGTCACTAACAAGAGATGTGTGTATGCAATTACTCTATTTACCTAATCTTGTCTACAAGAAAGATTGTTATATTTTTTTTTAAATTTTACGTTCTTATACTTAATACTTATTTATACCTAACGTTAAAATAAGCACAATGCATCACTTAGTAAAATGAGGAATTATCTCTACTGAAGTAGCGAAATTAGAATGTTACTTAATTGCTGATTTCTGTCTTATGTTGTATACTTAAACGGTAAAAAGATCTTACCCATATTTATATGAAGTTTGGTTCCATCGGGACAAATGGAATATATTTATAGACCAATGTAAATTCTTTTAACATCGACGACAACAAATTCATCCAAGGAAAGAAACGATTGGCAGCTCAGTACTTCATCTTATTGAATATAGGTTACTAGCTATTAAGACCTAAAGTTTTCCTGCGGATTAATAAAAAGTGATCGAACGTGAATGGAAATAGGAATTAGCGCATAGCCAGATCAGATGTGACAGGAAGAACGAGAGCGAGGGCAGATACGTCAAAAACTGTAACGGTAGGAACAGTAAACTACGTCACCTGTAAGTGAGAATGCGTAACATAATGGACAGGATGTACGATCCAGTACAGGAATAATATCAGGACCATTACCGGGTTTATTGAAGTAGGAGTAGCAGGGAGGGAGAAGTAAGGAAGAAGCGGAAGGGAGGCAGGGTACGAAAACTAACTGCCAATGATATTACTCATTTTAATCAACGAATTTTAGTAGTGTTTTTAACATGAAGGGGAAGTACCACGCAAACGCTATTTTCACGCGCCGCTTTTGGTATATTGTGCAAAATTTTAATTTTTATAATTTTCTTCAACTTATTTCACCATCTAAAAAAACATCTGTGAGATGTTCGGGTCGTGAGGGATGGATGGATGATTTACAAGTAATTTTATCTTCTATATTTCTTATAGTTGTTGTTGTTGTTGTGTTTTACTATTAAACGTAATCTCTAAATAATATGTTAATTCATAACCGTCAGTTAAGTATGAAATTTATTATAAAAACACAAAATCAGTACACTGATCTCGACACGCGACGATAAAAACTAAGAATTATCATGTAAAAAGTAGTTTTTTTTCCTTCCTTCCTCGTGCCAACAAAGACACTTCCCATTATAAACGAATTTGATACGATATTTCGCGATGGCATTGTCCGCACGCGCCGGCGCGCAGCATTTTTATATTCTTTTCTTATATTATTTACGTGTGTGGGGTCACAGCTTATGGTCTTCTGAACACGAAACTCTGGCATACACGAGTGTGTGTTTCGCTTCCTAATACTTTATGCTACTCATACGTAGGGGTGAAAACAGTTGGCACACACGTTTACGTATAACTAGTTTGTTGGGGTGCCCCTTATATCGGTCCGGGGAGGCTGCGAGAGTGGTTTGATGTGTTGGGGGTAGGCAGGGGGACGCTCCACCGTCCTCCCCTAAAAAGTTATGTATTTTTTCTCCTCTTTTTTTCTCGTCGATGTGATGAAACGGCGAGCGGTATTGATCGGTCCCGGCCGAGGGGACACCTATGTCCAAGGATTGCTCTCGTGTCAGATTTTTACTGATGTAAAAGTTACCTACTTTATAACTTATTAGGTTTTATTCCAAGCTGGAGACCATCTCGAATCCTAAGCGATTAAAATTTGTGTTTCGGTATCAATTTAATAAATTAACTATTTTATTTGCTATCTTTATTATTTAATGTAACGGTTACCACAGTTTTTATGATTTTTAAGAATAAATCTTGTATAAACTTCTTCTTAAACGAAAAATATGTAACTTTTATTAAAATTAACTAGTGGGATAACGTGAAGCTTTAGTGTAGCAGATATTTTGCCCATTTATTAATTCTCCACGCCCATTTTTAACTAGAAAGAAAAATGAAAGACATAAATTATCCGAAAATATACTTTCTGTATGTACTGTACTTACTTAACGTAGAATTGTTTTTGTTGGCTATATAATTTTAACCTAGATAAGGGTGTGTAATTCTTACAATATAGGTATAAAAAGAGAACCATTTTTAAACCTTTAAAATTGTTTTAATATTGAATTAGAAAAGAATTGTAGTGAAATGCACAAGACACGGACAACCAGAATAAAGACAACAAAGGTTCTTATTAGATTAATATTGAATTGATAAAATATTTCTGAACTTAAACTAGAAGCCTACATTTTGAACCGGTTTTGTTCGTTCTAATTTAATAAAATAAATTTCACTTTTTCAGTTTGTAGTGTTTCAACGTCCTGTAAGTAGATCCTCGTACTTGTAATCGTCGTGGGCAGGTGTGAGCCACGCGCTACACCGGGCTCGGACGTGTGGCTAATGCTGAACTCTTCTCTATACCCTATATATACAGTATGAAGTCTATTATAACTACATTATATAATTGGTGGTGTTTGCTACACAAAATATGGAAGATGGGGATTAGCCATTGGGATTAGATGTTTAATTCAGAATCGCTAATTTAGATTAAGTTAAGTGACAATATGTTTGGTTCTTATCTTTAGATTGGGACACTTAAGCTGAGAGACAAAACAGATTTTAGCTATCATCATCATCAGCCCGTTTTACCCCACTGCAGGGGCTTAGGCCTCCCCCAGGGTGAGGAGGGGGTTTGGAGCTTACATCCACCACGCTACTCCACTGCGGGTTGGGGATTGTAACGACCGCCATCTATTGACAGCGTCCGGGACCGACTGCTTAACGTGCTCTCTGAGGCACGGAGTCAGTGATAGTTAATGTACTTAAGTCAGAAAAACTCATTGGTACACGCCCGGATTCGAACCATGGCCCTATGGCCTTATAAATTTGAGACGGGTTCGTTGCGCTCTGGGCTATCACGACTTTAGCTAAACTAAATCACGATTTTAGCTAAACTAAATTTAAAAGAACATTTCTAAAATGGGGATTATAGAATATTATCCTCGCACGTAATATTTATTATATATTAGGAATCTATTAAAATGATTATAAGTAATAAAGCCCACAAAAGATGAATAAAAATGTGTGTTATAGTTTGACCGAAACCGCTGTACCGCGCCTTAGGTATGTGCGCGGTGCGGAGGGAGGCAGATCTGTTCTGTCAGTCCGTCGTCAACGCTTGGGAGCTGCCTTCCCTTCTCGCTGCATACATACCTAAGGCGCAGTACAGAGGTTTCGATCAAACTATAAGTTTCAGTTAGAGGTTCCAACCTTTTTTCTCCACCAGGATCGGCATCACTGGATATAGGTGACAGATTTCATAGCGAGGAAAGTTAATATCAATAAAAACTTATTGTATTTATATTTTACTTATGTTATAGGTATTATTTTATCCATATACTTGAATATTTACAATATTTTAAAACCTACCGCAATTTGAATTTAATTTTTATTATAATTACCTACTAAAATTATAAAAACGTCGAACGAGCTCAAATAGTGCCGAGTACAGTTATTAGTGTACAAATAGGTACTAGTATTTACTAATACATAGTCTTTTTCTTGTCTTCGCTGGCACTGACTCCAGAAATAACCGATAAGATCACGGAGTAGGTACTTTGGATAAGATATTGTAAATATTTACGTACCTGGGTATCAAAAATTTTGTTGTCCTTTGGAATTCTTTTCCTTAATACTTTAAAAAATATTAGTTTTTACTTTCTATTTTAAGTTTGTGTGCCAGGTGAAATTTTTACAACCATCCAAATTTTAAAGCAATAAAACCGATCGCCATCTTGTTCCCTTTCAGTATCGTTCAAAAGAAAATTATTGAAATATGACTACACAAACCTTTCCCGAAAAAACCGATAATTCTAGTCACCATTCACGGCCGCCGCACGCTTCACCCCGTTTCAGTCTCAAGGTCTCGGGTGCGTCGTGAAAAAGAAGGCAACCAAACTTTATAAAATAACCCTGTAGATAAAATAATTTATTATGAAAATGTAACCTGTATTTTTAAATTACGTAATGCGGTCTATTGGTGATACCTAACTTATAGAATTTGTGATATAATTTGTGATAGAATTGGTGATACCTAACATATAGATAAGTAATTGGGTTTGGCTGTCAGAGATTTTTAAATAAAAATTATTTTGAATTGCAAAGTTTTTTAAAAATCTCTAACAGCCAAACCCAATTACCTATCTATCGACGGTCTAACCATACTAGGGTAAGAAATTCTATCCATTGTATAGTTTTGACGTCTCAATAACCTATCGACGGATAGACATATCTACCGTCGCACGCCATCTATCGACGGGAGGCCCCGGGAGGGTCGATAGCTTACCAGAGTTAGATTTTTGTATGAAAATGACATTTCGTGCGTCCCAATATGCTTCTGACAGCTGTTGAAGGATAGAGTTTATTACTGAGGATTAACATGCGGCCTATCTGTCAAATGTGATGGTTTACCTATCGATCGTCTGCTATCATCAAATAAAAATTCGCTAAATTACTTTTATCCTAATATTTTGAAACCAATATCTATTTAATATAGTTGTAATTTAGTGTGAAAATGTCTACGTCCAGTGAAAGCGATTCTGACTTCGAACTTTTACAAGAATTGTCAGACTGGGATAGTAGCGAAGAATCATCTCATATTTGTTATTATAAAATGTACAAAAAAAACTTCAAAGTTTTACTTCAATCGCGCGTAAAGGTTACTCGCACACACTTTTTTTTTGCTGCGGGACTTCTTTGGTGGCGCGGACTCTACAACAGTTATTATTTTTCATAGATATCTTATAATTCTATGCCGCGTGAACTTTAACTTAGATCGGTCGTTCGGTCTAACCACTCGTATATGACTTTTCATGTATAAGTTGCTAAAGCCGGGCACAACTAAAACGAAAGCAGCTGTCATGATGATTGTGAGCCTGGGACTGCTAGGCCGGTCTCGTGATTCCCGCGTGGCCCCTTTCACACCCGCAGAAATGAATCGGCCTCGGTTCATACATAAAAGAGAAGATTTCTCTGCTGTCAACTTGATTATGATCTGTTTTTTAATCAAATGTTTGTTTGATCACAAATTTCTATTTCTGTGAATTGAAAGTGCTTCAAGTATTTTGAATATTTTGTGAAATAAAAAAACTTTCAAGAGTATATAAGTAGGTATAGTAGCCACATTTTGTGAAGGTTGAATGAAACGGGGTAGAGGAGACGTCAAATGATACATGTTCAATGGTTAAAGACTGTATTATGACTAACTAACTCTCTACACGTGGCTAACATTATAACATCTACTAACCACTACACCTTAGGAGCTTATTGAAACAAAATACAATAATAATAATAATATTATACATATATACAATAATAACAATAATAATAACACACACAATCACAACAACAATTCATTGAAAATCAATTGATTTTACGTTTTTTAGTACCGCAAAAAAAGAGTCGTGTTACGTTATGGAAAAATGAAAATAAGGAAAATATTGTACTGTTTTTTACTACTCAACTATATTCGAATTCAATGGAATGGAAAAAATTCAATATCACACGCAAGCGTGCGTCATTACATTGAAAACACTTGGGAAAACAATTTAAAAATGAAGATTTAATATTTACACACGAGTTTTGTTAGTGGCGTCGCATATGTACTGTTTACACAAGTACCATGATACACAAATACTTTATTATTCAAAAAACAAGGTTACAGTATCAAGGAGGACGGTCAAATTAATTATACTTGAATTAAATAGGAAGAAATTATGAAACTTACATTAAATGACCAAAAATTTATTAATACCAATGTTGCTATCACAAATAAAAATAAAACAGCAATGAAATCTTACAACGTAAATCTTTAAACGAAAACAAAATTATAAATACATAAATAATAAACTATGCAGGTAAACGCACCGCGAGATATATTGGGTATAGTGAAATGGCGATTGGAAAAGGATAAAAAGAGTAGAAAAGAAAAACGAGAGCAGACTACGTAGTCACAGTCGTGTGAAAACCAAATAATTTCCATTTCGAAATGTAACATACTGTATAAAACTATAAAATATATTCCGACAAGCGAACGATTACGCTTGTATTTTTTTTCCTTAAAAATTCACGAGTCGCATTCATAGGCCGGGTTCCGAGTAAGGCTCTTTGGGGTCACTTTTTGGAGATTATTTCGCATTGTGGACCCTTGGAGTCGAAAAATTCGGACAAAAGGGCTAAAGCCCTGTTGACTGACCGAGCGTGCTTTGTGCAACGGACTCTACGAGGGATTATCGGGGGGCGATCGGTTTCTACATATCGTTCAGAAAATGAGGTTTTGCGTTGATAGCATCTACATCAAGATGTTGCCGTTACAACAAGAATTATGTGATTATTTCGACAACTATATTGACATTGGATGTTTTAATTTTCAATTCTTTGTTGCGTTTTTCGCGGGTGTAGATTTTTAAGACAGCTGTAAATAATACCTATATATAATACCTATACATACGTACGTCAGCTCACTGTGTGTTTGTCAGAATAACATTAATTTTGGTACGTTTAGGTCGTTACGATAGTCTCTTTTCGTAAAAATTAATATTATGATAGTTTGTTGGTTATTCACACTTGTAAGGACTATCGGAAATAAATGTAACATAATTTTTAGGGGTATACCGAATTCATAATAGAATTAGGTCATATTTATGCTATATTTACGTACGTGTAAACATTTTTACCACATGACTCCACTTTTAGGTTGGATTTGACAATAAATACCTTATTGAATACTGCCACATTCGCTTCCATGCTAATGTAATAACATTATTTCCAATCTTATCAATTCATTGAACTTCTGAATCACAAAGGCGATCAAGTTTACCAAATTTCCATTACTTCCTGAAGGAATACCTATCAAAAATGTCGATTCAGTATTACACTTCAGAACGTTACCACTTATGGGGTCCCTAGTCCAAGGATGCCAAATTACTTGCCAATGATTTGGGTGTCGAGCGAGTGTTCATAATTATATAATAAGAAAATAATAATAATAGAATAATTTATTAAGTACAAACACTTGGCCATAATTAATTATAATAGATTTAAGCATTCTACAGTAAAAAAAAAAAATTGTTTATCCTATACGTAAATAAAATAAACAGGGAGGAGTTTCTTGCCAGTTTTTCTACTTCTAGTTTTTCGAACGAGTACCTAATTAATTCGTTTTAACTTTTAATAAGTGTGTGTAATATCTTATCGGACTATACTGACGCAGTATGCCCCTTAAGCAGAGCTGGTCAAATTACTCTGTCATATGTAAATCATTTTCATTAAGGCTATAACATAAAACTTTCCTGTGTTCGACTTCATCGACTTCGATTACACATAATTTGTACATTATACTTTCAAAGGACTAGTCAGTATGCAATGTTTAATTTGAGATCTTATAGGAACGGACATATAACTGGAAACAATAGTGGCAACAAAAAGGGAGCAGAAGTGTACGCGAGGATCCTATGAGATGAGATAGTATGAAGCAGCAAGCAACGTAGCCTGGGTTTACCCAAGGCGAACGCCTAATACACATCGTGTTCGACTGAACGTAGTCCTAACTTATAGAGCGTGTAGAGCTTACCAAACTAAACAAAAAGTTTCAAATTAGCAGGTGGCGCAAACTAACGGTTAGCGAGAAAAACATAATTAAAGTTTTATTTTTTTGTCCTTTATCTTTTTTTAAATATATAATAATAAAACGGTTGGTAACCGTTATAAGTTTGAATTACGTTCAGCCGAACACCCCGTATATACTGTCATAAAACTGCAACGAGTGATGTATGTATATACATGGAAGATGTAGCTGAGAAAATTGTAATCGAGACCATAAATTAGTCATTCTTGAACGTCGGAACGTAAATTTTTTGTTTACTTCTATTTTTGTTTGAGGTCTGATGAAACTCGACCCATTTTAAATAGCTAAAAATCATGATTCAATGTAACAAGCTGTTGTTTTTAGGAGTAGTACAAAATAGGTAAGATGTTTAAAAAAACCGGCCAAGCGCGAGTCAGACTTGCGCACTGAAGGTTGCGTACTGTTTATTTATAACGTATTATCTACCGCCAGATGGCACCAAAACGTAAATGTGAATTTAAAAATAAAATAATGGCTAAAATATCTTTTAGTGTGATATAATTACCAATTAAATGATAGGACACATTATTTTATGCCAAATTTCATGAATCTAGGTCAACGGGAAGTACCGTTTAAGTTGTTATAAGAAACTTTGCGAGTTAATATGTATGACATAAATGGCCGTGCTTGTTGATTGCCTTGCTTAGAAGCTTTTTACACTTTACGACTTTGAGGACCGCTTGGCCTAGTGGGTACAACCCTGGCTAAAAAGTAAGGGGTCTCGGGTTTGAATCCCAGGTCGGGTCAGTATTTATATGATGAATATTTGATTCTGGTGCCGGGTCTTGGTTGTTATATGTATGTGGTGTCTTCGCTTGGTACCCAAAATACAAGCTAATGCTACAATATACAAATATACAAGCTAACAAGTTTGAGGCCTAGACGTTGTTGTGATGTAAACGTTATTATTATTATTTCCAAGGGTCTGTACACCTTAATATTGATTTGATATTAATTGCAACTTCATACCTCTACCCGCTCATGAGAAAATGAGTCTTGACATGACAGACGGACAGATAGACGGACGCGCGATAAACTGATCCTATAAGGGTTTGATTTTTCTTTTTTTATAGGACGGAATTTCAAAAACCGAGTACCATAAGAATTAAGAAATTGTATGCAGATCGGAAATGAGAAAATTCGAATCGTGAAAACAAACAAGCACAGTCGCAGACAAATGCACAATTGCATAATGCAATATATTTAATATTATATTTTTATTTTGGAATAAAAAAGGGCTGATGGAATGGAATGGATGTGTCTATTATGCGGAGGCAGTTGACGGTCGCCGACAGACAGCTAGTATAGTATTAACCACTACTTCACTACTCGAAATTGTAGATCGAGCCAAACTTTGTCACCGATTTGAACTAGCGCCGAGTAGAATTTTTAGTGACAGCGGCATATACAGCGGGTGCGGGGTGCTATGCCATTACAAACTTGTATCCGCCTTCTTTCATATCGGTCATAAAGTTTGACGCGACGTGTACTAATATTAAATGTTAGAGTGAGGTGCTTGGGACAGAGGTATATTTTACTTTTTTGAGCTAATCACATCTTGATAAGTTAAAAAGGAACGCACAACATTTCATATCCTTACTATAAATAAATGTCGTAATTCACTATATAACAATATAAATAGAAATGTTAAATTAGTTTAGAAGTAAAACTCGTAAATCCCTAAATAATCTGTCTGTAAAATAGATCTTCAGATATGAAAAATTGATAAGACTTCCGTTTAAATATATTAGTAGGTAGGTACCTACGTGATGATAAATTAATTTTTGTGTCATGTGTCCACAATAGGTACTTCATCGAACCTGTACTCGTAACATGGGTTCTCTTATATCATACATTATGTTTTTTTCGTAGAATAAAAAATTTATTTGGGGTGAATAGCTTAGAAATTTGTTTTTTAAGAGTTACGACGCAAGTGCACATTTTTTACCATAATAAAGAAGGGGAATTGCTGTCAAAAATCGAGGGGCTTTTTAGCGACACCTAGGGGAGAGTAGAATAAAGAATGCATTAGTATATTATTTAATCTTATTCCGTGGATAAAAAACATATTTGTGTCGAGGGGTGTTGTTGCTTATATGAATCAGTAGTTATGTGTAATCTATTTATTTCGCTCGTTTAAATGACGTTTTGATTTTTCGTACATTTAAACTGACGTTGCCATTATACGCGTATTTGATTGACGTTGCATTTTCGCGCATTTTCTTGACTTTTCAACGTGCGCTATTTTACATGATACGATCTAGTTTTTTTTTCGAGTCTCAATGGAGTCTCAATTCGTACATTTTCAAGTAACGCATTTGTAATAACTCAACACACTATATTAATTTATTAACCACCTGACGTTTTTCAATCAAAGCTTAAAATTACATCAAATTGCCGACTAGTTTTATGACAAAAAACCGCAAAGGGCACAAGCACTTAGGGGTTCCTCCCCTTAAAAAGCTGTGAATAAATAATTGTGGTTTTTTTCGTAGTCGCGTGCAACTTTTTACCGCGGCCAAAATGTCAAGTGTGCTTCCGGGTTTGTATGGCACCCTATACGCGTTTAAACTAGGGGGATGTAATCTTGTTGAAATCTTATATTTTACGCTCGTGTTCCTAATAAAAATAGTGAAGGGGAATGATGCCGTTTAAAGATTATTCTGGTATGTCAATTCACACGTCAAATCTTCGTGAATGTATTGCATTGATAAGTCAAAAAAGGATTTAAATAAGAAATTTAAAAATTGGCATTTACCTACCTAGGTTTTCTTTCAAAGATAGTTAAAGAATTGAAATATATTACAATTGCAATAAGTACTATAAAAGGATAACAATTGCAACACTCAAACTATTTATAAGATACTGACCTTGAGTTACCTTCATTTTCATCATAAACCTATAGTTATTCTTTACTACAGTAGTTGACTGTAACGAAATCAATATAATTTAAATATCCTCAATTTTAAATTATAAAATAAAACAAAAACTTATGAAAGTAATAATATAGGATTTTGATCGGCATATAGTCAGATAATCACTAAACGGTGGTTTAATTTTATTAATTAATTTGGAAAGACGAAATTAAGCTTCATTTCACTTCATCAGCCCATTTTTTACCCCACTGCAGGGGCTTAAGCCTCTCCCAGGGAGAGGGGGGCTTGGAGCTTAAATCCACCACGCTGCTCCACTGCGGGTTGGGGATTGTTACGACCGCCATCTATTAACCGCGTCCGGGACCGACTACTTAACGTGCTCTCCGAGGCACGGAGTCAGTGATAGTCATGTACTTAAGTCAGCAGAAAAACTCACTGGTACACGCCCGGATTCGAACCATGGCCCTATGGCCTTATAAATTGGAGACAGGTTCGTTGCGCTTTGGGCTATCACGACACAGTACAGAAATTAAGCAGACATTATTAATCATTTTCTTTTTAAATTTGTTTATTGATTTCTTTATCAAAGTGATAAAACAAACAGCAACACAAGATGGTCGCGTTACGAGTTATAATTCATTTTATTACATGCTTTGTCCCGGTACCAATGCTCTTATTATATTATATACTAGCTTTCCGCCCGCGGGCTTCGCTCGCGTTGAGCACAGTTGTACTGGGACAGTTAAAGAAACGCGACGTTCTAGAACATTGTAACACTTTCTAGAACGTTCTGAAATTTAACTGCCTAAGAAATCTAATGAAATTTTTATGAAATTAGGTAATATGACATGGTCACATAGATTTCGTCAAAACATCAAGTTTGAGTACCAACACGATAAATCTGCGATTGATAGTTTCGAAAATATAAGCATTTAAAAATTTGGTCACGTGGTCACATAGATCTCGTCAAAACATCAAGTTTAAGTACCAACACGATAGGTCTGAGATTGATGGTTTCGAAAAAATAAGCATTTAAATATTTGGTCACGTGGTCACATAGATCTCGTCCAAACATCAAGTTTGAGTACAACACGATAGGTCTGAGATTGATAGTATCGAAAAAATAAGCATTTAAATATTTGGTCACGTGGTCACATAGATCTCGTCAAAACATCAAGTTTGAGTACCAACACGACAGGTCTGCGATTGATAGTTTCGAAAATGTAAGCTTTTAAATATTTGGTCACGTGGTCACATAGATTTCGTCAAAACATCAAGCTTGAGTACCAACACGATAAATCTGCGATTGATAGTTTCGAAAATATAAGCATTTAAAAATGTGGTCACGTGGTCACATAGATCTCGTCAAAACATCAAGTTTAAGTACCAACACGATAGGTCTGAGATTGATGGTTTCGAAAAAATAAGCATTTAAATATTTGGTCACGTGGTCACATAGATCTCGTCAAAACATCAAGTTTGAGTACCAACACGATAGGTCCGAGACTGATGGTTCCAAAAAAATAGTCATTTAAATATGTGGTTACGTGGTCATATAGATCTCGTCAAAACATCAAGTTTGATTACCGACACGATAGGTCTGAAATTGATGATTTCGAAAAAAAAGTCATTTAAAAATGTGGTCACATGGACACATAGATCTCGTCAAAACATCAAGTTTGAATACCAACACGATAGGTCTGCGATTGATGGTTTTGAAAATATAAGCATTTAAATATTTGGTCACATGGTCACATAGATCTCGTCAAAACATTAAGTTTGAGTACCAACACAATAGGTCTGAGATTGATGGTTTCGAAAAAATAAGCATTTAAATATTTGGTCACGTAGTCACATAGATCGCGTCAAAACATCAAGTTTGAGTACCAACACGATAGGTCTGAGATTGATGGTTTCGAAAAAATAAGCATTTAAATATTTGGTCACGTGGTCACATAGACTCGTCAAAACATCAAGTTTGAGTACCAACACGATAGCAGTGCGATTGATGGTATCGAAAAAATAAGCATTTAAAAATTTGGTCACGTGGTCACATAGATCTCGTCAAAACATCAAGTTTGAGTACCAACACGATAGGTCTGAGATTGATGGTTTCGAAAAAATAGTCATTTAAAAATGTGGTCACATGGACACATAGATCTCGTCAAAACATCAAGTTTGAGTACCAACACGATAGGTCTGCGATTGATAGTTTCGAAAATATAAGTATTTAAAAATATGGTCACGTGGTCACATAGATCTCGTCAAAACATCAGGTTTGAGCACCAACACGATAGGTCTGCGATTGATTGTTCGGACATGTAAGTTTTTAAAAATGTGGTCACGTGGTCACATAGAGCTCGTCAAAACATCAAGTTTGAGTACCAACACGATAGGTCTGAGATTGATGGTTTCGAAAAAATAAGCATTTAAATATTTGGTCACGTGGTCACATAGACTCGTCAAAACATCAAGTTTGAGTACTAACACGATAGCAGTGCGATTGATGGTATCGAAAAAATAAGCATTTAAAAATTTGGTCACGTGGTCACATAGATCTCGTCAAAACATCAAGTTTAAGTACCAACACGATAGGTCTGAGTTTGATGGTTTCGAAAAAATAAGCATTTAAATATTTGGTCACGTGGTCACATAGATCTCGTCCAAACATCAAGTTTGAGTACAACACGATAGGTCTGAGATTGATGGTATCGAAAAAATAAGCATTTAAAAATTTGGTCACGTGGTCACATAGATCTCGTCAAAACATCAAGTTTGAGTACCAACACGATAGGTCTGAGATTGATGGTTTCGAAAAAAATAGTCATTTAAATATTTGGTCACATGGACACATAGATCTCGTCAAAACATCAAGTTTGAGTACCAACACGATAAATCTGCGATTGATAGTTTCGAAAATATAAGCATTTAAAAATGTGGTCACGTGGTCACATAGATCTCGTCAAAACATCAAGTTTGAGTACCAACACGATAGGTCTGAGATTGATGGTTTCGAAAAAATAAGCATTTAAAAATTTGGTCACGTGGTCACATAGATCTCGTCAAAACATCAAGTTTGAGTACCAACATGATAGGTCTGAGATTGATAGTTTCGAAAATATAAGCATTTAAAAATATGGTCACGTGGTCACATAGATCTCGTCCAAACATCAAGTTTGAGTACCAACACGATAGGTCTCCGATTGATAGTTTCGAAAATATAAGCATTTAAAAATTTGGACACGTGGTCACATAGATCGATTTTGTCGTTTCGGAGATCAGCCAGAACCGACAGACAGACGGACGGACAGACAAAAATTAGCCTATGTCACCCCCGATAATACCCTCTACACGTCTGCCAAGTTTCATTGAAATCGGTTAAGCCGTTTCTGAGATCAGCTCAAACAGACAGACAGATAGACAGACAGACAGATAAAAAGTAGTCTATGCCACACCTGACAATCCCCTCTGCACGTCTGCCTAGTTTCATTGAAATCGGTTTAGCCGTTTCGGAGATCAGCTCAAACAGACAGACAGATGGACAGACAGACAAACAAAAAGTACCCTATGTCACCCGCAGTAATGCCCTCTGCACGTGTGCAAAGTTTCATTCCAATCGGTTCAGCCGTTTCGGAGATTAGCCGGAACAGACAGACAGACAGACAGACAGACACTCCAATTTTATTAATATAGATCTCCATATAAAATCGAGTTATTTTTTTCATTTCATTAATTTGTTAATTAGACCATAACCCTTCACTACAGGGGAAAAAGCTTGTCACAAATCTTTGTAAAGTGTCATACACAGTGATTATTATTTTCCAGATATTTTGGCCAGATATGTTTTTCTTTACAGTGTCGAGTAATCGGAAAATGAGCAAACGTTTTACGTATTACTTTACTAACTATTGATTCGCGGCTCATTCGGATCAATTTATTATGTTATCACTTATCAGTTAGCACTTATACTACTTGCTACTTGGGCGAAGTCGCAGATGAGAACTACGTAATAAATGTGCAATCATAACTCAAGTAGGCAATTACCAAATTACGAAATTACGATGTGGTCTCTACATAAAATTCATTATTTCGTCGAAATTATTCTTTGATATTTATTAGGTCGCTTTGTTTATGTCATTTTTATCAAAAACAAATAAAGCTCATTTTATTTATTTGCATACTATGATAACCGAGGCATATTAATTAGTACTAGTGGTCGCCCAGCGGTCGAAGTTCGACCGTACTCAATTTTTTGAAAACACCTATAATAAATAGGCGAAAGAAAGTCAATTTAAACTGCATTATATATATACATATATAAATAGATTTGACCTTTGGCACTCCTTTTCCATATAAAATTTATCTATGCCAAATATCACGCTTCTCCTTACCCGTAAATGCTTTAAAAAGGGTACATAGTTTTCTATTCACATATTTATATATATTATCAAATCAAGTGCCTTGATTCCCTGTTGAAGTAACAGATTGTGAAAAATGTGAATTTCCAGTTTTTTTCCTCAAAAATCGAGCTCGTGAATCCTTTGAACACTTTTCACTATTTCTCATGGTTTAGGATTTGGCCATATAGTCCAATCTCAAAAATGCAGCCTGTATTTAGATTTTAACATTCTGCACTCCTACTCCACATAAACTTTAACTATGCCAAATCATACACTCATGCGTGCGCGTAGTATGCTTAAAAAGGGATTGAAAGCTTTACTTTACGTATTTATATATAAATTTGTATTTTTATAAAATTGTTATTGGATAAAGTATCGTATATATATATATATATATATACGATACTTGCGTGCGCGTAGTATGCTTAAAAAGGGATTGAAAGCTTTCCTTCACGTATTTATATATAGATTTGTATTACTATAAAATTGTTATTGGATAAAGTATCGTATATACACACGATGCTTTACAAATTAATGAATTTTGTTTGGTTTTGTAAATTTCTAATTGTATATTTTCTACAAGTTTGTATTTAGACACTTACTTGTTAATTCACAAAAAAAATAAACATTGTTTAAAAAAGAAACGTCATAAGATATTGAGTGTATAAACAATTATTTTAATGGTGGTCATGCTGTACGTATTATTTTTCGTAAACTTGCCTACTTTTTAGTTATATAATTAGAAAATTGGAGAAAATAACGGTACAATATTTACGTCTCTGACTGTAGATTTTTTTAACCGGTTACCCAAAGTTGCAAAACTAAAAATTTCTCCAAAAGCCAGTTTTTTTTTTGATTCAAAGGCCGACAGTTAAAGCAAACGGCAGATAAAAGAAATCTCAAATACACAAATTTCCTCAGATTTTGAGAGCATTGTTGGTCAGCAAAAACTTCGACCTTCATTTCTTAACCCTTTTTTATCTAGCAACAAATATAATAACTCGAGATCTTTAAGCTGTGAGGTACCTATGTTTATTTAGTACATTCTGTGGTTCGACTCTCGGTTGAAATACTTTAGATTTGATTTGTATTTTCTTAAATTGGAAAATTAAAGTTAAATCAATTTTCCCACGAATGCAATTATTTACGTCTTAAAGGTGAATCGATAGATGCTAAATTTGGATATAGGTATTCATTGGTATTTCTCTTTGGTATTTGGAAAAATGTCTTATATTTAACCAGAATATGGTTAAATACAAGAATTTTTTCCAAATAAAAAGAGTATTTATTTGCCTCGGCTGTGTTCAAACATTTTTCTGTGGCAACGACTGGTTGTTATTTTAAATTATGTAAAAAAAATGCTTTCATAAAACATTTAATTCACCATCTGAATAAAAGTGTCTGTTCGAAACCTGCTGGTATTAATCGTTTAATTTTTGTCTATAATAAAATATAAATGTATTATTTAAAACTTTGTAAAAAGTCTAAAAACAAGTAGATATCCTACTAATATTATGAACGCGAAAGTTTGTATGTATGGATGTTTGTTGCTCTTTCACGCAAAAACTACTAAATGGATTTTAATGAAACTTTACAATAATACAGTTTATATACCAGAATAACACATTGGCTATAATTTATAAAGATACTAGCTTTCTGCCTGCGGCTTCGCTCGCACGGACTACACAGTTGTACAGAAGTTCGAAAATTTTATCATACATTCAACTATGTTTGTGGATAGTTACTGAAGTAAAGAAGAATCAGTAGACAATGCAAAATATAAGCCATTAGATACATATGTAAGCACTGAAGTAAGAAAGATTTTATTAAGCAGATGTTCTGTTAATTTTTTTATCAGGTTGGATTACAGCCCTTCTTTAACATTGAGTTAGGATCATTAAGCCCACCACGCTGGTCCGGTATAGGGTGGGAGCACTGAAGTATTCTTATTGAATGGCTATTAAGACCCAGAATGCCTCAGGAAAATATGTGATTTTGTCTTCGCTTCCCCACTCACATTCGTAACGCGTGTGTCAAAGCGAGATAGCAAGTCATCGATTCTCGGGAAACTAAAATGACGCGAGTCACAAATGTCACAATCCGTGTTTTTTTGTTTATAATTACGATTTTAATAATTTATTTAGAAAAATGTTTCTATAATGAACTGCACTGGTAACTTTTGTAACATTCTAAAAAATATAATTCATGATAATACACTAAATAGCTAGCAAAAAAATAATACAGAAAGAAAATATTTATGGAGTCACTTTCTCCATACTCGTTTGAGAAAAAAAAAAATTATGGAAAATCGATACAACTTTGATACTTTTCGTTACTTTCACAATGTTATATGCTTTGGTAATCGAATATACTTATTTTTATTTTTGAAAGTTTTTGGATGTCTGTCTCTTAACCTCCAGTAACGTTGTCACACAAGTAACGATAGCTGTGGCGGTATTGATATTTATTTGACTTAAGTTTTTATAATTAAAAACACATTTAACAAATACGCCCCTGAGGAACAAATCCACGACGTCTGTATTAAATCTGGGGTAGCCACTTGGCCACCAAAGCACATTGTATTGCGTAAAGCAATCTGTTCAGAAGCTCAGAATCGACTATCAGTATAAACAGTACGTTTGAAAAGAATTAAGCTTTGGTAGTGAAGATATCGACTCAAAAATAACCCGACCGTTAACTTCATCAATATTGGAACAATTTCTTTACAAGTTTTCTAAGCTTTTTATTGCACGGAACACTGACCATTGTGGAATTTTGAAAAGAAATAAATTTGCATAGTCCAACAAACGGATTAGCATATTGTTGTACGTAGACAACGCTGGGTTGCAGTTTTTATGGGAGTTCGTTTGTTACTGCACAAGAAAAATAGATAATAAAATTAAAATTAGATGGAACGTTAGTTTTTAGACAATGGTGTTGTTTGTATTTTATTTTTATGTACAGCTAGCTGTTGCCTGTGGTTTCGTCTGAGATATTTCAATAGAAATTATTCATTGCGTAGTTCATAAAAATATGAATAAAAGTGCATACTTTTCATCTAAATTAATTCAAAATGTTAATTTAAGTGGTCCTATTTAATCATATCTACTTATTTATTTACACTAACAACTTTTAAACATTTGTATCATTCCGATGTTTGCACGCTACCTACTAAACTTTACAAATGAATGGTACCGGCTCCTATTCACACTTATATACTCATTTAAACCTTAATCTAGTTGCTTTAATATTTTTATTAATTTAAACTTAATAAATAGTACATGCCTACATTTATAACATTTTGATTACACACTATAATTACATATCGTAAAAGTATCTTTACCAAAATGTTATGGAATTCTAAAGGTCGAAATTTGTTTCGGCCATTTAGGTATTTCAATGTAAAAGGATTACTCAAATTTTCGAATTGAAATTTTTGAAATAGGTTCCACTGAACTGCAATACAAAAGAAGGACGCCATCTTTAGAAAGTTGTCATTGACAAAAGGATTTTTTCGTATCACGTTAATAAAAGTACATTTTTTTACATGTGGCAATATCTGGAACAACATTTTGAAAACGGAATGCGCATGTGGCTTTAAAGGGACAGAGCCAGTGCGCAGGTACGCGGTCGTTTTTGCATTTCCTTTCCTTGCTTCTTTTTTCAATAAAAACTTTCTTTTAAATAAATAATCCCGACACCGGTCGACAGGGATTCATGTTAAAATAATAATCGTTCTGGCAGCGTTTTTTGAGTACAATTTATATACATTTTAAAAGGACACATGGCTGATTCGTGGATAAAAGATACTTTGAAATAATTCTGCAGCGTGTTACCCTTCCTGCTTGAAGTGAATATCGGGTGAAAGATTTTTTTTCGTATTGAAATGTCTTCGGAAATAAGAGAATAGAGAAAAAACCGGCCAAGTGCGAATTGGACTCGCACACGTATAATGTAATTGTAACACGCACATATATAATGTAAATTTATTTTACATCATAACACGCTTTATTAAATTGTCTTGTAAGGTTAACTTAAACTTGATCAACGACATGATGTGTCATTAAGTTAAGAATTTTATTATTACATGAAAATTATGTCTTCCATCCTTTCTAAGAACCGTCTGGGTGTTAATGATTCAGTTATTTAGTCAATCAGGACTCTAATTAACAGTAAGTATTCCATCTTACGTAATAGCGAGTGAGGCAGATACACTGAACGTTCCGTAGGTACAATATATGCGGTATTGCTATCGAAATAAGTTTTCTTTTTATCTAGGTAATACATAATAGTATTTTTAGGGTTTTGTACCTCAAAAGGAAAAACGAAACCTATAAAAGATCACTCTTGTGTCTGATTGTTACGAAGAGTTTTATTTCAAAAAGCGTACGAAGTTAATAATTATAGCTTCGCATTGCCGAACACATATTTCAGTAATCAATATTTATATAATATTTTTATGTAAATTTCAAAAGGGGGTAAGTTGGGCTTAATCGAAAAAAATTTCGTTTTTTATGTCCTGTGGGTATCGTTTGAAAGAAGTAAGTTTTAAGAATTTTTTTTTCCATTCCATCAGCCCATTATTGTACCCCAGTGCAGCGGCTTAAGTTTTAAGAATTACAAAAACAATATTTTCCTAAAGTTACCTACAGCTACGGAACAGTGGTTTTAATTACATATACCTCAAAATGTGAGAATTTTTTTAAAATGTTTTGGGAGTTATAGACATTGGGTTATAGATAAAAAGAAAACTGCGATTTTTGCTACTCTATTACTAAATAAAATTAAAGTTAAATATTTCAATGTTCTTCAATAGAGATAGCTACTATTTGGTGGTTATGTAGTGACAGTGCAAAACTGTAATTGTGCTGGCTTCACTCGCTTTTGACCGGTTTTTCATACTAACAGTATGTTAATTGATAATAATCAAATTTTCGTAATCTTTACATTATCCCCAACGTAGAGAACCTGTTACAAATCTATATGTTCGAATCCGGGCGTGTACCAATCAGTTTTTTCTGACTTAAGTACATTGAACTATCACTGACTCCGTACCTCGGAGAGCACGTTAAGCAGTCGGTCCTGGTTGTTGTCAATAGATGACGGTCGTTACAGTCTGCCAACCCGAGGCCGAGGCCGAGGCCTAAGCCTCTGCAGTGGGGTATAAAAAGGGTTGATGATGGGATTCTTTACATGTATATGTTTAGATTGAGTGCAAGTTCTAATTGCTCGGTCCAGTAGTTTCATCATAGAGATAGTGAAGCTCCCACGGGCCGCCGTCCCACTAGAGGCAAGGTGAGACATTTACCAATTTACTGTACGGAACGAATCGTTCCATTCAGTGGGGATGTTAAACGCATTTGCGGGGGGAAGCGTCCACACAATTTAATATTTACACATGAAAAGTTACACCATTTAACATTGTTTTTGTTTTTGGACTTGTCTTTACATTTCGCTGCATAACTCGGCGTTTTCGCAATGAAATACTTGCTAACGGGCATTTACCGACTAACGACTGGTGGTGGCATACACTACTAGCGCGGTGTATGAGCGGTCGCCCTGTCGATAGCGTGCTGTTGTTCTAGTAGGGAACGGGGCGGGCACGTTTCCCTACTTCTATAAGTTTCATAAGCCATTAGGCAAATAGAAAACAACTTAGATGTAATAAAACCGGCAAAGTGCGTGTTGGACATGCGCAGTGTTTAAAGGGTTCCATAGCTATGAGATTATACTTTATTCATATTGTCCCTTAGCAGTACATTATGATACAAGAACGGTAAGCTGCATATTATAGTCGAGGTGTATAATAAACCAATGACTAATAGCTAGCTTCTGAGTACGAACATCATGCGACGTTTTTAAATATATTTGCGATTAAAATTAGGTAGATACTTCAAAATGTAATAATGGTGCGAGCTAAGGGCGGGAGCGGGCTGCTTTTTGCGGTATACGCATGCGTTACAAACAGAATCCACGTTTGTGATTGGTGTAAAGTAAAAAAGCCTGGTACTGTAAAATACATTAAATGTTAATTAAAAAAAATTGAATGTAAGTAAATAAATGTAAATACAGTTTCGATGCCATAAAGACCATATTAACAGCAAATGTATTGAAAAGTGTATTTTTTGTGTTTCAGCGGTTTTTCCTTAATTATTTATTCTGAAACTAAAGTAGGTATCAAAGTTATTGAAAACTATTTCGAATGAACATCCTAGTCAAGCTTAAAAAAAAAACAAACATCCTAGACTACAATTATAAAAAAAAAACAAAAAAATGATTATAACCAAAAGGTTTATTTAATATTTTTTATCGCTTTCGTTCAGAAATAGCTGATTGTTTACAAAAGGGTAGATAAATGAAAATGTAATTTGAAAAGAGCTTTCTAGTCATTCTATAGTCTGTATGTAAATGATGGGCTAAGCCAGATAAGTGAAGAAAAATTCATCCCACCTACATCGTAGAGGTGGTACTAAAAGAATGTCCACTCTGGCTGTTCAATAATTTCATTTACATTACGTATATTAATAAATGTACAAACTACGAGGGTGTGACAGACAAGACAGACAGACCGACGGACAGTCAGACATGACGAGACTACAAAAGTTAAAAAGAATATTTAGCGCATCAAAGTTTTTCAATAGATATATTTATAATACGGACCACCAAACTCCAATTACAAACCGAATTCCCAATACCTGGCTTTAATATTAACAAATCTGCGAAGCGAATATCGTTCCGTGGACTGGTCCACAAATTCGCTTAGCGTGCTGTGGAGCGGGCTGTGTTTGCTTTTTCTTTGGTGGATAAAATCAGGAACACTGAAATCCGTCAAAGAGCCAAAGTTGTTGAGATAGCCGAAGCGATCAGCAAGCTGAAGTGGAAATGGGCCGGTCACATTTGTCGTAGAACCGATAACCGTTGGTGTAGACGAGTTCTCGAGTGGAGGCTATAGGAGAAACATTGGACCCCCAAGGTGGACAGGTGACCTGAAGCGCCATACCGAGGGTAGTTGAATGCGAAAGGAAGAGAGCAGTATGTGGTGGTGAGCCTTGGGAGAGGCCATCCTGCAGTGGAGAGACACGAGCTGATGATGATGACGATTAATACCATTCACCATTTTCGGGTTTTAACTCTTGATCTTCGGAACCTTGAAACATTGAGTTAAATAGTTTCTATCTTTAATGGGGTTTTTTTTAAATATATTCGTCGATTTTCAGTCGAAATACTTTCACTTCGTCTGAAGATAGATTCGTTTGTTAATTATTAAGCTTAATTAACGACTTATAACAGTATGCGTGTACAAATATACTATTTATAATATTTGTATTTGATAAATAATCGATGAAAATTAACATAAATTTTAAATTAATAATGATAAGTTCATATTAAATGTTTTAGTCGACGTTAGCTTTAAACCTTTACCTTTAACAAATGATACTAACCGATTTCAAAGGGTTTTTGGTCTTTTCTAGAAAAATTTAAGTGTAATAAAATGATGAGAGAGACAATGTCCTATATAGAAACGGTACCAACTAAAAATCAAATTAAAAAATATAAAAAGAATTATTCAGTAAGATGTTCACACACACTTATTGAAATCAAAACAAATTGATTAGGTACCGGTTCCGAAAACTAGAAGGAGAAAAACCGGCACACCCTTTTCATTTTATTTAAATATATATGTTTTTCTTAATTAATTAGTTTTTAAATCAAAAACTAAAAATACCAATAATTGAAAATTACTATATTAATTTTTTTTAAAATTAAAATGCTTACAAGTAATAAAATGATGTCCATGCGGCATTTATCATCAATTGAATCTCTCGTCTCCTTTATCATTTTGATTAGGTATATCGTTGGGGAGGTGGTAGGTACCTAAACGTCACTTTCATCTGAAATATTTTTACTAAAATACACAGAAAGAGTAGGAAAGTCTTTTCTGTATCGCAATGTAGCTCTTATATCTACGATTTAAGGTATATAATAGATTCTACACTTAATGAATATGTAACGCACAATGTTCATGATAAAACATTTACACCCTACCTCATTTATTAGCGAATCATAAAGAGGTCTGTCTTTTTGTTTATACTATCGCTATGCTATCACATTTTTAAACTCTAGTTTATTTGACTGGACTAGGTAGTAGAAAAATGTGTCCATTCTGGTGAAGTTGCATATATCGCATATCTACCTACCTACTTAGTTTACATAAAAAATTCGCATACCAAAAAGCTTATTGTCGGTTGACCCAAATCCCGAAAACGTTCCACGTTTCGGGCAAGAAGGTGTCTCTGTAAAAAAATTAAAACGAATTTCGTATTGAAAGAATTTTGATGAACAGAGGAGTCCATAGAGAAGAACTTTATATAATTTTAAAACGTGAATACGTTATTGAGCATAATAACTTACGTGTTTTTAATTTATTAACCTTAAGGTTAATAAATTAAAAACGAAATTGATAAAGCGTTGAACTTTGATTGTTTGATTGTTGACCACTCCAAAACAACAAAAATTTCCGATTAATCTGGGAAAAATTGAAAATGGAGTCGTATTCAAATAGCATTCAAATGTTTTCAAACATTCGATAATGAACAGGTACCTACTACATGGTTAAAAACACAAAAGTCCGCCTACCGATTGTTTCTGTCTCTACCTATTTTAGAGTCTAGCTGCAGCATAATTACTGTACAGCAATACTTGATGATAATGTACTTGTTTGGGATATTAATAAATTTGTAGATTTAATTATTAATATTTACTTTTTCGTATATTTAGCAATGCGTAATTTATTATGTAATTCGAGTACAATTTTCATATTATTTGTTATATGTGCTCGTAAAAATAGTATTCAAGTACTGTTAATGAATTATTTTTTAATTAACGTAGTTATATTACTGTAATAGGTGGCTAATTTAGTGACCCTTACGTCGTTTTAACACCAATGACGTCACAAACCGCGACATTATGGCCTTATCGAAATGAAAGAGACGCAGTTATGGGAACTCAGTTCAAATTAGAATGAAATTCGACATTAACGATGTTGCTACTGCCAAGATATAGCGGTTCGTGACGTCTCGCGGTGCGTCGTCGCGTTGGTGTATAGAGGGTGTTATGCCTTCTATCAACTATCAGATTTAAATATACATTTATACACACATTTGGTATATAATTTATCATTCAGAAAAAGATGAAAATACTTATATTTAACTACTTATGTTTGTTGTTATATTATTTGCATAATTAAATATTGGTGACTATATGTATATGTGTCCTTAACGATCTGCTACTGTATATCAAAATCGGTTGACTTGAGGTAGATCAAAACACTCCATGCCATTCATATTCCGTATCCTTAGTGAATGGTGGAAGAGTATCACTTTGTATCATTCACTATTCATGCAATAAGGCATAAGGCACACCTTTTCGTAAGTCCGTGCGCACGCAGGTGGCTTTCGAATCCCGAAAATCGCTAGGCCAAGAACCTGCATGAAATAAACACAAAAATGCTAAAATATCGGTAAGATCGTGCAGTCTCATTTTTCGTCCTCTACTTTTTATGTTACTAGAAACTGTCACAATCGTGTGCATTTAAAAAGGTTGGGTAGAAGTAGGTATCGCGATATACGTAAATATTCTATGAATAATATGAAATGAATTTTACTTATGAACATTCTAATAGTCGGTAGCAACAATTTGACACAAAATTTATTGCACATGTTAACTAATTGTACAAAACATATATTTTCAATGAAATTGCGGTTGGTAACGCCTTATATTTGGCGTTTGTTTGGTTAAATCATGTAATTGAAGACGTCCACTGAAACAACTGGGCAGTATTTTGGCACTTATTTTAATTGAAGTAGCCCGTATAGTTCTACTGTTCAGTTCTACTAGTACGACTAAACGGAGAAAAAAGTTTTTTTAGTCCTTTTAATTTCTGTACGATATTCAATAGGACTAAACGGACATAAAATAAAGTTCTGCTGTTTGCAGAATTCAAGTAATTATTAGACAAATGAAACTTAAATTTGCATTTTTATAATTAGAAATTAACAAAAAAGCCATCGACGTAAGTCTGGAAAGAGCAGTCAGGCTTTTTAGCTAAGGCTAAACAAATACGAATACAAACTTAATAAATATGACTTATTTTATTTCTAAGATCCTAAAAATGTGAAGGAGAGAATTGGCCATTGACCAACATCATTCGCTGCTACAAAGTACTTACATTTATTTACGAGTTAGAAAGAAGTTACTCCGAATTATAAGTTCCGTTTAGATTTGCCTTTAGAGATAATAAATTCTGAATTGTCAGGGACATGTGTATCAATTATACATTTATTTTCCTTTATAATAACTATTAATAGAACTGAACGATAGAACAACACGGACTACATAATTTTTTTTGTTCGTTCATTTCTACCAGTAGGCCTGAACGAATACATTAATCCGTTCTGTCTTACTAGTACAAATGAACGGATTTTTTTCTCCGTTTAGTCCTACTTATAGAACTTAACGGTAGAACTAAATGGACTACCTACTTCTTTTAATTCTGGCAGAAGCTCGCATTCTATTAATAAAACTATTAAACTATGAGGAGTTCACTGAATAAGCAGTGTACGCAGTTATACGTCGTGGTCACTCAAGCGCTAAGCGCTTCGAGATCGAGCTTGAGTCCACTCTTCTACATTTTGAAAATAATATAAATATACTCGTAGCGCAAAATAATGCAGTATCATTATTTTTAGTTAAAATATGAAATTACCGATGAAAAAGGGCGAAATATGCAAACGCATATGTGACATGCAAATGCATATAATGCGGTCTTTTCACATAACACTCACGTATAGCACCCATGTACTATATATAGATACTGCAAGGGCGAATGTAAATTTTGAATTTTACGATCCATATTTAAACTAGTGAAAATAATTTGAACTAGGTTTTAAATTGTTTTTATTAATTGTCATTTTTGTATAAAACATTTCAAATTATTTTCTATATTGTTAAACAAATACCCTTTGTTTATGGATAAAGATCGCATTCAATTCACTTGGTTTCCTTGTCATTTCTCATTCGGTTCCTAATCCTTACATATGACTTGGATTTAGCTCTGCCACGGGTGTCGATTGCGCTCCGATACCGACCTTCGAGGCTGCATGTCTGATTTATTTGCTTTAAAAAAAAAATTAAAAAGAAACTAAATGCGGAACACGTGACGGCGAAATAATAGAGTGGCATGTGACGTGATGGCAGATTAAGCAAGTGTCGCTTTTTGCGGACTTCCTAGAAGTTGGTTTTAATATTTTTCGTTTTTGTTTGTTTAGGGGGTGCCGGGTGAATGGTTACAGTAATTATTTTTTTTTACATATTCGTGACTTTTTCGTAGATTTAGACAGATTTATTAATTTTTTGTATTACACACTGGCACCGCTTTTAAAAAATTGTAATTATTGAACCTTATTTAAAGAACTAAAACCAACCGAGTCTTTTCCCCAATTCTAACAAAAAAGAACTTCAACTACTTCAATCATGGTATCAGTTAACAGTCGTGGACAATGCGGGCTTAAAAAAAATATTATACGAGTGGTCATCGAACAACAGCTGGTATCTAGAGACGAAAAAAGCTGGTGATTTTGACCCAAAAATGTAAAAAAAATTGCGGCTTAGAAGCGTGCCGCGAACCGCCCCGCTACCGCCTACTATTACGTTTCATACCTCAAAATTTTACTTTTTACGTATTGAAAACTTTTTGTTGAGAACTTCTCGTTATTGCCACAACATACGGCAACGATAAAGCAAGCCATCCTATTTTATTATTTAAAATAATATATTGTAGAATGAATCGGTGGCAAGAAATTCTTATAGATTTGAAGTTTACGTAGTAGGTATATAGTTAGAGAAATATATATATTTTTTAATTTCTTGTTTCATGTAGTTAATTTTAATTTTTAATTTTTTCCTTTACATTACGTTACTTTAAAGTAGGTGCTTTGCGTCATTGATAGAAAATTAGGATATGAATATAGAAAAGGTTTTAATTATTCTTTAGTAAAGAGCTATATGGTATATAAACATATTGTATTACAGTTGCTGTGTAATATTTTTTTTTAGATAAGCAGGCACACGACTTCTTTTTTCCTGGTTTTTTGTAAGACGGCCTTTTCGAGAACCGTGTCATATGCTCCTTGCAGCAGGTGATGTTTTTTTTATTAGAAGATCGTGGTGTATAGCACAATTTATGTTCTATACTGCAAAACATTTTCTTGGGCAAAGAAAAGATTTGACAAAAATACTAACAAATTACTTAAAATATTGTATATCATTGTAATTTTTGGTCAGCGAATTCATAATTTTTGATAGAGATATCATATCGTTCGCTCGTGCCTATCACTCATACATGATTTTCGCATGTACATAGGGCGCTGGCTGGCGAGATGACAGCAGCTGCTATGACGACTCTAAGGCTAGGACTGTCTCGCGATCTCCACGTGCCGTCTACTCACCCGCCGTTTTGGATCGCTCTCGTTCTATAGTTAAAACAGACACCGCTCTTTCTGTTGTAACCATACGGTGCCATTTCAGTGATTTTTTAAAACCTTTTGTTTTTATATTTTAGGTTAAATTTTGATCATAGAATTTATACATAAAACAAGACTACGATTAAAAAATTTAATTGTAATATTATAATTCTAATAAAAAACATAAAGAATTAGCAATTTTCGACCCGAAAGTCATAAATCAGAACAACCACTTTTTAGCGAGCTTCATATTATGGGCGTGTGTGAAGAATCACAAATTAGTAGGTCATTATACACGACTTGGGCATAGGCCGCAGCGTAATTTATACACTGACTAATGCATTTAATTATAATTAATGATATAATCAAGCAGGTAGTGATTTAAATGTTTTCGTTTTGGAGCATGCCAATTCTGAAGATTGCCAACTATTTCAGAAACCATTGTCCTACGTATATTCCGTATTTCCAAATAACTGTGAAACACCCGACTATTATCTCGTCTAGTATTTAATAGCTAGGTACTTGAAAATGTGATAAACGCACCCAATTGAGCATTTCCAAAATCTCGTTCCAGTTTTGTCGGAAAGTTGGCTCCACTGGTACATATTGTACTTACTGGCGTCAAACTGTTAGTCCCTATATCATGCATTCGAATGCAACGAAATAAACACAGTTATGCCATCCTGTCAGCAAAACTCACTGTACATACCTACTTATTTAACTTGCTCATTGTGTAAGGTATAATGTGCGTCCCTTACACTATAATTATTGTTAAGGGCCACATTTCTGACGGCGATTATCAACAGTTACCCATCACTGGTTTTGTTATAGTATCTATGTGGAAAACAAGCAACGACCAATTTAAGATGAGATTTTATTGAAAGCGATAGAAAGATAGAACCATCCAATATATAAAGCGAACTTGACAATCTAAATGTCCGATGGTGACAGTCGAGTATATAGTCATAGTTCGGAGTGAAATCTTAGAGTGATGACAAAGAAGTAAGGGGCGACTAGATATAGAGAAGAACTAAACAAACTGTCAGCGCCAAAGCGACTTGTAGATTTCATAAAGTGGACGACGAGATTGATAGATTTGTTTCGCTAAAGTGTAGGGGAACAAGATATTGAACTCGATGCCTGAACAGTATATTGAATTTGATTATACACATTTGTATTTAATACATAAAATCATACATATAGTCACCTTTATGCGCGAAATTGAGATTAGCTTATAGGATTCGACCAGGTAACAATTGACGTAGGTAGGCAATAGGTGGTATACTAATTCACAGAGGACGACGCTACGCTACGATTTTACGCGTGCTCTACAATCGAGCTTTGTAATAGACGCTATAATTGAAAATTCTAATAATTGCGGATGATGTATTATATAACAATAATTTACATGTATTACAATCGATTGTTGTTTAAAAATCTACATGAAACCTATGTGAATGCTATAAGTAAAATTTATAAACATGAATTTATTGTGTGTTTAAAAACTTCGAATAAATTACGACAAAAAAAAAATGCGTGGAAAACTATACTTCGTAATTGTTTTCGTGTTACAGGTTGTTAAAAAATAAAAAAAAAAACCAATTACATATAAGTAAAATATCATAGTAGATTTTCGGCGAATTATCTGTACTATAGCTGTTACAGAACTATTTTAGGACAAAGATGCTGAGTGACTACTTTAACTCAGTATCTTTCAAAAGGTAGAACAAAACTGCTCTAACGAAGTGCAGTAAATTTTTATTCGACATTATTTAATTTAATAAAAATTTTTCACTATTCGAGACGAACGCGATTATCTGACAAGTTGGTGTTTTAGCATAGTAAACTCTGCTGTTATTCGACTACAAGCTAGCTGGGTACTAAGGCTGGGTAGGGTCTAATTTATTGTAGTAAGCAGAAAAATCTAAACGAAAATTCTAAGTCATTAAATTCCCGTGGGAAACGGAAAACGTTCGTAAAGAGAAAATGCTTATAAAAGCTGCTCAAATTTACTGAAAATTATAAGTTCATTTGGTTTAGTGCTATGGTAGCCTATTTATAAGAAGGAGTAGGGTTTATACTGTAACCTAAATTTGATTCAGATTAAGAAAAACTCATAGTAGGTAATAAATACTACGGAACAATCTCTAACCCGAGTCAGACATGCACGCGATAGGTTTTTACTATTTGGTTATTTTACTTTATAATTAGTTTTTTTACCGTAGTCGGGTATGTAAAATAATTTGTTAAATAATAAATACTTTTTTGCATTCTGGGTAATTTTTTGACCATCTTCCAAAGTTTAATATTATGATTTTTGGTAAAAATAATAAAGAAAAATATTTTTTTTTTTAGTATCACTCAGTCATGAATCTAGGATAATCTGGGCATAGCATCGCGACCTATCTACCGATGCACACCTATTAGTAAGTCAGTTTCCTATGTACTCACGCATCAACTTGAACACACTCATACTATGTAGTAAGTCGACAGATTGTTAGCCCACCGACCGCCAGCATACAAAAGTTCCACTAACACATACGCGGCCGCTATTGCAGTGCTTCATTGGTTGTTCAGTGACAGGGGGTCTAGAGTTTTTTTTATGTCTGTACACTCAGTAGGTACAAAAACATTGAGATATGGCGCGACAAAGCTATGGCATTTTCTTGGCAGGCGACTGACAATTGCGTCAGTCGGCGGCCACTGGCGGATTACCTCTTTCCGCTATATCCACGGTCGTATCTTTTCATGCATAGTATTTTTTTTTCGCCACACTGTCTCGATAATTCCTTCAAAATTTTTTTTATCTAAGTACCTACTTTTTCAAAATAAAGTCCTTAGAAAGATAGATAAGATACCTAATATCTAGAAAATTTAAAGAAAGCGATGTCAAACATTGACGAATTTGGACTGATCAAGCGATCGTCTGGCGTTTCATGGAAGTCGCTAACATAAATATTATAAAAAAACCGGCTAAGTGTGTCCGTTCCGAGCCGGGTTCCGTGGTTGAGTATTAAAATATGTGTAAAAATTCAAAACAAAATATTTTAGCAAACTTTAGCAAGGTTTTAAAATACTTAATAACATTTCAAACTTATAATGCTCCTAATTTTAGATCAATGGCTATTTAAGTCACAGAAATTAGGACTTATATAGGAACGTACCTATATCGTTTATAACTTCCGTATGATTTATTTAACACCTATTTGGTTTTTTTCGCCTTCCGTTACATTATAAATATAAAACATAATACATGGGACTTCCTACACAGCGCCATCTAGTCCCAAAGTAAGCAAGTATCATGCTTGTGTTATGAGTTACTACACAACTGATATACATACTTAAATATTCTTTATAATATATACATATATAAATATTTTTGCGAAGACACCACATACATATAACCACCAAGTTGGTATCAGTATCAATATTCATCATATAAATACTGACCCGACCTGGGATTCGAACCGGGACCTCCAGCTTCGTAGGCAGGGTAGCTACCCACTAGGCTTAGCGGTCGTCTTAGTTAGTCTTATCTATGTACGGCGATCTAACAAAAAAGTTATGTTTTTTTCGTAATTTCACGCTACCGTTGTGTAGCAGTTCATACATTATGCCTACTTTCCGAATTCCATATATGCAGTGCCAATAGTTTCCGAGAAAACCGCGTATACAGACGGATAGACAGACGGACTTGGCAAAACTATAAGAATTCCGTTTTTACCAATGGTTTTTACCGCTCGCCTACGGATCACTAAAGATTAAATAAAAAGAAAATTTAATGTAGTCAATAACATTTCATTTGACAGAAATTTAATTTAAACACATTTCAAAATAACTACGCCTCAGCGTGCGACTAATATTTTTTTGCGTTCTTTAAATCTGAAACTAAATAGGTAATATCTATGATTGACAGCTGCCTTTGTTCCGGCAAAAAACCGATAAATCGGCGCGACTCGTCGGCTTAATGAATATGCATGTAGCGTTTTTACGTGTAACGGTGTCACGAAAATACACCTAACAATTGTTAGTTAAAAAATGACCGTTTAAAAACAACATGTAAGTGCCTACCTATGTTCACAATAGCCCACGTTCGTCCTAAATATGCGTGAACGAGCTGAGCGTGTCGTAACGGGTTATATTGTATGAAACGAGATACATTTTAACTTTAGGCTGTATTGGGTTGGAGTTGAATTTTGTCTGAAAGTCGATATTATTGAAGATTCACTTCGTCAGACGGCTGCCGTCAATCCCGGCAAAATTGCCAAGGCAAATATTTTTATCTAAAACAATGTTATCAGTTTCACTAGAAAAATCATTTACCATTTTAAGGGATAATGGTAAAATAGCAAATATTTTTTTAGCATGTTCCACTAAGTATCGTGTTGTAATAGCTGAATGGTAGCGGTAGCTTCTTTTTAGAAGACCGTGGTTCGAATCCCAAGGCATAAATGTCTACCACTGAGTTTTCCTAATTTATGTACATAATTATCTGAGTCTGTACCTCGGAGAGCACGTTAAGCCGTCGGTCTCGGTTGCCAGCAAAAGATGGCAGCCGTCAAAATCGACCAACCCGCTTTGGAGCAACGTGGTGGATTAAGGTCCAAGCCCACCCAAACGGAGGGGAGGGCAAAGCCCCTGCAGTGTGGCATTAATGGGCTGATGTTGTGGTATATGTTCCACAAATGCTAGCGTTTTCTCAGTGAAGCCTGTCCTAGACGGCAATTAACAGTTATGGCACCTATTCACGTGTTTTGCTTACAACACGCTAACTACATTAAATAAAGCCATGCCAGAAGATTCCTTAATAATAACCACTCTCGTCTCATCTGTAAAGTATAAAATAAAACATGCAATTAACATAGTAGGTACCTAGCACTAAAAATCTATGGTCCAAAGCTCATAGTAATACAGTCAAATTATTCTATAAAATCCCCATTTGGGAATGGTTGACTTTTTACTTAAGATTATAGGAATATTTTCTCGTATTTCTATTATTCTAATCTACATGATTAGATTTAATTTAAATTATATAAGTTACATAAGGCACCCTTTAAGATATTTCTATCTGGAGAACGTTTTATTGAAAACGTAGATAAATTGGTCTATACTTTTAAGAAAAAATTGTCAGCCTTTGTACCTAAATGAATGAGATTTTGCCGGACTCCTCTCACGTATTATAAACACACGTAATTATTGGAAGACCCCTCCCTTACAATCTAAATAGGTAGGTACACTTAGAATAAGTTAAAGCAAATGTATGTCTTAAAAATCGGTACTTATACGTGTATAAAACATATGTTTTTGGTTAATATTATTGCTTACGCAGCCTGGACTTGCTAAAATCTAACTTAATGATAAATATGGTATTTACTATGTTTATTCTCAGACAAATTTAGAACAAGGGGTTATTATTTCGCATATATATGACGACCGCTTAGCCTAGTGGGCAGCGACCCTGCCTACGAAGCTGGAGGTCCCGGGTTCGAATCCCAGGTCGGGTCAGTATTTATATGATGAATATTAATACTGACACCGGGTCTTGGTTGTTATATGTATGTGGTGACTTCGCTTGGTACCCAAAATACAAGCTAATGCTTAGTTTGGGACCTAGACGTTGTTGTGATTGTATGTGTTATATATTTTATGCTTATCAGGAATTCGTTACAAATGTTACAATTCCTTGCAAAAACGAAAATTAACATATTCATTTCCTTTTTAATATATTATTTGCTAAAATTGTTATCACGCTTTTTGTCTTCGCAGAAATTAGCAGTATACAAATAGTTTGGTTATAGCAAATTACCTTGCCATTTAATAAAATATCATAAGTGCGCTGCGTGCCTGATTGTATACTCGAATAAGCACTGTGAATATTCAATAGCAAAAGGTCAGCTTTTTAGTCGTGATTTCTTGGTAATCCCAACTAGCCTAGCCTCAAGTTGACATGAACTGTATTTATATATTTTTTATACAAACTTTAAAAGCTCTTTTCGCCGCCTTGCTATGAATGCTATGAACTCACTAGCAGCGACTGTACGTTGACATTTAATTATAAAAAAAAAACTGCTCGAGAGGCTCATGTATTTCGTTAGATTGTGTATTCCTAGCCTTTTAAGACTTTTAAGAATTAAAAAAAATCTTATTGGAGGCCTTTGTACATTGTATAAGCTACTGTGAACAATTTTAAGTTCCTAGGATTCAGCGGTTTGGGCTATGCTCTGTGGTTGATAATCAGTCAGTCAGTTCATTAGTTAAAGACTTAATTTCTTCTTTTGTACAAATAGACAAATGTTCTCGTGTAGTACGTAAAAAAATATAATATTATTTCAGGTACACAAGAAGGTGTATGTGACAGCGAACTAAAAATCCAAGCAGATAAAACACAGTTTTTATTGTTTCATTTTGTAGCACACATGTCTTTTTTTCACTAATCAATCACAAATTAATAATAATACATTTTATCACGATCACTTCGCATACAGAAAATAGAATAGTTACATAGTTAAATTATTTTATATAAACACGTATTAAAAGGGAAATAAATAAATTAAATAATATTTAAATTCGCTAAATTTAATAAATACACTCTGGTTCATGTACGTATACGATAGCTTAGTTTCTAATTTATAACCTATGACTAAATCTTAAATCTGAATATTTATAAACATGACTCGTAGGTAACGGCACCGTTCTCTTTGTAAAAAATATATTTAAACTATACAGTTAAAGTTAAGATTAAAAACAAATATTTTGGTAAATCACAACTGACAACTCATATGTGACCCATATATTAGTTTGAATTGATAATATGCACTAGATAGGTAAACACTACAGTAAAATAAAAAGTTGATATTTTCTAAACGCATGCACCTCTCTTAAAAAATACTGAAAATTAGGAGACTCTGATTGTAAGTTTTCAAATAGCTCAGTAGAAATATATATTTAATCATTTAATATTACTAAAATATCTTCTATTATGTAGCTAGTTTTTTCCTAAAATTCTTATATAGTTATGGTAATTTTTACATTGACGTGATGTATAAATACGAACATTACAAGTCAAGCTCAAGTTTGTGATGTACAATGTATATACATATTTTAGAAGTGAAACTTCATAGGGTCTGCTTCGAGGCTTTAAATGGCTCTAAGAGGCTCATTTCTCTGTGGTTATATACCAAAATTGAAGATACGATCAAAAATTTGTTGTGTGCGAACACTCAAAGTGAGAAAATTTAAAATATATATTTATATCAATAGGTACATATTATAAAATAAAGTCCCCCGCCGCGTCTGTCTGTCTGTCTGAACGCGATAAACTCAAAAACCATCGGACAGATTGGCATATTATTGACACCAATATAGACATAGTAATTCAAGAGGAAGGTCTACGTATAAAATTTATTAATGTTTTGTGGAAATTTGTTGAAATATGACAATTATTGTTGAAGAAGTCGGAAAAAAATTAAGCCGGCTGGGAGCTTTTATCGAAACCGCTGGCTAATTCTTTTGAGATATAACAAAATAATGTATAGAGGAGTTGTTCCTTTTGTATAGACTACAAAAAAGTCCGTAATTGCATATGTCTATCTTTTATGGATAGCTTACTATATCTATATTTATGTTTGAAAAAATGGTGTCATATGATGAGGTGATTGGAAAGCAATTTATACGGATACAGTATTAATCCTTATCAAATTAAATACGTTATTTACATTTAGTCTTTCCGACTTTCCAAAAGTGTGTGTAAACATGTTATATTAATCAAAACTTTTTGGATTTGAATTTGAATTTGGAATTTCATGCAGATTATGATTGCCCTTTACACCATACAGATTAAATTAATATTTTAAGAATCATCACGAAATAAAAACTATCGCGCGACAAGAGGCTGGGTGCGGCGCATAGAAATATAGAAATAATATTACTATGAAACAGACGGCATGAACAGTGCATACGTGTGCAACAGTGAGCAGTGCTGGGTGCACACGGTACAAGCGGCTAAATGAGCCGTACTAATGAGTCATAGATATAAGATGTCGTCGTCACATAGGCGACATGCGAAACTTTATATTCTGCCTATTGAATTGAGTAATGTAAGGGAACGTAGCAAAATAAATTGAAAGAGGCAAAACTGATGGTTTTAATTATTATTTTAATTTCTATTTTAATTAATACTGTGTATACATATTTCCCCATATAAGTAAAACAATTATACATTAAACTGTAAATGATACTGAATATAGGTACTGGAATATGCGCTTGCACTAACTACACCCGACATTTTATCTCACTTTGCCTTATCGGTAAAGAAATGAACGAAGTGCAATGAAAATTCGTTGCAATGTGATTTAAACTTTACTAAACTTTAAACAAAATTAACTTAGTAAGTTTTTGACTGAAAAATATTCTGTGACAGACATACAGACAGATGGCATAGGTTGAGTAATAAATAAACAAAAAAATATCAGGTATATCTATACTAATATTATAAAGCTGAAGAGTTTGTTTGTTTGTTTGTTTGTTTGTTTGAACGCGCAAATCTCAGGAACTACTGGTTCGAATTAAAAAATTCTTATTGTGTTAGATAGTCTATTTATTGAGGAAGGCTATAGGCTATATGTATAAAATAATACTATCTGTCTGTCTATCTATTCGAGCAAATCTCCAAAACGGCTTAACTGATTTTGATGAAACTTCACAGATATGGAAAAGAAGTGGTGAAAAATGACATACACTACTTTTTGTATGTCTGTAGGTACGTCCTTCTGTCTATTCGAGCTAATCTCCAAAACGGTTAAACCGATTTTAATGAAATTTCACGGGTATGAAAAAGAGGTAGTCAAAAGTGACATACGCTACTTTTTGTCCGTCTGTCTATCTGTACGTCTATGTGTCTATTCGAGTTAATTTCCAAAATGGCTGAACAGATTTTAATAAAACTTTGCAGACGTGAAACAAGGTTGTCAAGAGTGACATCAGCTACTTTTTGTGTCTGTTTGTCGTTTGTCTTCACTGATCTATCAACGTAGATAAGCCGAAACTACTAAGTCTAGGAAGCTGAAATTTAAAATAGATGTTTATTTCATAACATATTAATTTTTTAAGAAAGGAATATTTGGAAATTTCAAATTTAAGGAGGGAGGGATGGAAGGGCTTTGTATGAGAGTCTTTGTTCTTTAAAGTTAGAAACATAATAATTTTAACATAAATAAATAATGACGTGTTTCAGGGCTTTTGGATTTACACATTTTATGGGTGGGAAACGGGAGGTGAAAAGTATGGGAGTATCGGTTTTCTTAAAGGAGTGGGGAGAATGAAGATTGAAAATTTGAATGGGTGCACCCAATGTTAGTTTCAGCAAAAAGTATGTATAAACCGTTTCGAATGTTAATACTACCTAAAAGAGAAATGTGTAGTCTACGCAAGCGAAGCTGCGGGCGGTCGCTAGTCTGAGTCATATAGTTCCCTAACATTTTATACATACGCATCCAAACTGTACAGTTCACTCTTCATAATCTATGATTTTTATTTAAAAATGGCGGCAGAAGACAAAAATTTGTTTTGTTTGATTTTAGTTGACGGTATGCTTACTTAACGATGATAAGTTACGCCACTACCTTTTTTCTTCGAAGTTGACTTATTTTTACACGTTTTTAACACGCACGACGGCATTTTTGAATTGTTGTTTAATTATGGTTTTGTTACACTTTCGGCACGTTATAACAAATTCAAATTCAAAAAGTTTTTATTCAATATAAGATGTTTACACACACTTATTGAAAGTCAAAATAAATTGATTATGTACCGATTCAAAAATTAGGAGGAGAAGAACCGGCAAGAAACTCCTCCCTGTTTATTTTATTTAAATATATGTTTTTCTTATTTGTTTTTTTTTTAATTTAAAACGATGAGTGTAGACGAGAACGCGGCGTCGCTTTTCTACGTTAGTAATATTATTTTTATGCATTGAAATAGCGGGGCGCCGCGCTGGGCGTCGTCGTCGGCCCCATACTGATGCGACACGTGTGGTTAGGCAGAAGTTATTAATGTTGTATATAAAAAAATATTTTAGTTTGTTTTTATGTATATATTCTTTACTTTTTCAAATATTTTCAACATTGGAAATAAAATACATTAAAAATACTCCAAGTAGAATGAAATTGCGTTACATATAAATATAATCCACATGTTTGACGCAACAAGCTGATATGACACTACGACAGAAAAAACATTACGGCTTAAATGCTCTACTACCCGTGCGAAGCCGGGGCGGGTCGCTAGTATATTATATTATGTTATATTTTATTACACTGATAAATAATAATTCACAGAGGTATCCATCCGACGTATTGGAAACATAATTTATGCATTTCCTTATTGAATGTAAAATTATTATATTATTGTAAATTCCGTGTAAAACGTTACAATAGTTACATAAAACATTGAAATGTAATGCGTCCAAATTTACAAAGTAATATATGCAAAGCGTGTGCTTATAAGCTAATACGCAATTTATGTCAAGGCTATGAAACTAATTCACTGTATTTAAAATAAATTACATATTGGATATAAAAAAGTAAGATGAATATATTTTAGATTTAATTTATACAAACCACGATAAATTTAATAATTCAGGATTTTTATCATTAAATCCAATGTCCGTTTGTCCGGTCATAACTCGAGTTATAGTGAACTAACTTTGATGCGGTTGCCATCATTATGTAAGGTATTAAAAAAACATTGTTGTAATATTTAAAAAGTCCAAAAAATCTCAACTTAACTTTTTCTCACACTGAAATAAATCAGAAACCAGTTTGTAGTTAGACTACAGCGAAGGTTATTTCCACTAGACAAGTCAAAATGAGGCTATATAAAATTTTCGAACTTGTAAAAAAACTCTCGAGAATTTGAGGGATAAGTGTAACAATAATTTAAAAGAATTTTCTAGATAACTCAAAAAAGTGATATGTATAACTAAAGAAATTTCTCTTGAGTTTTGCCACACAAATTCGACAAATTTCTATAGTATTAGAATGACTTAATAGAACTTTCTCGGATATTCCCACATATTCACCAACCTCCCGTAGTTTCATAGATTTATTTAGAATTTTGTTGAGCTTCCCCAAACATTATAAACTCACTAGTTCTCATATTGACTCGAGCTTTCTAAAAATTACCATGTTCTAATATTGACTATTCTAGAGTGTCCATTAGCATTTCTTAGCTCAAAAGACCGTTATAATACTGATTTTCTAGAATCTCCCATGTTTCTAATATTGTTTCGTCTAGAATTTTTGACCGTATTCTAAAAGTTTCTAAGAAAATTCAGCAACTATCACCTGGGTAAAATAAATTATTTCTTTGGGAAAACGGACAATATGCAGGTAAAACGTGGAAAATACTGAAGTTATAAAGGCTGAAACCACGAGCGGTCGCTAGTCAATTTGCAGTTCTAAATATAAGTGAACGTCTCGAAATAGTGAACTATCTAATATTAATTCTAAATTCATGGAAATGACAAATTTAATTTCTTATATATTAGTATAAATTAAATAAATTAATCCCGAATTATCTATAAAAAATATTGCAACTCAAAATACGATTTGGTATATGAAACTACTCACGTGTATTTGAAACATACAATAGATGTAATAATGACTGACCGATTGGCCTATTGGTTAGAGACCCTAACTGCGGAGCTAAAGGTCGCAGGTTCGATTCCCGCCCGAAACAAATATTTGTGTGCACGGACATGTGTATTTGGTTCCGTGTCTGGGTGTAAAATATTTATATACGTATTATTAGCGATGTTTCGATGTAACGCGGTATAATGCTATCAAAACGTCACATCCCTAAGATTGAGCAGGGATGAGTGAATATGGCGCGAATTGTAAGAGTATCAATTAATTTAACGCATTTGTAATGTGGATTTATATCTAATAAAAGTTATAAATACCATCAAAATTATACCCATATTAATAGTATGTATGTATATATTATAAAGACAATTTAAGTATGTATATCAGTTGTCTAGTAACTCATACGATAAGCATAATACTTGCTTACTTTGGGACTAGATGGCGCTGTGTGGGATGTCCCAAGAATTACTATTAATAATAACAAAGTGATTCTCTAAGACATCAAAGACCCCTAAAAGTCATAAGATTCAATGTCTTTGCTACAAACATACCTATTTACTCTCTGTGAGGCACTTAATTTGCTTGTACCAAATATTCCTTTTTGGGGTTTCATACATAGGATCACTCTAGTGTCAATTTGTCTGTCTATCTGTCACTGCTTCTTTGGATCTACTAGCCGATAAAAGTTGTAAAGTACATATACACTTATACAAATTTAGGTGACCCGATTACCGACGTATAAGTAGGTGTATATATATGGTATACCTATTAACAAATTCTGATTTTGGAGTTAATTTTGGGAGCAACCTAAAAAATAAAAATAATTTTTTTTTATAACCATTATAAAAATTAAAAAAAAAAATCGGGATAATGGAAATCTGTTGTTAAATTTCTAGTAAGTTTTGATTTCCTAAACTCTCCACGCGAGGACCAATTTTCTTTTATACCCATTAAAAAAAGGATTTCTGAAATTGCTTGGCGTGAACCTCGAATGCCATGTTTAAGATACGATGCCTTAAGTTCTGTTTGTGTTTTCGTTCGTGTGGTCAATGAGTAGTATTTTAAAATTGCTTTCATTATTTGTACTAAATATTAAAGTTGACAGTCTTATTTATGCATTGGTCTTTCGTTACAGTTTTTTCATTCCAACTATCTATTGTCTAATACCCATCTTATTACATAAACGTCCTATTATTCTATACAAAATATTCTACAATTAAAAGATCTTTTACGTAAGCTCCTATAATCTACGTTTAAATTGTAGATTCACTTAGATGAAATCAGTTTTTGTACTAATAATATTCATTATTTACACCAATCTACCTTATGCATTGAGTTCACCGCTCCTCATTGAGAATTAATTGTGTGTAGGAAGATTTACAGTATTCACCAAATAAATGACTTAGCTTTCGTATGTATCTAATTTTAGTTCAAAATTACTGAGGCTGACTTGCATTGCTTAAAAATATACAATTTTAAAAGGAACTTTAACTTAAGCATTTAGGTGATTACGCACTAGGCGTGCTGCGCGCGGCCTAGGTGTATGAAAAATGCTACCTTGTCGGTGCTACGTTCGCCGCACTTGTTACACATGAATGGGTCATTGTATCCGTGAAAACCCATGTGAATTGTGTGCATCGTGAGGTCGCCGAACGTGATGTCGCAATAGTGACATGCGTATGTGGTGCTCGTGCGCTCCTCTGCGCCACCTTCTGCGCGAGCCGTGCCGATACTAGTTCTTCCATTGCCGACCCCGACAGGACTCCCTCCGACTGACGCGTCTGAATCGGACCCCGAAATGTCATCCTCCCGGCGTCGCTCCTCGTCGTGCTGCAGTCTCAATGCCGCTGGCTGCAGCTTGAACGCCCGCCCTTTTCTTCTGTTTTTGAGTGAGGTGGTGGGCGTGAGTGGCGCCGGCTGTGCTGCGGGAGGAGGAGAGTTCGTCTCGCTCATTTTCGAGCTGGTAAGGTCGAGTGCGTCTTCGGCGGTGGTCGGCGATACACTTTTTGCAGACGTCAGGGGAGTTGGAATGGGACTGGCCGCGCTGCGGGTCGGCGGCGACGCGTCTCTGGGCGGATCCGCTCCTCGCTCTCCGTATGAAAGGCGCTGGTGTAATATGGAGGCTGGCGGCGGTGCGGGTGGCACAGGGAGTGCTCGCTCATCATTGCGAGGCGAGGCGGTCGGCTCGTAATTGTTGTTATGCGGGAAGAGGAACGAATGCGGCAGCAGTGGTGGCAGGTACGGCAGGCTGACAGGGAAGCGGTTGCCGAACAACGCGTGCGACGCGTGGTGCGGCGTTTGCGCGGCGTGCGGCGTATGGGAAGTAGGCGAGGGCCGGTCGTGGTGGCGCCCCGGCGTCTTTTGCTTGGGGCCGCGTCGTGTGCCGTATACATCGATGATCGGTAGCGGGTTGGGAGTGCCGTCCATATTTAGCACCATGGCTGGGCTGTGCTGGTATTTTCGCAGGTGCAGCTTCAGCGAGTGGCAGTATTTCGTCGCATAGTTACAATCGGCGCAGCGGTATTGGTACACGTTCGAGTGCGATTTGAGATGCGAGTTAAGCATTGATTTGTTCACGCACGAGTACGAACATTGACTGCATTGAAACGGCTTCGAACCGAAGTGGTTGCGCATGTGGTACTCGAGATGGTGCTTGTACTCTGTTACGAAAGGGCACTTTGGGCACGTGAGCATCTTCTCTGGCTTGATGTGCTCCTTGCTGTGCTCCCAGAAGCTGAGCTTCGTGACGGCGACGAACTCGCATTGCTTGCATTTGAATGTCTTCACTTTACCGTGCGAGTTAACGGCAGGCACGCGAAGCCCCGGTTCCTCGTCAAAATCGAGCTCGTCCGTGCCGGAGCCATCCCGGCCGTCGCCCACCTGGCCACTACCAACAACCTGCACGCCTTCGAATCCGGAGTCGTGGAACCTGTCGTAAGGTCGGCGTTCGTCGTTTCGGTCGGGAGTGGGCGGCGTGCGCGGTGACTTGGGTGGCGTGGCGTCACCTCGGCCCAAAGGGGTAGAAGCAAGGTGTGACCGGGCGCCGCGGGGAGAGTAGGCCGCCTCAAGGCTGGGAGAGGGCTCGCGGCCGTCCCCGGGGCGGGCTTCGAAGCTCGGCGGAGTGAGGAGGCTGTAAGACATACCGCTTCGGTAAGGGTCGAGCTGGGAGCCGAGGTCGGTCTTCGCTTGAAGCGTGACGCCATCGTAGAAGGAGGGCGAAGGCTCCCTGCCGCTAGCGACACTCCTTGGCGAGTGCCCCGTCGAATCCTTGCTGGAGGAGGAGGGCGAGGCACTGTGAAAGCCCTCCGAGTAGAAGCCGCTGGCCTGGTCTTTGGCGAAGGACCCGCCGTCGTCCATGGGGTCGACGGGTTCCGTTTTCTGGCGTGAGGATAGGACGTTTTAGATTTGTGTATTGGTATGCTGAAGTGATTTGAGTAACAATGAAAATGTCTTACCACAGTGGGTGGCGGATGCAGTAACGGTCCCCAGCGCGGCGGCGCGGGCGAAATGCCGGCGGGAGCGGCGCAGCTCAGCATGTTCACCTGCACACAAACGGCCGTCCAGCAACACCTCAATTGTAACGTATTTACGGATCTGATTATAAAATACTGTCGACAGAAAATATCTGCACATTCGTAATACCTATAATACGGTTAAACCTAAAAAATATTTTTATAGCTCGCGCGCGTGTACCATATTACATTGAATTATAAATATAGCAGGCTAGAAGGCGCTCACTTGCTAAAATCAACGACGTAAAGCCGATAAACTTTGTCAAATACATTTATTTGAAAAAATATTTACCGGTATATGCCTTTCATTCAATAGTATGTAACTACTTAGTTGTGGGGGGTAATACACAAATACCTAGGCACATCACAAACATCTATGAAACCAATCGCGTGTCCCACTTCCTCATCCTATGGTTCAATTGTGATAACTTTGATTCTCGAACTAAACGGCCAGCTTTACTCATCTAGTAAACTAATTCAAAACTCGGTGACCGTAATACCCATAGATTGCTTACTTCAGATGCATTAGTTTTACTTCCAACGGTTTATAAAATGAACTAATAATTTCATATTAGATATCAGTTTTACAATTTAAATTTAGATTTATATAAAAGCATTTAAAGAAATGTCCAAGTAAAGGAATAACAACATAATTAAATTATCTCGTATGGAAGAGTCGCCCTTGACAATAATGTGTTTTTTGTAATTTTCATTCACGGAAACGGTTTTAACATTTTATAATATTAAACACGATCAAAACATTTCATACGCTTCATTAGTCATTCTGAATACCAAGACGTGCTCACTTCATGAAGCCATTTGGTCGTACGTTGAAATACCGATGAATAAGTATTATTTATTACGTTTTGAAAAATAAATAATAAAATTTAGTTTTCAATTAATTTTCTTTAATTACAGAACTTTTTAATAAAATAAAATAATTTCTCTAAGATATTAACGAAAAATAAATAATGATATTAAATATTTAATTTACAAAGAAAGTAATTAATAAGAATTTTAGGGATTGCAAAAAAATTTAATAGTTTACTAATTAACGCGATAATTTTGATTATATAATTAGTATGTGATAATTCACATTATTTCTTTTTTATGAAAAGTAAATTGGTTATGTGTTTGTATATAGGTACCTAGTTTTTGTTGAGTGCTCAATTCATATTAAATATGGCGTGATTAAATACAGGTATTCGTGAAAAGTCAAAGTTCATTATCGATTTATTAAAGTTGTTTTATTAAAACACACAGTTAATATAAAACTTAGAATAGAAGGAATCAGTGGGAGTCAATTAGGTACAAGGTCCATTACTGATTAGTAATTTTTTTTAATAGTTTCAATGGATTTGTAATAAAAATATACTTATATATAAGTACCTACTACATAGTTACAATCATTTTTGTACTAGGAGTTTTATTCAGAAATCTTTATATTATAAGCATTGAGTAAGGATACACAAATGAAAATTTTAAACAATAAGTGTATTTCAAACATGTGACGAATTAAACACAAGCAAATACAAAAATAGTTAAACAAATTTTATTATCAATAATTGTTTTTTAGCGTACTGCATGAATATGTACTTATCTATAGCTACTTATCTATTACCCATCGTTAAAGAATCCAATGTCAAATCAATAAAAAAATATCTCTAATTATATATTGCGCATTATTACATAGAATGAAAACATGATAATGTTCTTGTATTTTTTTGTACATTGGCTTTGTTTTTAAAACAAAAACAATCACTCAAACATAACAAATAATAAATACAACAAAACAATCTATTTTCGTACTAAGTAAGATGTGAGTACGTATAAAAATAAATAAATAAAATTAATATATATTTTTGACTTCCTGAAAAAAATTCAGTGAGCCACGAGTTATTTTTAGTTGTAAATAAATTACACACGTCTTCAGTACGACTTCCGCGTATTAATTACAACCTTATAGTACTAAATAAATAAACTTTCCAACATACCTCAAATTATATCGCAACACGGGAAAATTTCTATTATCACGAACTAAAGTTTTTTAACATTTGTGCATCGACACTGATTTTCACTAATAAACACGTAAATGCATTTTTTTTCAATTTGAAAAACCGCCATACGTGCGTCCTTAACGACGTCTAACAATAGACTGAAAAAAAATCTGTCAATTTTTATGTCCTAAACATCGATATCTATTTCACATTTGCGAGTGAGATGGTTGTATAGTCAGATACGTGTGTCCTTTTTATACACTACCAGCCTATTTTTATTGTGACCAATAGCGTAGACGCGCGCAGGGGCGCATCTTAAATTATTGTTTATGCCTTATTCATATATAAAAAAATTGTAATCATTAAAGAGATTTTCTTATTCATAAGAGTTTGAGTTCATGTGACTTCATAGTTATTATTTTTGTTTTGTTTAATGTTAGAAAAAAAATTTTTTTTTAATCAATTTATATACTATAATTTTAATTTTTTTTTCAAATTCATTTCATGTAAGTACAAAAAGTAATAAAATGGTTAAAGTAAAAATATGCAATAGGCAATACCTAACTACTTATAAAACGATAATAGTGTCATTAAAATAGTTGGTATGCATAGCGATTATTGTGAGGGAAAAATGATATTGTTCGGTTTTAATGTATTTATATATGTTTGCTAACACCATATGGCGCATTATTGTTTCCAACTATTTGTGTTTTTTCCTCACAAATTGGAAAAACAGGTACCCACTAATTCGGTAGTTACAGGTGTGATGTCTATGTAAAAAAATATTTATAAATACTCGCTACATTTATTTAAAACAGAAAAAAGAAAGTATGATTTAATGCTCTATTTCTATTGTCTGTGCTCGAGGTCCAATTTTTAAAAGTTATTATTATTATTTTGTAAAGTTAAAAGTAGGTATTACTATCTATATTACCTACATGATGTAAAATGTCGTTTAGAATTTTTTACGTCTAACTCTCTATATGTTAAGTTAGACATGGGAAAAATTTGAAAATAGTGGAGGGGGCCACATTATTTTATGATTGAAAAATAAAATATAATAAAATTTATAACAAATGATTAGAATAAGATAGATAACGAAATTGGTATAAAACTTACAACTTCGACATTCTACATGCCAGGGTGAAAAAAATCGGCTCTTTTTCATGTACGTAACTTAAAAATAATTTATTAGAATTTCTAATTTATTGTTCGGTTTCGACCCAACATTTTACACAAAATTTCCAAATATTAAATCTGTAATTCATTCCGCTTAAGAGTTAAAAAGACCCGTGACATACGGACGGACAGACGAATAGACAACACACAGCAGAGTTATAACAATAGGGCTTCGTTTTGCCCTTTGGGTACGGATAACAAAGTTATACGACTTGAAAATTTCTCTGCATGTAAGTTGGTGCAAATGCAAATTTTAAAATTATATTTCGGTTTATATTTTAGTTACCTAAATACACCGACTTACCTAAATATTTACTACATATGATATTATTAACGCAACGGAACTTCTACTATGTTACTTATCTTATCTACGAATAGTTTTTATAATTTTATCTACGTTTTTTGACGCCGATTCTCTATCTAGAGGTGTATATTATCAATTATACAACTTTTTATCCCAAAAACTAATTGTTCCGTCGTTAATGAACAAAAGAAACGTAATTTTAAATACATTTATAAAAATCGTGGAAAAATCGTTTGTCTGATTATTGTCAAAATTATAAGTTCTTTTTCGTCATGTTTAAAAACGGCCAGTCAGTCTATGATAGATAAATCGCCGCGACACTAATCAAGATATAAAATTAATATGAATAAGCGAAGATGATTTAATTTTCAGGTTGCGTTGCGACAAGCATCAACAGCTGAAGAAGCAATTGTTATAAAATAAAAGAGAAGCGTAATATGAATGTTATGCTCGTGGGCGGATTTTGTTCCTAAAAGCCTATAATAGAGATATGTTTGGATGTGTATTGTAAATTGAAAAGTTTTTTTTTTAATTCAGGCTCCGCACTATTAGGCCACCCAAACTGCAGCCCAATAGTTTGTATAGTTTTTGTCTGTTTATCGTTTGTTTAGGAAAGACCACTGAATTGATTTCGATAGACTTTCGCAGAACGAGTCATAGAAATGAGTTATAGAAATTCAATATAGAATATAGAATTTCATTTCTAAATTAACGAAGGCAGAAATTGTAGTAAAGCTTGATACTGGTGTGGAAGCATGGGCGGGAAAATATACTTTCCTACATACGTTTACGAAGTCATTAAGGCGTTCCAGTATTCCCACAAAGCTACTTACTACCCATGCTTTTCAGAATACTGTAATTTGTTGTTATAACTTGCAACTGTAACTGTGATTGGCAATAAAGATTATTATTATTATTATTATTATTATTATTATAAGACTTTCTGTAGGTGATTTTCTTTTTTAATAAATAAAATAAATGAATATTAATTGTGCTTTTTGTTAATTTTTAGCTAGAGAGCCCGTAAGATATGACATTAGCATGGTTTTAATATTTCAGTAAATATCTTATTTAGGAAGCTTTCGATGTATTTACTCGGTACGATAAGCAGTAGACAAACAAAATTGTTCAACAAGTGCCAATAAAATAAAACTCATAAACGACTAAGATGTTACTGCACTAAATAGATATATTAGTTATTCATTCATAAACAAAAGCATTAAAAAACACAAAATAATATTTAACTATATACTTTTGGAAATATTCACTGATTTGTTTTTGAATTCACAATGGTCACGCACATAATCGTAAACAGCTATATGAACGTGTTGCTTTCCTCGATAAAAAACTTCCCCTAACAAAAAGCTCACGGCGATGGGCGGGGCTTGTGGCAGTTTTTTGCTTACCAGACCAATAAGAAGAGCGCGTTAAAAAAGGAACGTGAACTTTTTTGTCCTCTGCATCAGACCAATGAGAAAGCTTCCGTCACCCTTCTTTTTAAAACTTTTTTCATTATTTTAACGTGTTTATTTATACTTAACATATAATGTAGTTTTGAATAAAGTAAATGAGGCTTAGGAATAGACTATACACTCTTTATAGGGGTAGTATAATAGATGTAAGAGATAGTTTCTATTACTACTGTACAACTATTATAAAGATTTTGGCAGTAGCTGTCCTTTGGGACTCATTTTGGATTACACGTATATAGCTTACAACTTAACCAGTTTTCCTACTAAATCACTCTTAGCTGTTTCTACAGCGGTTTGCTACTTAGGTACTATAACAATAAAATAAATCATATAAGAATCCTAATTTTATTATTATTAATTTTCAATTAATTTATTATGAATTATATTGTACTTTCTGATACAGGTAAATACTACATAGTTTCTTTTATATACTTATTTAGGTCAGTATACATATTTATTGTTCTGCCATAAATTATTTCTAATATCAATCAATTGTTGATGTACCTACCTACATAGGACACCTATTATCATATTGTTGGACATACGGAGTACTTTAACGCAGACATAATTCGATCAGCAGTAAACCTAGTTATCGAGGGCAAACAAATTGTATGTAAATACGTCAAAACAAGCTGTCTACTGATATAAAAATTCCACTCCAACTAGACACTTAATAATTGCTTTGTTATATTGCACGAATACCTCATACCTAAAACGTCTATTTCAAAGTCCGCGGATAAATTGATTTTACACTTGTACACTGTACGGTTATTTACACGACTGCTTAGTCTAGTGGGTGGCATTCCTGCCTACAAAGCTAGAGGTCTCGGGTTCCAATCCCAGGTCGAGTCAGTATTTATATGATGAATATTGATACTGGTACCGGGTCTTGGTAGTTATATGTATGTAGTGTCTTTGCTTGGTACCCAAAACACAAGCTAATGTTTAGTTTGGGGCTTAGACGTTGTTGTGATGTATACGTTATTGTTATTATTTCTTCAATTAATTAAAAATATATTAAATCTAGATCTATACCGAATGGTAAGGCATCGTTCATTCTGAGCTTTAACTGCCGGGCACAACCATCGATTCGGATTTGTTAAGACTAAAGTATGTAATTGAAAAAAAAACGCTCAGAATTGATAAATAGAAAGGGTGTGGTTTTTCATCAGATAACTATACCACACTTGTCAACCAATTGTCGCATTTTTCCACAACAAACCCCGAAATTTCTACAATAATGACATCACGTCGCTATCTACAAGATGGCAACAAGTTATTGGATAAAACGGCACATAAATATACTTTAATTTTAATATAAATAAATTATGAAAAAAGTTTTCAAATGTATATAAAACGATTTTCTCCTCAACGTAATATAAAACAAAAAAAATTAAAACATAGGTATCTACGTCATTCTTTGATTTGTTAATATAAAGTGACCACGAAAATATGCCTTGTAATCCATGGTGTTATATGAGATTTGAAAAATTATTAAAGTTTATTTACAAAGATACTTGCAATGGCCATGCAGTAAACAATAGAAGACTACCATTATTTTCTTTCAGTTTGTTCTAGTTTCACTACGTTTAAATCGTAGGGATGTGACGTGTCGATACGTGTTGGTCGATAGCGTTGTACCGCGTCACAGAAATATACTTCTAACTATGGAAATATTTTATATTCGCTCTTGGAATTACAGAATTCTCAAAATTCTTAATCTCAGGGAGAAGTAGAGAAACATGGACCATGCATGGTGTAACCTCGAAGCGTAGCTATATTACTGACGTATAGACCGGTTGTCACCATAGCTAGAGAAGAGATAGGCCAAAAGAACAATTAAAAATAAAGGAAATGAAGGCACTATTAGATTTAAGCGTGCTGAAGTGAGAGCTCGTTATACATACGGCTTTTGCCACGTTCGTATGTGTTCGGAAATTTTCAGGAAGCATTGACGTAACTTTTGAAAATATTTTTTTGAAGTAGTTTAAAATACCATACCGAATTTTTGTCGCAAGTGATTTTTAAATAACATGGTTGATTTTAGGAGTTCATATCTCGCGAAATATAAACCCAAATAAAAAGTAACTTAATATAATTTTAAGAAATTTGTCCAGCAATACGCAACACGATGGGTGGCCGAAAAAATTTCATCACTTAGGAAGTTATATGTACTAGCCATCCCTAATTAATTTGATTTTCATAATTTCTCGATATATTTGTATTATGTATGAACTGATAGACGTTGAAATGACTAACTGACAGACACGGACGGACTGTCATGACGATGTGTCACGAATTGTGAGGATTCAGTTTGTGTAATTTTTGTCAAAAACTTTATTTATTCTTTTCAATATATTTATTTTACTGTATTTTCTAAAGTACAAACCGATTCCCCATTTCTGTGTCAGTAACTAACATAATATTTGTGTATCTACAAATGTTGCTGCAATACAAATTGCAGCGAAACTTACATATGTAATGAAATTCTACGATTATTTACGTATACTTACTGTTTTATTTATAGACATAGATTCTGGATTAGTTTGGTTATTGTTGTAAGCATTGAAAAAATCTATGTTACTTACCAATCCCAAAAAAAAACGGCAAAACCATGCGAGAGTTGTTTAGTCCACACAGGTGATACCAACCAAAAAAAAAAACAGTTAATTATAAAACAAAATACCTATTGCTATAGTTAATTTATTAAGAATTTGTAAATCATCATCGCGACTCGAGACAAGCGCCGTCCAATATTGGTTATAAACAACTAGTAGGTAATTTATTACCTATTATTCTCAAATTAGTAATAGGAATTTAAATAAATCATTAAATTAAATAAAAAGTAATTGATTGGGTCTATTAATTACAATATAATTTAGATTAATAATTACTTCAACATTATAAAATTGTGCACACGCAGAGATTTTTATGTTATTTTCTAGAGTTCATAAGCATAGAGAATTAATACTGTAGTATCCATAATTAAAAAAAAAAAAAAACTATCTGCCATTTGGTAGGTAAAAAGTTATTCTTACCTCATTCAAACATAACGCTCACAGTCCATTCATTCCTTTTTTCGTTTCGATGTCATAACAATTATGACCCAAAACGATAATAAACTCTGTGACTAATAAATAAATATTAACTAAAACAATTGTAATAACTATCAGTCAAAGATAATTTTAAAAGACCTATTTAATTATAACTTACGCATATCGTAATTATGTTTATGTTGTCCTAATCATTATTTCCTCAATAATGATGTATATACAGGGTAGGTACATTTGGAACTTTATTATCGTCTATCCGTTCTATATTTTTATCACAATAGATACACTTGTTTGATATCCAAATATAAGCGTCAATATAGCAGCAGGTCTAATAAAGCATTATGAAATTATTGTCTGTAAATTATCATAATGTCAATAAAATGGCTGAGAATGCCGAAGAATCCAGAAACTAAAAACATTAATGGATAATCTTTTTAACAAACAAACAATTTTTATCAATTATCTTATTTCAATAATATTAAAAATTTAGGTATAGATGCAATAATTAAAACTTTACATTTTCATAAATTTTATTTCAAGCCATTTTAAGCCCAAAGGAAGGTAATGTGTTTCTAATGTATGAACGTAATGTACGTACGTACGAATGTGCAAGTATATAATTATTTATGTATGTATGTATGTATGTACAGATGTGTATGTTACCTCCTACAGCCAGTAAGCTTTAAACGATTTTATTAAATGAAATGTCGATAGATTCATTTTGTTACGCGGCACTATTGTCGGCTTAGGAATATCAAAATAAAAGGAAAGTGAAACGTAAGATAATTATAAAGTAAACACTCTGACGACCGCTTAGCCTAGTGGGCAGCGACCCTGCCTGCGAAGCTGGAGGTCCCGGGTTCGAATCCCAGGTCGGGTCAGTGTTTATATGATGAATATTGATACTGGTACCGGGTCTTGGTTGTTATATGTATGTGTTGTCTTCGCTTGGTACCCAAAATACAAGCTAATGCTTAGTTTGGGACCTAGACGTTGTTGTGATTGTGTGTGTTATTATTATTATTATTATTACTCTTGAATTTTTACAGCACTAATCGATAGGAATCACAGGGAACAAGTCTCACCATAATACCTAAAAATCATTTGTTTCTAAAATTAAAGAAGGCCTTAAAAGTTTAGATTGAATAAATAATTTAATTTTAGTAATAAATTCATAGTTAATGTAACCTACCTTATCCTTTGTGTAATAGTAATTTATAATATATAATTAATTTTATAATATAAATTTATAATAATATATCCGGGATTATATTATTTCGAACTTACTTATTATAGTCTGGGACCAAAATATAATTTTAATTTATAGGAAATATATCAAAACGGATATTGTGTTATTATAAACTGAAATTTGTTTAATTTTTGAATGAGTTTCATTTAGGTAATTTTCAAGTGTTGAGGGAAGAAATGAAAGAAGTAGGAAGAAGTAAAAAGGAAGGAAGAATATTTACCTTAATAAATTGTGATAAAAATTGAGTTTTTTATATTTAAAAATTTATAGATAATCTTGTAAAAAGCGAGTACTGATGAACAGATCCTGCTAGGATAGCAAATGCAGTTCCTTTTTTACGATCCAATATTTTATCATCGACGTGTATTTCTACTTTGAATCTCATGAACCATACCATTTTCTTAAAAAAAAAAAAAAATGAAATGTTTGAGCTTATCAATATATTTTATTTTTCCAATAAAAATATTGAAAAATAGTAATTTAGATGTAAATCTATTACATAGCGATTAATATCGGCCACAAGACAGTAACGATTGTTTCTGCAATTTCTAGCGTATTGCGGTTAGATAAATGACTTCTATAAAACATGTCGGTGCCCACAAAAATTCCTTAAAACAATTTAATGGATTATTAATAGTTATTGTATAGGTTTACAAGATTTGATGCGCCCACTACAAAATTCGACTGCACCAAAAGAGAGCATTGCATCAATATATGCCCCATCATCATCATCATCATCATCATCATCAGCCCGTGTCTCTCCACTGCAGGATATAGGCCTCTCCCAAGGCTCGCCACCACACACGGTCCTCCGCCTTTCGCATCCAACTACCCCCGGTATGGTGCTTCAGGTCATCTGTCCACCTGGCCGGGGGGCGTCCAACGCTTCGCTTTCCGGTACGTGGCCTCCATTCGAGAACTCGTCCCCATGCCCCATGCCCCATGTGCCCCATGGTTATATAATAATATTGGTCATATGTTGATCATATTATAATGTAATTACAGCGTAAAAGCACTCGGTATGTACAAAGAACAAAGTTCAGTATTGACCTACACCGTTGATTATTTGTTTAAAAACAAAGAGTGCCCATTAAAAAAAAAACAACATCAAAAATAAAGTCAAACGAAAATACTTTTAATTTCGATTTTGTGATTTCCTATGCAGAGGTGTTCGATGAACTGTGAAAAAAGTACCTTAAATAAAAATAAAAATTGTGACATTGCGAGGAAGTATATCAACATTCCAATACATGCAGCGAAATATACTGAAATTGAACTAGTGGATACACCTTACCATAGATGTCGCTAACTAGTTAATATCCTTTACAACAGATAGCGCTATCAGTAGAACTATCTTGAATAAACCTTAATTTTAAAATTTTACAAAAATTATAAGCTTTCAAACACGTAACATGTTTTACTTCGGAAAATACGTATTGCTTGAAATAAAAATATTTGAATGTAACTGTGTAACATATATAAAAATGGCCGCACATGCTTTAAAAGAACTAAATATTTTATTAAAAATTAACTATTGATTAAAACAGGCCGTGCCCGTAAACACCTGGTTCAGATGTAGCCATTACACTGGCCGCGTTTCCGCGTTGGATTGCCAGTGAGATGCATAGTTTCATATACGCTGTATTTTTTATTTCGTCCCTCAAGAACCTCTTTGGTTCTATTAATTGAAAGTGAAACAACTTTTCACAACGTTACCTATAAAACCCTAACTCGCGAGTACGACTTGCACTTGTCGGTCATTTTCACTTAGCAAAAAAACATTAGGAAAATCAGTGTATATAGGTACCTAAATGCAAGTAAGTACTAACGGTTTTTCCCTTACATCTTTTTACACATACGTACCTATATGTGGATGTACTCGTACACATGATGGGCGGTAGTGGGGGTTTTATCCCCTATAGTAAAAAGTAATGCGTGTGCCTTTATGGCAGTTGCGAGCCACACACTTTATTGTGGAGGGTTCTTTTAGGCTAGCTACACACTTATGCGAGAACATTTCTTTTCAGAATTCAGTTATTTAGGCATTTATAACTGAATTAATACAAATTGTTCAGTTATTTAGGTATTTATAACTGAATTAATACAAATTATTCCATTAATATTAGGATGTCGTGTTGTGATATCCGAGTGGTAGCGAGCCCGATTTTTGTTTAGAAGGCTCGAAGGTTCGAATCCCAGGGCATGGACCAATGAGTTTATTCTAACTTATGTACATCAGTGACTCTGTGCCTCGGAGAGCAAGTTAAGCCGTTGTCGGCCCTGGTAGCCATCGACAGATGGCAGTCGTTAAAATCCACCAACCCGCACTCGAGCAGCGTGGTGGATTAACCTCCAAGCCTCCTTATCTCGAAAGAAGGCCTAAGTCCCTGCAGTGGGGCAATAATAGGCTGATGGTACGGTATAGTAATATTAGGATAGTACTCAGTGTTTTTAATACGCGTTTAAAATGGTTTTGTAGAAAATTATTATATTAAGAATTAATTTGATTAAATTAATTTATTAATTATTAATTACATATATTAAGTGCTATCTATCCGTATCCTCTGCTTAAATAATATTAAAACATAGAAAAACTTAAGTATGACTTAATTAACTATTAACTCGTACACGGAATGTATATTCAATGAGCTTATTTTTGTTTTCATAGAAGTAGGAATAATATAAGGTATACCCTAGAACTCAAACTACGCTTACGCTGCTTTCCCGGAACTACACTTAAATTAAGTGCAGTTGACTCGCCACGTTTGGCAACAACGCTTGTTGAAGGTCCGGTAGAATTTTAATTTTAATAAAGAAAAATGATCGAAAACGATGTTGATAACACTGACACTCTATTTCACCTTCCCGTAACTTACTGTTGCTGTACGTGTCAACCCCTCCCGCACTTCACCTCATACCTTCCCTCGCATTTGTGGCTTACGACGCTCAATAGTTTAGTTGAATAGAGCTCGTTCTAGTCTTATTGCATATTATTCCTACTACAATATTCGCTTTGAATTTTTCCTTAAGCTATACCAACATTTATTATATACAGATATTGCATACAGGTAACCAAGAGGAACTATATAATCGCCATTGTAATAATCTTTAGAGACGCCGCGTTATATAGATATAATCAACTATATTATACTGACATTTTAGTGTACTGTTATTCAATAAGAACCTAGGTGTAATGATTTTCGTTATATAGAAAAAAAGAAAATAACTCGAAAAATGTCAGAACAGGTTGTGTCAATAGTTACGAATCGCGAAGGTTTCTACGCATAAAACACATTTTGGCGTCTTGAACGAGAAACTACGACCTAGGAAAATATTTCCATTGTCAAAAACAAATACTTCAGGAAAATATATAATAATATCGTATTGTACCTACTTTATATCTTAGCGTAGCAACATACATAGGATGAAATATATGGCACCATTGAAAAACTATAGATATGGTCATATTTTTAAAATTTTTATGTAGTTACAGTACTAGTATGAATTAAGAAAATGTTTAAAAAATTGTAGTAGGCAGCTTAAATTATTAAATATAATTCTGAATGGAACATATGGTTGTATTAAACGACAAGCTGTATCAACATGTTGGCTGGAATGGACCTTGTTACATTTCGTTATGTCAAAATAAATATTTGATGGGTCTTCATGAACTTGCTGCAAGGTTGACAGACATAAGTTGTCATTGGCAATCCACATCAGCTTATTATGTCCTATCCCCTTGGAGTCGGGATGACTGATGATGGAAACCGGGACCGACGGCTTAACGTGTTCTAACGAGGCACAGAGTCAGTGATAGTTATGTACTTAAGTTAGAAAACATCAACGGTAGGTACGTGTCCTGTGATTCGAACCACGATCTTCTAAACACTAGGCGAATTCGCGCTATCTGGCTATCACAACACAATAATATAGCGTCATTGGAAATAAATAATATAGACTTATTAGATACATCCATCGACAAGAAAACTGAATGAATCCCAGACCCGTTTACATTGAAGTTTAAGTGTTTATGCATGGTAATTCTATGCTCTTTATTCGAATTCATATAAAGTGCTCTCCAAGTTCTTTAGAGCTTCTGTCAAACCATTAGAGAAGATTGTAGGTACTATTACGTCCATGGAAGATTGGCAGTAACTCGTCAAGCTTTAGTTTCGTATAACATTCCACTTTCCATTTTTAGAATCACTAGGTTTTTGCTCATGCAAATGTCATACTATTTGAAAGTCGAAATTATTATCAAAGTTAATTTTTTCAGCCAACGTTGCAGCAAGACTTTGTAAATATACCGTGTCAAACATATATATAAATGTTTTGAATTCGATGAGGCCATGTGTCTATATTTCGCCAAAGTTACACTAATTCCGGAAGCAAAAAAATCAATGGCAAAAAGCAAAAGTGGTCTAAACGGCTGACGTTTTTAAAAATAATTTATTGCCACCTCACTTTACGTAACCTTGACAATACGGGACAAAGCTGTCCGATTGTTTAAGCTCGCACCAACTTTTTGGGGAAATTTGCGACGTTTTGCGAGCCCATATTGTAACCGATCTTTGTTATATAGTATGCCCTAATAAGTAAAATTAAATATTTTAATAACAATGTTGTGTTTATTGGAAGATTTCATGGAAACCTAAGAAAACAATGACAATAAAGAGAAATATTATTATTCTTCGCAACAAGTTTTTTGATCTTGTAATCTGAAAAGTAGCCACGAAAACAATATATTTCTGATCACTATCGAAAATCAAATAATTTTAATAATTTCTATTTATTGGTACACGCCCGGATTCGAACCACGACCACATTATTCTTTGCAACAAGTGTTTTGATCTTGTAATCTGAAGTGCAGCCACGAAAAAAATAAATTTCTGATCACTATCGAAAATCAAATAATTTTAATAATTTCATTTATTGGTACACGCCCGGATTCGAACCACGACCACATTATTCTTTGCAACAAGTGTTTTGATCTTGTAATCTGAAGTGTAGCCACAAAAGAAAAAAATTCTGATCACTATCGAAAATCAAGTAATTTTTATTTTATTTATTTTCGAACCACGGCCACATTATTTTTCGCAACAAGTGTTTTGATCTTGTAATCTGAAGTGTAGCCACAAAAGAAAAAAATTCTGATCACTATCGAAAATCAAGTAATTTTTATTTTATTTATTTTCGAACCACGGCCACATTATTTTTCGCAACAAGTGTTTTGATCTTGTAATCTGAAGTGTAGCCACAAAAGAAAAAAATTCTGATCACTATCGAAAATCAAGTAATTTTTATTTTATTTATTTTCGAACCACGGCCACATTATTTTTCGCAACAAGTGTTTTGATCTTGTAATCTGAAGTGTAGCCACGAAAAAAAAAATTCTGATCACTATCGAAAATGAAAATTGTTTAATAATTTCTATTTATTGTTCGAACCACGGCCACATTATTTTTCGCAACAAGTGTTTTGATCTTGTAATCTGAAGTGCAGCCACGAAAAAAATAAATTTCTGATCACTATCGAAAATCTAATAATTTTAATAATTTCCATTTATTGGTACACGCCCGGATTCGAACCACGACCACATTATTCTTTGCAACAAGTGTTTTGATCTTGTAATCTGAAGTGTAGTCACAAAAGAAAAAAATTCTGATCACTATCGAAAATCAAGTAATTTTTATAATTTATATTTATTGGTACACGCCCGGATTCGAACCACGACCACATGGCGTTATAGATTTAAAACTCCGTGCCGCGGAGAGCACGTTAAGCAGTCGGTCCCGGTAGCTGTCAATCATAATCATAATAAGTTTATTGCATGCCACAGAATTATTATAATAGATAATAATTATTATTATAGAATTTTAGAAAGAAAAGAACAATAGATGGCGGTCGTTACAATCCGCCAACTCGCATTGGAGCAGCGTGGTGGATTTAAGCTCCAGGCCCCCTCATCTTGAGGGGAGGCCTAGACCCCTGCAGTGAGGTATAAAAAAGGGCTGATGGATTGAAATTCATATTTATTGGTTTTATTGCCGATGAAGTAAATAAGAAACCATTTAATATTATTTTAAGAAGTCATCGATACATTTTCAAACACCCTGTGTTGTAAACAATGCAATAAACTGACCTTCGAAAGTGAGTGTCGTTTATTTTGCCTTTCGCAAAAATCTAGTATAAAAACGCAACATTGAAAGTTCGTCAGCTGCCGCTGTAAATCAACGCGTGCACAGTGGACAACGATGGCCTAATTCATTGTGTTCTATTTACCAAATTTTGTTACGCAGGTATGCCCTGAGGCCGGGTGTTATACGTTGTATTAACAAATTAATACATCTATAAAGATATGAATTACAAGTAGATTAAGTCGTATAAAACTGTATATTTAGGTATTTATCTACTTACAAACTTTGCAATTATCTATATGAAATACTTAATAATACCATCTATACATTGCATAATCACCTATTATAGGTAGGTTAACATAAATTTCATAGCATATAGGTACTTTGGAGGAAATTACTTTTAGCGATAATATAATGCCAAACTTATTTATATATTTTTGTATACATTACTTTTTGCTGTACAATAGAAAATATTATTATTATCATATAAACATGTTGTACACTAGTGGTCGTCTGCGGCTTCGCTCTCGTAGACTAATAGTAGGTAGGTTCGTTCACTTTTAACCCGCATTTTTTCCATTTCTCAAGGCAGAAAATATTTTCTCGCGGCAAAAGTTACGGATTTTCAATTTAGAAAGCTAAGGAAAACTCAAGGAAATTTCAGAAAATTCAACATTAGAACACGGATATTTGTAAAAATATCAGAAAAAATTGAAAAATGTAAAAAAGTCAAAATGAAACTAACGAATGTTTTCATTATGTGGGAATACCAGAAAAAGTTCTTTAATAGTACAACAGATGACTATAATAGCCAGTTTACTGAGTACAAGCATAATGCGACGTTTTTCAATAATTTGCGATTAAAATTAGGTAGACACTTCAAATGTAATAATGGCAAGGGCTAAGGGCGCAAGCAGAGTACAAAATACAACATTATGATTCATGTCTCGATGTCATAAAGACAGTATTAATAGCAAATGTATTGAAAAAGTCATTATGAGCCCATGGAAAAATCGTGAATATATGTCAAAATTCAAAACAACTTTCTTTAGTAGGTGTCATATCTATAGACTTTTTGGGTTATCTATAATAATTTTATGTATTTATGTATTTCGATTTTCTCTCAAATTATCTAAAACTTTAAAATTCGACAACATTCTGTAATCTCATATTATTGACTGCCTGGCGTTCTCTGACAGCAGACAGTTTTAAGCAGTTTAAGCAGTCGGTCCCGGACGCTGTCAATAGATGGCGGTAGTTACAATCCCCAACCCGCAGTGGAACAGCGTGATGGATTTAAGCTCCAAGCCCCCCCTCGCCCCGGGGGAGGCCTAAGCCCCTGCAGTGGGATAAAAATGTGCTGATGAAGATGAAGAAGAAGACAGTTTTATTTCATATTTTAAACGAATTAATGAGTTATAACATCTCAACGCTTCATCACAAGTGAATTTGATTTTACCTTATTATTTTATTCTGTACTATGAACATTTTATCGATGAGAAAAAAAGTTGGGCTTCGTGCAAAAGATCAACGCGCACGGGGTGTAGGCACGAGGCGCGCAGCTGGCATTGCTTCCTGTTCCTTTCTAAAAAAAACTGCTCAAGTATCGAATCTCGAACTGTCACCACAGAAGTCATGTGACTGGCTCTTGATGTAGACTGAACTGTTAAAAATAAGTAAAAATGTAATAAATCTGGTTTGATTAATATTAATTTTATTATATTTAATTTTAAAATAATGACACGATCTACGAGTATGTACTAACCCAATCGACCATAGAGGTGTTCACGATTGGTCGAGTGATTAGAGACATATCTGCAGAAGAAAATGTCGCTGGTTTGATTCCCACCCGGGGAAAATATTTATGTATATAAACCTATGTCTATTTGTTACGTGTCCGGGTGTGAAATGTCTATATCTGTATATATTATAACAATTATTTATGTATGTATATCATTTGCCTAGTACCCATAATACAAGCTTCGCTTAGTTTGGGACTAGATGGCGCTGTGTGGGATGTCCCAAGTATCAAAATACAAGGAATACGAAAATATACCAATCACCGTAATTTATAGTTTTCTCCTCGTAATCTTCGTATTATATAATAGCTCCGTCATACATTGCTCTGTAGAACAGTGAATCAGCATAATATTTAAAGAATACTTATTTCAGGGATTTAATACAATAATTATTTTTTTGATATATGCGTCACACGAAATAGAGGTAAAAAAGTATCTAAAAAAATTTTTTACAAGCTGTTATTTTTTTAGTTGTATCTGTCCCATTCTATAACCAAATCCTACGTGTCGAATTTGTCTCACTTTTTCTAAACTTACGAAGTTGAAATTATGCACACATATGTAATTTGGTTGGACTAGGTCTTTGTGATGCAGCCAGGATGGTCTCTTCACGCAGAACTCCTCAACGGATAATCGGATCGAGTTCAAATTGTACAGATAAGTAGCTATACATAATTTTTATATTTATATTATATTATTAATTTTTATACTGTTTTCAAAGTTGTTTCAGATGAATGGAACTTTGCATAGAACATAATGGAGAGTATTATGAAAAGAATATTAAAGTAATGACTAATTCTTTAAGAGAAAGTATAAATTTAAAGAACGACTACAAAGACTAATTAACAATATTTACAATATTTACAACATAAAAATATCGTCCAGGTTAGTCCCATGTGGCATCGATCCCATTACGCTTGCACTGTTTCCGCGCTGCACAGCGATGTTCAGTTGCTGTGCGAAATAGGCACCCGCTCTGGGATCGCCAGCAGTGCTGACCAGACGGGTGGACAAATCTTTTACGAATTTTTTCGTATCAGACGACCACGGATTTGATCCGATGGATTTAAGCAACCGCCCAATTTTTATACTATTGAGCTGATCTGATAATGTAGCTGAAAGGTGGACAATAGAAACTTCAATGGCTATTAGTGAACCCACCGAGTTTCCGAGTTCACCGAGTCATTCGAGTAGTCTTCACAAATAATTTTCGTAGCACAATGTGGAAAGGCTCTGATGATGGAGCAGATTCCAAAACCCTTCAGTGGTTTCTAGTAAACCCACCGTGGTACACCCTTCCGTGTTAAATAACTCAAGCGCACAAGCCAAGATGGGGTACGTGCAGAGGAGTTGGATAGCCGGGGTAGCAAACATAGTATACGGCTAATTTGCCGTCCTTTTTGCACTGAACACATACATATGGATAAGTTTAGGTAGACTCACATCAAAAAACATATTACAAAAACCTTTTAAAAAACAAGATTTTATTTGAAATACAATGGACTAAAATTAAAAAATATTTAACGTGTAGGTAAATCTCAAAAGCATATAGCTAATAAAAAAGAATATACATATTTCACAATTTTGAGATCAAAACTTCACTTCTTCACCTCATCAGCCTATTTTTACTCCACTGCAGGCGCTTAGGCCTCCCCAGAACGAGGAAGGCTCGAAGAGATCGAGGAGATCGAAACGCTGATGATGATTTATTAATTTTTAGTCCATTGTATTCCATATAAAAGCTTGTTTCTAAGAAGGTTTTCTTTTAAATATATATTTTTATGTTTTAAACCTTTCTTTTAGGAAATGAAAGTACCGTTGATTCCTATTGTTCACATTTATTGTTTTAAAAGGGCGCAATTTTTTTTCGAACTCTTCATTTCTAAGGTTTTTAATTTAGTGCACAGTAAGTATTACAGTAAGTAGTCTTTGAAGTATTTTACAACTAAAAAAAGACTTTAGCTTGAATGGGAGCGAAAGTATATTGTGTTAACCTGCTATACAAAAAAAAACTTTTTTTTACACTCCCAAGTACTACGAAGACAAGGTGTGGATAGAGTTGCCGTAGTTTTATTAAATAAACACAGTGGTACTCTAGTAAACTATTCCTTTTTCTTCTTAATCAATGGCTTTTCTTTCCATAGCAATTTCTCCAATTTTAGGAAACGATTAGTAAAATAGTTTTTTGTTTCATTCTTTAGTGTCTGTACACAATAAAAACCATATAAAAACTTATAGGGGGATTACTGTTTGTATTCAATTTATAAAACTGGTAGGCGAGGGTATCGGAAAGTCAAGTTCATAAAAAACTGTACAATTTTTTGCCGAAACACGTGTTTTTGACACAAACGAAGCGGCGCGAGGTGTAGTTTTTTATTGTGCGCAGATTACTTTCGGGGTCGCTTTTTACAATGAATCCACGATAACCGATCTTTCTCACGTTTTTGCCAAATCAGGTTGTGTTAATTCACCCTTATGCGATTGTATTCGTGATTTTTATACACGTGAGTAGCTTTATAAGCGATGCAGGTTTTGTACAGAAAAAAATGTGAACTTTTTTCAACGTTGCGTTATTCGTGTAAATTAAAGGTTTTATTGAAAGCTTTATCATTACACAGAAAAAAGTTTTTGGTTATAACTAACAAAAAATTAGTTACCTAAAAATAGTAACAACTTAACTGCTGCTAAGTATAATAAGTAATCAAACTCCAGCTTACCAACCAGAACCTATCTACCTAGGTTGAATTTTAACTAACTTTGTTTAAAAATTATCAAAGTTTTGCTATTTTCATGGTAACACAACTAGTTTTGTTATCCACTTTTTTCAGTGTATAATAAAAATCATAAATGATTGACTTAATATAAAATTCAAAACGATTTCGTAGAAGAATATCCGGTTTAATTTTGAGATTATTTTGTGACATTATAAACCGCGACGACCGCTTAGCCTAGTTGGTAGCGACCCTGCCTACGAAGCTGGAGGTCCCGGGTTCGAATCCCAGGTCGGGTTAGTATTTATATGATGAATATTGATACTGGTACCGGGTCTTGGTTGTTATATGTATGTGTTGTCTTCACTTGGTACCCAAAACACAAGCTAATGCTTAGTTTGGGGCCTAGACGTTGTTGTGATGTATACGTTATTATTATTATTTACTTTTTCAACAATAATATTGTACATAACTGAAATAAATAATGTTTAATTTTGTTTCCTGATTTATGTCTACACAGACAAACTATGCATAGGTACAATAGCCACCGAAAAACGTTTTCTTTCTATTTATAGGATATTTTCTTAACAAAAGGTCAACTATATATCAACAGGAGCGTGAATATAGGTCGAAAGGTGCCATCAATTTCGTCCTTTTCTATTGAAAAAGCGTAATTTATAATTTATGTTATCTCAATAAGCATTGTAATTGGTGGTATTATGGGGGTCAGCCACCCTAAGACGCTACGGTGCATTGTTCGATGCCCGGTGGGGTCAAAATGGTCGAGGGTCATTCGGACGTGGGCTGGCGATTTATTACTTTCGAGAAAAATTTCACCCGTGATATTGTTATTAAAGTTAGTGAGATTTGAAGGTTTAGATCGTTTTTAAAATTAATTTTTATGTTATACTAGCGGCCCGTCCCGGCTTTGCACGGGTAGTATTCGTTCATCATGAAAATCACTTTTTTTTATCTCAGTCTTCTCATTCCCGTTCATCCTTTCCCGTATTTCCCATGTTCCCATCGCAAAAATACCAACTTTATTGTTTCCGTTCTTGGCCCTGGTGTCGTTTCGTTTTCGTTTCCATTTTCATCAAGAATAACTTTTTATCCCAATCTTAACTCATTCCCATTCATCCCTTCCCCGTTTTCGTTCCCGCGACACAAATGCTGGCAAATGAGTGTTGATCCAGAAAAAGCGCGGAAAATTTAAAAAATCAAGCACTGGTAACACTAATTACAGCAGGAATAACCTGTCTTGATACTAATGTTACTATGTCATAAGTTTCAATTAAATGTTAGGCTGTTGAGCCTAACATTTAATTGAGAGTAAGTTATCCCCCCCTATTAAAAATAAGGGTTGATCGTAGAAAAGTGAAAATTGAGGATTGTATGTATTTTTGTATGTTGTATCATAAAAAAATAGAAATTAAAAATTTTGTCTAAAAAATAAAAAAAAAATTTAGGGGTGGACTACCCCTAACATTTAGGGGGATGAAAAATAGATGTTGGCCGATTCTCATAGATACCGGATAAGCACAAAAAATTTCATCGAAATCGGTCAAGCCGTTTCGGAGGAGTATGGCAACGAAAACTGTAAGTTATCCCCGCCACTATTAAAAAATAGGGGTTGGTGATAGAAAAGTGAAAATTTAGGGTTGTATGTATTTTTGTATGTTGTATCATAAAAAAATATAAATTAAAAATTTTGTCTGAAAAATAAAAATAAAATTTAGGGGTGGACTACCCCTAACATTTAGGGGGATGAAAAATAGATGTTGGCCGATTCTCATAGATATCGGATAAGCACAGAAAATTGCATCGAAATCGGTCAAGCCGTTTCGGAGGAGTATGGCAACGAAAACTGTGACACGAGAATTTTATATATTAGATTTTTCTTAATTGAAGGAAATTCACTAAAGACAATATTACTAATCACATATTTTGTTTTTTTATTTTTTATTTACGTTTAAATTATTATTTAAATACAATTATACCTTAGAATAAGCGTATAATTTTTACTGTATAACCAAATTTTATTTAAATGAAATTCTTGTTTTGTATATTGTAAGCTGTCGGTAGATTGTAAAATGACACCAAAATTTGCGATCTACTAGGTTAGCGAAGCGACGCAACGAGCCATTGAGCCACCCAAAAGAGCTTCGAGAAGTTATTTACCTAAACTCAGGTTGTAAGAAGTTTACAATCTCACTAGACTGATCATAAACTAACGGTTTTTACAATCTTATGGCGTCATATATAATCCTTTTCAAATAAAGCTTACATACATAAGTATTTTGCGTGATTACTCTGAAATTTTCGTTTTCTAGATTACACAAAAGTATTCACAGGATAAAGATATTTCGATCGCACTCGATTTAGATTTCGGACGATTTCTGTTAAGCTAGCAAACGTACTGGACGTGATATATAAACGTGGGTTAGGATGAAACGCCGTAAAATTAAATGTCTTTGCAATATTGTTCATTATGTAAAACTCGTTACTGTAATGGAATATTGTAAAATTATGACATACCAAATAAAAAATTACTGAAAAATTATAAATTTTTTTTCTTATTTTTCTGTTTGTGTGCTAATATTCCTAATTTAACGTGACGGTCACATTAACTGCACTGAAAATGTAAATATTCTACGGCGTCTATTTACAGCAACCCAGAAGAATATACAGATTGGATTCAATGGCTTCACTGGCTTGTATAGGAAAATGATATCTATTAACAAGTGAAGTGAGTATCGGACCAAGTGCACTGTATAGGTTTATAAAGTCGCATACTCGTATAGCCTATTTTTAGATTTCAGCGGTTCGCTCAAATTATCCGAAATTAATATTTTGATGTTATTGGAAACAATTGTGATTGAATACCATGTCGGAATCGAATATTTTAGAAACGCGCAGCTATAGGACACGTCTATTTCAATTTCAAAAGATTTTTCTAATGACATCCTACAAGATGGAATGAGAAGAATAATATCATCCCCACTTCTTCATAAGGAGGGTAGGTACAAGGTACATACGTAAAGGTATACTTAAAAAAAAACGAGTTCTAAAAATCAACTCTGCCTGTTCAATATAGGTACATGCAGAATTTGTTTCATCTATATCTAATGTAAAAACTATGAAGGCATGAACTTAGGAACACCTGGACGTAGCATCGCGAACTATCTACGGATGCACCCCTAGTAAGTCAGCTGGCTATGTACGCACGCGTCAACTTGAACACTCTCATGCCACAGTAAGCCGACCGCCAGTACATTACGAATTTCCACTCACACATACTTACGCTGCCGCCATTGAGTGCTTCATTGATGTTCAGTGACAGGGAGTCTAAAGTTTTTATTATGTGTATGAAGGTGACAGACAGGACAGACGGACGTGACGAAGCTCTAAGTGTTGTTTTTTTTTGTTTTTGATTATGTAAGTCTATGTAACAAGCTATAATGATACTGTATATAAAAAAAAAATATTATTGCTTAGCGTAGCCTACAACAAAAAAAAAACAAAGTGATTGAACTTACCTAGAGACACCCAATATTTTAAAACCAAATACAAAAAAAAAACCTGAGACATTCTCATGTGACCGTTAACCTAGGTGACCGTTACACCATTCAGGATTGACCCCTGGGTACCTAACATCTCTTAAAGCGGGACCTTTGACAAATAAATTCCAAATAATCCGCCTCAGTTTTCAGCGGCTATAAATCAACAAAACCCGTAAGAGCTTCGACAGTCGCAGTTCGGACGTGTCAAAATCGAAAACCGGACAATAGCCGGAATATACGGTTACAATTTCGTATCGCAACAATGCTTCGGAACACAATTGCTATCGAAGGAAAAAGGGTAGATTTTAGTAATCTCCTTAATGGGCCGCGTGAAAAGATTATAAATTAAGTTTCTGCAACAAATAAAACTGACCCCATCGATTGTTGAACGCCAATATGTGTGACCGTGGCATTGTGCGGCGCCAATTTGCGAATGGGAGCGTTCGCACTGGCTCTAAAAGAATCCTGATTTCGGTTTCGATTGTTGTTTGAAATAATATTTTTTTTCCGAGAATTTTGGACGATATTCACAGAAATAAAATTTAATTTCACATTATCTAATAAAGTAGATAAAAAAAAACTTTGTTTCATTGGTATTTGTAAACCCTTAAATAAAAATTTACAATATCATATCTTTTTTTTGGAAATAAAAATAAAAATTGCATAAATCGTGGTAGGCATATTATTAAATGGAGGCGGCACTATAGTTGCACATGGGCTTCTAATTTTTGTGAAGAATCATCAATTTGAATGAAATGTCCATACCTACCTAGCTGTGGTGGCAAAAGAACCGATCTATAAGTGTTGAATGGGGTAAGTACAGTCGACTTCAATTGAAGTAAACCAAGACCAGAACCACGTAACGCCGCGTGGGATGTCCCTTGTATTATTATTATTATATATACTGCTTGCTGCGTTTATATACGTATAGGCATGTAGACATTTCACTTTTGGAATACTTCATTTTCAGGAACAATGTTCTTCTTACATATAAAAGCGAATGAATCATGGTTTAAAACTAGTTAAAACTGTAACACTACAGAAAATTTAGGATGGTCGTAAAACGCATTCAGTTCACAGCAACACATACATTGAATCGATGCCTATTGTGTTTGACCCCTCGCCAAAATAATGGCGGACGGTTGATAAATTAAAAATGGTCAAAAATACCCCTTGACGGATGTCGATTTAGATCGCCTTGCACACTCGAATGCGCACGCCTACACTGCATTGAGTTCACATTTACAGGGGTCTGTGTCTGTGACATATATAACTATGTTTTTTTTTTATAAATCTATTGTTTACATAGATATATATTATAATTGTAACAAGATTCGTGTCTTTACATTACATATTTCCTTGATAAATGGTTGGTAGCGTAAATAGTGCAAGATTACTTTACAGATTTTGATATAAGTGTGAAGATAATTTAATAGTACCGGGGTCAAAGACGAATATAAGAATTTTTCCCCGCGTAAATGATAATAATATCTGGGACATCGCACACACGGTAATCTAGTCCCAAACTAAGCAGAAATACTATGGGTACTAAAGAACTGATATACATACTTAAATATTTTTTTTACATAATAAATGCATTTATAGACATTTCAAACAAATAGATATATTCATGCACACAACTGTTTGTCCTGAGCGAGAATCAAACCCGCTACCTTCGGGTCTGCAGTCGGTGCTACCAATTTTTATGATTTTTAATATACAGATAGCTTTTACCCTGAGGAAAGAAGTTAGGCGTGAAAACACAGCGAAAAATTTATTTGTGTGTTTATTACCCTTTTACAGCTAAACCGGAATGTTTCTTTAGCGGCCTCAGTACGAATGTGTAGTATAATAATATAATTAAAGGTAGTACCTATCTAGTCCATGCGGGCGAAAAGCTAGTTCCAAAAACGAGTAAGTAAAATTAGTGGTCATTTGAGTTACGAATATTTTATTTTAAATAGCTTGCAAGTTAAAGATGGCGTAAATCTATTTTTATTTTTAGGGTTCCATACATTTGAGATGGTACTTTTATCCCAATCGACATATACTTACGACCAATCCAAATTATAATTTTTTAAATTGCAAAGTTTTTTTAAAAATCTCTAACAGCCAAACCCAATTACCTATCTATCGACGGTCTAACCATACTAGGGTAAGAAATTCTATCCATTTTGTCGTCTCTATAACCTATCGACGGATAGACATATCTACAGTCGCACGCCATCTATCGACGGGAAGCCCCGGGAGGGTCGATAGCTTACCAGAGTTAGATTTTTGTATGAAAATGACATTTAGTGCGTCCCAATATACTTCTGACAGCTGTTGAAGGATAGAATTTATTACTGAGGATAAACATGCGGCCTATCTGTCAAATGTGATGGTTTACCTATGCGATTCTGATTTCGAACTTTTACAAGAATTGTCAGACTGGGATAGTAGCGAAGAATCGTCTCCTATTTGTTATTATAAAACGTACAAAAAAAACTTCAAAGTTTTACTTCAGTCGCGCGTAAAGGTTACACGCACACACTTTTTTATAGAGATGTTATGAATATTTACGAAAATTCAACATTGCCCCCTTCCCTGAAGGTAGTTACTCTAAAATAAACAACAAATACGGAATATAGGCCTTCAGTCATAGTTAATGAGCAAAACAAAAAGAAAATTCATAGTCTTTAAAAAACATGGGAAAAGGGAAATATTCGCGAAGAGAAAATCCATATAAAATGCATTGCTCATTTCACTAAGAACTAATAAGTACAATTGTCACTATTCAAGTGGTTACTTGGTTGTATAAATTTGATTAAGAATTTAAAAAATGTACCTAGTAGGTAATGTGATGATTTATTTATGGAACCCTCTCCATGCGATTCCGATTCGCACTTGACCGGTTTGTTTTTATTAGTTTCCTTATTACATAACTATAATTTCAATTAAGTACCTACCCACAGCTTGTTGAGTCGTATGATTATTATAGGCGATTTAAAAAAAAATAGGAAAATTGGGGGCAACCGGTGAAATTGGTGCTAAAATGTTAACCTTAATGAAAATCTTGAATTACTCATCCAAAATAACGTAGGTACCCCGTTTCCTTTAAACCACCACATGGAATAAAAACAATACACGCAAACGAAGCAATAAATTATTGTTAGCGTGTTTTAAAAAATAAGCTTTTACACATGTTAGTAAAAAACATTCACAAAACCCGAAATAAAACCAAAACGGACGCCGCTATTAGCTACTTCATTCAAAACCTAATAATGCTCGTTTTTTGTGTGCCAAAAAATCATTTCTTGAAAGTATTGTACAGAGGAACGGATTTTTTACCGCCATCTTTTGTGCTTTTTAAAAGGACACAGAGATTAGGGATGTCCATTTTGTCGTCGAATAACTGATGCGACACTCTGGCGTAAATAGTGTGCGTAGGCTAGTCTGTCCTATAGATTACTCATTTCTATGAGTGTGATGCAATACCACACATCCAAACTGTCGTTGCCACTTTTCGTCGTCTTTTTTACTATAGATTCTTACAGAGTTTTAGTTATCCGGCACTAAATGCCACGCGTGATCGATGAGACGCCGCCGCCACCTGCAAGTGTTTCTGGGTAATGCGAAAAAATTTACCAAATGCACAATAAACGGTTTAGGGTATGTTTAAAAGAAGCGATTTATGAAAAATTTTTGCTTCTTATAAGCAGGTAACGAGACATAAATGTCACTGTACTATTTATTGTAGTTGATAATGTAGATATTTTAATATTTCAAGTAGGTATTAGGCTAACAAAATTTAACTATGAAAAATGTTGTCTGGATATAAATATAAAATTCATTAATAATTTTATTCGGATCATTGAGTTTTCACTTATGATAAATTAAATGAAAAGCATGGCTTACATAAATATGGAAATAATTGATTTCAATACTACTGAAGTTATAATAGATAATCTGATAATTCGTTGTTTTATTACATTTCTAATAAATTTTTATTTGTGCTACTTAATTATATGCAAAATATGGAAATGAATTAGTATATATAATATTGAAGTTTCAGTAGATAGATTCATGATTACTTTTTTATTAAATCTTTAATAAATGATTTATTTGAAATAAAAATATATAAATGAATAATGGTTTAAATATAATAATAATAATAATAACGATAATCGGCCGACGCAAAGTCTTTCTAATACATAAATTACGTACTTACATTATAAAAAAAAATTAAATAAATAAACTTTTTTATACTTTCAAAAATGGTCACGACTGTGATTTTTTTCCCAGAATGCGGTCAAAATAGTTATGGATGCATTGGGGTTCGGTGCCCTTAGGACTATGTAAAAATTAAAGTTATTAATAATCAGTAGTTATTTGTGCAACAAGAGAGCAAAGTTCGTTTTTGTTGCGAGTGCAAAAAGGATACAAAAGTACGAGAAATAAAATATTTTGCTCCCCTGTGGCACATACAACTTTTCACCTCAATAGCGAGAAAATACTATAGATGTAAGAAAAATTATTGTAACCACTAGATTAAAGGCTTTGGTAAAAACCAAGTATTTGAATTCATATTTAAATTATTTTATAATAATTCATAGGCTTTCAGATATTTTTTATTTCACTTTTTACTTAGATAGTTTGTTTCCTTATTCGAAACTTTTTCTTTTAAATCTAATGCTGTTAAATTACAAACAGATTCACTCATTATTCAAACTTTTTAGATTTTCACAGCAATGAACAAAGAACTTGATTGATGCAGTAGAAGAATTTGTTTCTTTTTGATTATTATAATTTTATTGGGTGTGTTCGGAAATCGTGACATTACATAAAACTTTAATAAATAAATTAAAACATATAAAAAAGTAATTTAAATTTGTCACTTTATTTTCACTGATCATACGATACTTTCTAACAGATTTAGTCATAGATCACATAAAAATATTGTTTATGAAATAAAATGTAAAAGTACAGGAAGTTTCTGAAGGTTTCGTGAGCTATTGAATTTCAATACTAATTCGTAGTATAGTAAATTTTTATTATTTTTTAAATTAGTGAACAAAATTCACCTTTGTTCAATGGTTTTAAGGTACAAAGAACAGCTTTTCGAGCTAGTAAGATGAAAGAATAATTTTCTAAAACACCCTAATCTTTCGAATGTTTATATTATTTATTATATTAAGAATGTTTATATAAAAGTACGTAGCCCGTTAGACAAGCATATCTTGGCATTTAGCGACGCATTAGCGATACAAGTATATAATAAAACATAGGATTTCAAACGATTTTCCTAATATTTATACGACGGATACCTACCACGTTTTTTTCTTTATATAAAAGCTACGCCATATAAAAAATAAGATTTATATATTTTTTGAATTATCTACAGAGTGGATATAGGAAGTCATGACAATTTTTTGTTTTCGGCTCCCGAACTACCACATATCGTCACCATCGCCAATTTAGTTACTTTTAATACTAAAAATTAATTAATACTCTGTCACTGACAATGCCACTAATATAAATACTCTAAATTATCAATTAGCACAATTTGTTTACTAGATACTAAACAAAATGGGCACTAGTGATCTTTGTAGTTTTGCATTACAATATTGAGAAAACCGTTCTAAATATGTCCGCTCGTTTATAATTTATTACTAGTAAAATGTTTTTGATAATAGCGAAAACTGTGAAATATCATTGACAATCCTGACGCGTCAAGAAATCGTTTAATATTTTTTTTATTCCATTTAAACGTAGGTACATCGCATCTCATGATACGGGACAGCTCGCGCCAAATTTCTAGGTTGCTAAACGTGGGTGCGTTTTGCACTGGCGACTCTCGACCCTTTGTGACCCATTTTTCCAACTGTGAAGCTTCTCGCTTGAACTTTAAAGCACACTAGAAGTTTGACGCGAGCTGTACAAAAACAGCTGTTAAAATCTGTTTCTGAATAATTATTATTCTTTATACGTGCGTAGACGGGTAAATAAACAACGTCGTCGTTTGGAAGTTTTCAACTTTGACCTCTATTCCTCTTTAAAAACAATTAAAAAATTGGATTTTATTGCTTTTATTTACATTTTATATAATATTTAATAAGTTGTACATTAGCACTATATATATACAGATCCCGCTAAAACATATACGGCCCAAGCAAATTCATGTTGATTTTCTGCAACATAGAATCTGATTCGCTCCTTACATAGCATGAATAAAACATGACCGGCTGTCACCCTTTGATAAAGAGTGGCTTTTTGGGGTTTGCGGGATTGGGGGGACAGAAATGGGGGCTCAACCCTTTCCACGTTACGGGGCAGATTTAATAAATGCCCTCGATCTCCCCTTCTGTGTTTTTTGTGGCACTTTTGTTGGAGGCTGTTTGTAGGTATTACAACATATACTTCAACATTTATAGTGACGATGCATTTACAATACAACTGTAAAAAAAAGACTACATATAAAACATAGTCGTATATGCATTAATTCAAAGAACGTACGACTGTGTAACGTGTGTTGTTGTAGTGGTTTATATACCACTTGCTCAGATATTTGAGACCAATGCCTGGCCAAGGTGTATAAAAGGTCTAGAAGTCATTATTATTACACAAGCTACAGCTCGGGGCCTTGCCTGATTTAAGGCTCTGTTCTCCATTTATCTTCTGTTTACGTAACCATAACAATACGACTTCAAAAGTTTTCAATTGTTTTCTTAAACTTAGAAAAAAAATATCTGTGTCTACAATGATCGTAATGAAATGACGAATAAACGCTAAAAATAAGTAAAAGTAATTCCATTCCATTCCATCAGCCCTTTTTTATACTCCACTGCAGAGGCTTAGGCCTCCTCTCAAGATGAGGGGGCTTGGAGCTTAAATCCATCACGCTGCTCCAATGTGGATTGGCGGATTGTAACGAAACCGCCATCTATTGACAGCAACCGGGACCGACTGCTTAACGTGCTCTCCGAGGCACGGAGTCAGTGATAGTTAATGTACTTAAGTTAGAAAAAACTCATTGGTACACGCCCGGATAAAAACAATTTGAGTATCGATAAGAAAATTATGTGACAAGTAATAACTTTTATTGTTCTTTCATGTAATGTATCTACATTGTATTGTCTCTACATTGTATTGTTTCGCATAAAAACAAATAACCCTATAAAAATATCTAGCAACCAATAGTTTTATTTATTGTCCTAACTTCAAATGAATCAATATTTATTTAAAAAAAACCCACTTTAAAAACATAAAAGCAAAATGACAAATATATCACCATGTTGTCGATCTTTTTCTTTTCTTTGAGTAGTGCCACGTAGCGTCTCTTCCTCTAATTTTAGGAGAAACGGGCCTTAACATTATGTACTTAGTTCTCGAGGACGAGGAACATTACCTATGTTCTATAATATAGAATATAATATATAAAATAAATATATTATATTTATTTTTACTTTTGAGTTTCACATCGAGAAAAATTCTTTCACTTTGGTTTCGCACTTCTGATAAAATACATTGGCTGACGAATAAGCTTAATCTTCTTTTAAGTAGACTTCTTGTCCACAAGACTAAACTCACCTTGATTAGAACCAGTGATGGGGAATTGTATACAAACGATATCAATGATCTGCAAGTAACAGTGCCAACGAAATATGACAGCTTTTCAAAAAGGATATGAAAGTTTCATTATCATAATACTCATTGTGTTCCAAATTTTTGCGCATCGTATTACAAGCTATTGATTATTTTATTTTATTGTATAGAAAAGGGTTGGGGTGGTTTTCTACATAGGGTTGATGTAAAAAGTAACGAGCGTTATGTATAAAAGATAATTTTATATGCATACTGGCTGTTGCTTGCGTATTCGCTCGTATAACGGGTTTCCACGACATATTCAGTTTTTAATTTTACACAATAAATGTGCGAAAATTGACAACGTCGACTTATGTGTGTAAAATCGTGAATTTTAAAGGCACGAAAATAGCGCGACATGATGACTACCTAAAGAAGAATATAAATGTCTGATTTTTTATTATGAAAAATTAAATTTTTCAATGTTTTCTAGAACTTAGTAAGCTATATTTGCTAGAATGTGCGAATCGTATATATGATATTTTTTACATCTTGAGTATAATAGTTTTTTGTACAACGTGTTAATTTTGTTTTGTCCCGGTGTGTGTTTAATTTTTAGAGTTCCGTATCTCATAAAGAAAAAAAGGAACCCTTAAAGGATCACTTCGTTGTTTGTCTGTCTGTCGGTCTTCTGTTAAAGAACCTTTTTCTCAAGAACGCTTAGAGGTATTAAGTTTAAATTAACATCAAATACCTAGATTTGTGGTTCCTTGCAGCTACAAAAAAAACAAGCTTCGGAGACAATCGAACGCAATTAAAAAAATAACAGACATTTATGTTGCATATTTTAACACTTGCAAGTAAGTAAATCAAAACCTATTGGGTATTTTTCTTCATCTTCATCAGCCCATTTTTTAAACCACTGCAGGGGCTTAGGCCTCTCTCGGGGCGAAGGGAGCTTGGAGCTTAAATTCACCACGTTGCTCCACTGCGGGTTGGGGATTGTAACGACCGCCATCTATTGACAGCGTCCGGGACCGACTGCTTAATTTGCTCTCCGAGGCACGGAGTCAGTGATAGTTATGTACTTAAGTCAGAAAAACTCATTAGTACACGCCCGGATTCGAACCAAGGCCCTATGGCCTGATAAATTTGAGACAGGCTCGTTGCGCTTTGGGCTATCACGACTCTTGGGTATTCTTGTTGACCTAGAAATATGAATTTTTCAATCGTTATTTTGTAGTTATGTCACATTAAGGGGAGACCACGCCTGTCTAATACGGCTGTGTAATAATAGATGGAGCCACCATACAAAGAAATCCTTTTAATTTTTTCCTTATCACTTTTCAAGGTTTCCGTTGATAAGACATTTCATGCGACTATAAAATATATTCCTCTTTAATTTTTTGAATTGATATAATTGATTATTTCAACAGTTTCAAAGTGTTTGTACAAAAACCTAAAATTTGTGGAAAATAACGTTTTTCGAAAAAGACTTTGAAACTATTAAAAAAAAATTTTATAGAAATTAACCAAAAAGATCTTATTTATTTTTACGTATTTTGGGTTTTTGTACAAACACTTCGAAACTGTTTAAATAATCAATAATTTTAGTTCGAAACGTTAAAGAGGAATATATTTTATGGTCGCATGTAATGTTTTATCAACTGAAACCAAGAAAAGTGATAATGAAAAAATTAAAAATAATTTCTTTATAAAGTGGCTCCATTTGTTATTAAATAGCCGTACTAGGCAGGCAGCGTCCCACCTTAAAAAATGTGATTTATTAATTTATATATGCGTTTCGTGCGATCTGGCGGTGAGTAGCGATAATTACATTAAACAAGAGTAGGCACGGAACCTTCGGGACGCGAGTCAAAGTCGCACATGGCCGTTTTTTTCTCCTTGTACTACTCCTAAAAATAACCATAATTTCATTTATTTAAATGTGAAAGGTCCATTTAAATCCGTTTAGTATTTCATTTCAGGTCACAAGCTTTCCAAAAGTCACAAAATAACTTCCTAGCAATGTCATTTATGTGTATTCGTACAGGTGATTTATTCATGTGTCTATTATCGATTTAGCGTGTCGATGCGCGAGCGACTGATGATTGTGTCTGTCAGCGACCGCCGGTGGGACATCCCTCTTCCCTACGCCCGCGGTCACACCCTTTTCATGCATAGCATTCATGCTTAATGAATACGCTATATCGATAATTTCTTTGGAAAAAATATTCTTATGTGAAAGTCTTACCACCTATATTTTTTTCAACAATGGATATTTCAGATAATAATAATAATACATGGGACTTCCCACACAGCGCCATTTAGTCCCAAAGCAAGCAAGTATTATGCTTGTGTTATGGGTTACTAGACAACTGATATACATACTTAAATATTCTTTATAATATATACGTATATAAATATTTTTGCGAAGACAGCACATACATATAACAACCAAGACCCGGTACCAATATCAATATTCATCATATAAATACTGACCCGACCTGGGATTCGAACCCGGGATCTCCAGCTTCGTAGGCAGGGTCGCTAGCCACTAGGCTAAGCGGTCGTCAAGAGATGATACCTAATGCCTAAAAAAAATTAGGTAAGGAATGGGAAAATCACTCTGTATGGATCACTCCATACAATTTATATTTCTAATGTACATTTAGAAGAGAAACAGAAAGCTTTATTACACAAACGAGTATGGATCTATTAAATTATCGGATAAATGAAAAAAATGTGGTGGTCGGGCGGCCTAACACCTAGTCTTTGATATAAAAATTGTATGTTCGATTCCTTTCTTAGGTCCGCCGACATCGTTACCTCACCTCTGTGGCAATGGTGGCTAGCTTAAATTCTAAACTTTAACTCAGAAGAGGTGAGGTAGGGTTGTACCAGTTGTACTCTAGCAATGATGCCGTTAAAAAAGAGTGATAAAAAATACAAATCGAGAATACATACAATTTTAAAACCTTGCCTCAATTCTTTTAGTTCATAGGGACGTGTGATTTGTGATTATACACCGTGATTAGCTGAACGTAGTCCAAACTTACAGAGCATGTAGAGCATACAAAGTTAAACAAAAAGTTTGCAGTCAAGTGACCAGATAGCGCAAACTAATTATTACCGAGAAAAACATGTTTAAAGTTTCTTTTCTGTAATTAATTTTTTGTTTCATTACGACAACTTCGAATTCTTGAGCCACATTTTTACTAATTGTGGTCTCAGAGATTTCTAAAAGAACTTATAATTTTTTAACTTATATTATTAGCTTTCTTATATCGTTTTTTACAAAGTGACTTATTTCAGTACCACGGACGTGGGTAACAATACAAGATTTTTCTATGTAAATTCCACGTTTTGTGACGCTAAATAATGATTTAAAGTAGGTATATAGTTACAGGTAACCATATTAGGCTTAAAGATGACACCATGTGTGATATCTATTATTGAAGGGAACTAATCTTTTCTCACTGCACTCATTTAAGTATTTTTCAGAGTTAATTAAACCTTGAGTAATAAATGCATCGAAAACGTTGCCCTTTGCATTCATATCTTGCCAAGTTTTAGGTTTTTTTGAAAAATGTTGCATTGGAAATGACTTGGTTTCCGTCCGTTTGGTTGACGATTAGATGAATGAAAAAAATGTTTTCCCGGAATATGTGCTGGGTCCAGTAATACGTAAGCCTCATCTTTTTCAAAAAACTTTTCATAAACTTTCTGCATTTCATCCTTGCTTTAGCTTCTTGTTTACGGTAGCATTTTGGTGCTAATGATTTCGAATATGCTTTCATTTCTAGAGTGTCTAGAACCTGGATACAGTTTAATTTTCTTTTGTTGGAGTTTTTAAGCTGTATTTGAATCGACATAAATGGATTTTATTTGAATTAACGCTATATTCGTCGTATCAGCTGGCCGACTAGTGATTTGATTTAATTCGTCTTGCCTGCATCCTCATCTCTTAATTATCAGATAAACACTTGCTCGACGGGCGAGTGTCTGATAATTTTCTTGAGAAAATGAATCACGTTAGCAGATTTACCTTTTAGTTCGCCAAAAGTTACCGTTGATTCATTTTAAAATGAAACAGCAACAATGGAAAAATATTCTAAACAACCTCTATTTAAATTGAAATCTAATTCTGTATGACCCGTATCACGTTGTTTTTTTTTTAATATTTTTAATACCGAAACTGTTAGTCACGCTTACATCTCTTATTATCTACGCTCATTCACTGTCAACCTTATAATAGTTACTACAATTTAATGAAAGTTTCATTGAAACTAAATTCTTGATTAATTAAACAAGTAAATATTCATTATAGACAATCAATAATGTCAGTTAAAAATATTAAAGAGAACTATTTTTTATAGTCGTGTAATATTTTATCATAATATTATTGTAATTTAATGTATTTTTTGCGAAATCATTTCGTACATTTTTTCGTGTCTATAATATGTAGAAGAGAAACATAGTCTTCATAATGCAGTCATCGGGTTCAATTCAGCATAAACTTTGGCGTGGCTGTTTTCGGATAAGTAGGTAATTAACAGGAAACTAATATTGTCATACATATTCCTCTACGTTAGAAGTAATTAATACATAAACTAAACAAAGTTATAATACTCGGAACGGGCGACTTATCTAGTCGACGAGACGACCGGCTCGTTTGTTAAGAATTTTCATGGCTATATGATAACCAACATCAAAACCGAGCAATTAATTATCGACGACGCCAAACGTAAGAAAAAAATTATTAATGTTTTAAGCGGTCGGTTGAGGAGGGCGTTCTCCCTGTTATTTGCTTATATTCTTTTCTTATTGATTCCGGTTAAAATACTTGTCCGTGGGCATCCTTCCCGTGGTTGGTGCTAGATCGAGCCCGGTAACTGGTTTCAGGTTGCTAAGTGGTCAAACCTACGACGTCTATTCTGATTTGTCGGGTAAGAACGATGTGTCACTGTTGTGCCGCGTTGCACTGCTTGCAACAGTTACTAAATAACACTTCAATATTTACTTCGCGTTATATATCAAGTATATTTTTTTCTAAGGACATAAAAATATCGAGACCTCCACGGATATCCCGCGTGGGAGTCAGACGTGGGTGTTAGATACGTGGGGGTGTTTGGAGGGGGGCCGGTCATTGCCATAGCAACGGAACGACCCTCGGAGGGGAAAAAACGGGTAAAAATTGCGGGCCCGAATGGACGGTGATTTTTTATGGCATCGTACATTTTTTCCCCGCGCCTCCGCGCCGCGACGCCGGCGTCTCGCCGAGAGCGAGGGCGCCTTCAGGTACAGCGTGCTCCCAATTTTAATTATTGTAATAAAATTATTATTGGATACGGCACTGACTTCAAACAAGTTACCGTGAGCTACCGTGGTCTCACTTCGGACCAAATCTATGGCAGATATACTTCTAGCTTGTGTCGACTTTGGAACCGAACCTGTTTATGTTCCGTATTATACGCTTACATATCCCTTTCTATTTATTTAGCGCTAAAATCAGAACATTGTTGAGTATTTGTTTAGGGATTTGGCTCTATTGATTTAATCGAGACTAACTGATCGCATAATCTCAGTTGTGTCGGAACTAATAATTAAGCTGTTAATATAAAATAAAATATTTATCTATCATATATATATATTTATTTATTTAATTTATTATATTGTAAACGGACGCTATAATACTTACCACACTTTACTGCTGAACAGAGGTCTCTTGTAAAGAAGTCTACCCGAAATGACTGTCTAACCGAATCCAACGATCGTATACCTACTCTTGTCATAATCTTGTCATCCGAATTCGCTTGTCATAGTAAACTCATGTAATAAAGGTATGACATGTACGACTTTCGACCTAAAGGTTGTGCTAACTGGTCAGTTCCCCATACAGTAGAGGATCCGAGTTAACAATGACCTTCAGCTATCTATTTCAACGATGAAATTTTTTTGTTATCAAATTCAGTACGTAGAAAATACATCGCGAATGGGTTGGCTAAAAAATTCCTGGCAAGGCTATGATTAATTGAAAATAGAAAAATGACTTTTTATTTAACATTGTTTAACACTTCACTGTAGGTTTCACACTTTCGATTAGTATTAAATTTATTAATTTAATACCAATCCTACTACCTAGGATGATGAAAAGTATTATCGCAATATTACAATCAAAAAAGGGTATTCAAGTAAGATTTTCTCAGAGTTTGGGTAAGATATTAAGTGACTAAGAATTAGTAGTAAGTAGTATTCTTCTTTTTTAATATGTAGATGCCCATTTTCTGTCATAAGTTTACTGCATCTTCTTCCGCTTCCGGTAGCTTTGTTCCTACCGTTTCAAGCCACCACCATAATAATTACATAAATTAAAAAACATGAAAAGTTTAGAATCACGCCGTATAGTGTCCTAAGTTTCCTCAGCGGAGTGCTAAACTTGAGATGTGTGCGTGCGAAACGCGTGTGTCGGAGGCTGCAAATATTATAAGTATGGATTTTATCGACATCCCCCTCTAACCACTACTTCCTTCTCGCTTTTCTACACGGAGGAAAAAATGCCCTCAGCGGGAATCTAAAATTATGAGTCCGTGGAAATCGGGGGGTGAGTTTTCTCCTAATATGAAAAGCGAATCTGTAGCATTCGCCCATAAATCTTTTATATCGTTCGCCGATGAGATTGCTCTGGAAAATTGTCGTTATTATTCACTCTAGTGCCGTGACTGTCGTGTTTTGTGAAGCTTGCCGTTAAAGGCGTTATATATTCAGGGTTCAGTTGCTGAGTTCTAAAACCAAAGTACCTTGAAAAATAACGGATTCGATTCAAAAACTATATACCAAGTTTACTTTACGAGAGTTTAGTTTGGATTGCCGTGCACAATAGAGGTAGGGATTCTCTGTCTGCGTTGTTACAATTTATATTACGCAATGATAGTTCGACATGATAATATGACTTTGGCAATTTGAAAAAACTCGTTTGTTTACATAATAATAATACATGGGTCATCCCGCACAGCGCCATCTAGTCCCAAAGTAAACATGTATTGTGCTCGTGTTATGGGTTAATAGACAATATATACATGTATAAATATTTTACACCCAGACTCGGAACAAATATAAATGTTCATGCACACAAATATTTGCCGCGACCAGGAATCGAACCTGCGACCTTTGAAGTTACAGTCTCTAACCACTTAATCGGTCAGTCAAACCGTGTCTCCAATGTCCATCCCAACCCTTCCGAAAATTGATTTGCATGGTTTTGAAATACTTGTATGTTAATGACTTATTTACTTCAGAGTGTTACTTAGAGAGTTATCAAATAAAAAAAAAGAGTGCTGCAGATGCGTGCAGGCTTTTTAGTGAGCTCGATTGATTGCGAGCAAACTACACACCTAGTTTTAAAGTCTGAAAAAATTACCTGATATTTTTCGAACAGAAAATTATGCAGCTTCCAAAAGGGAATATTAATTATTACAAATTACAGACAATAATATTTTTAAGGACAACAATTCCTTGACGAGAATTTAAATTAGGTTCTGGAAGAAAAATAAAAACAGTCTTTATGTTATGATCTCTATGCAATATACCAGCCATTTTTAAATTTCTTTATTCCAGAACGAGTAGGCAACGAACATAGAAGGAACGGTAGAGATTTCCTCCATATGAGAATATTAAGTTTTCTTAGTTATAACATTTTGTCGGTCGGTCTGTGTCAATATTAGAGATATCTAGACGTTTATGTGCGCGCTACGGTAACCGATCTTGCGCTGAGTGCGTTTACTTTGGAATAGTTTCTACTGCTCTTTGTAGTGAGCAAACAAAGTAAAGATATTCCTAATATGTACCCAAATATATGTAGATATTAAATCAACTGTCGTATTATACTTTATATAACTTATTACTTTCATCATTGAGGAAACTAAATTAACAGCAGTGTCAATTACTGCGGTGTATACGTTACCAGTTTGCAGACGAAACAACTGACGACGACTATTCCCTGCCATCCACGCAACCGTCTTCACACCCACCACCTTTGTTTAGGTACGTTCCATAGAGAGTTTAAACTGAGAACGTGTACTTCACTATATCGTGTGCTGTTGCCAGTTTTGTTACTAAAGAACTATTTTGTTTTGAAGAGAACTAACTAGCCTCCTTAGCTAAAATTGTTATATCACACACTGAGAAAAGTGTTATTCAAAAAGTATGAAGGTTCACCTGAAAGTGATCATCAAAAATACGAGGAAACCGAGAAAGAAGAACTACACGTCAGCATAATTACGTTACAAGAACCATAATTTTTGTTGATGCATATTTTTCCTCTTTGTATTCCTAATTTTTTTTATCGTGGCGGCCATTGCTCGACTGATAATAACTTTGCTCAGGGCACTAAATAAATTTTTAATTGGGTTTGTTAGTGTAAACATAATCACTATTTAGTACGAAATAACACTGTATTTAATTTGAGAAAAAAACAACCAACGAAATAGTAACTGAATCGTAAAGAATTGAGTAAATCTGTAATTAATATAAACGGTCCTTTAAATTTTTTTAGTGGACGAATGTAATTTCTTTTTTCAATATTTAATTTGAATATATATTTGCAATAGAAACAAAAAAAAGTAGATGAAAATGACCGACCTCTCGTGACCGTTTTATGTTAGATAGACATGCCTGACACATGAAAAAAAAAATCGATTATTCGTAACTGAAGACCTGCCGACTTACATATAATCTCGTATAATATTTATTCCAGGAATGAGATGTCATTGAAGTGAACGCACTGATGTCAATTTAATTTAATCTGTGTAAATGAAATCTATAAATACACAGAAATTATATATTAAAAAAATATTATTTGCAGAATCGCGCTCACTAGAGAAAAATTGGAAATGGATATACTTAATTTTTAACTTTATGTTTTTTTTTACAATGTAATTATTTTACATACAACTCACCTTGTTATTTTCCGCGAGCTTTTTCTTTTTGTTCGTGTCATAATAGGTCCAATGATTGAAATACTTACAGCGTAATTTTGGATTACCGATTTAGACACGTAAAGTAGCAACTAATAACTTTTCCAGTGGCACTCAAACATTAAGTTTAAAAGGTTTAGGTCGATACAAAAATTTGAAGAAGTGAAGTTAATTTTATCTACCGAATTGATTGTACTCACAAGCTATTTTCACAATAATACACAATAAAATATATATGTAATGCCACCACACATGTATCTATTAAAAGGAGGAGTCAAAGTAAAAACCTCCTTAATTATATTTATATCGAAAAAGCTCACGTCAATAAAAAACTCCCCACACGTTTTTTATCTTTCCCCTCATTGGCGGGTCGCTCTCCAATAAAAAAGATAAAAGACGCGTGAAGTTATAGCACGCGCCTATTCGATAGCACGCGCTACATACGTCGGAATAACGTGTAGGGGGAAAAAGTATAAAAGAAACGGTAGGGAAGTATTCTTAAAAATAGTACTTCTCCCCTCGTTTTACGTTTAGGGGAGCCGTCTTGATATATGGCCAGAGTTCCGCGGGATTTTAATAATATACGGATTGTGTTGGTTGACTGAGCCGGTAAGATTTGTCAAATATGGAACTTGTGGGCTCTATTTTCGTGACGCGTGGCTTTAAATGTGTTTTACATGGTGGTTGTTAATTAACGTTGCTTGATGTAAAAATATATTTGTAGGTATTATTGGGTAGGTAGGTATTGGATCGGAGGCTTGAGTCAGAGAACTATCTCGAGTAGAGCGTTTTTGGACGATTAATTACAAAATGAAATGTCACCAAAGAAAATAAGGCTGAAATGATAAAAGCATTCACGACATGTATATATGACCATAGCTTCGTCTATATAGTAAGATATGTAGAATGTTAGCCTGTCTTTATGTTTTAGTTAAAATGTCAACCGATGGAAAAATGAAACAATATTGTAACCTCGATTGCGATTATCGACGCATAGGCACATCACTAATAAGAGTCCAGTAAATACGGTGAAAAACAGGCGAATGGTACTTTAATTGGATATAAGTTTTGCGGAAGGCGCTAAAACGTTAGAACCTTTAAATATGTTAGACACGCTTGGCAAAGTATTTATTGAGATTAGAGTCCATCGATAGTTGGAAGTGAAAGGACAGGTTAGAGAAGAAATAACCTAGTTGACAGAGTCAGAATGACGTATAGTGATTTTTTACGGGTTGGTTTTGTTATATTAAAAGATTTCACTGTAATGAATTTTAAGCAAAATTTTAAGCAATGATAATAATATCTAGGACATTTCCACATATAATATACTATAATGGATATTAGACAAGTGATATGAATACTTAAATATACACAAATATATGTCCTGGGCAGGAATTGAACCCGCGACTTATGGATCTGCAGCCGGCGTCTCCGACAACTTGAGCAACCACTCAATCAAATGAAGAAATTATGTGCCGTATATTTTACTAATACACACAAACAACCGTTGTCGGATTATCGTACACTGAGAAAAGCACTATAGTGAATTCAGATTTTATAATGTTTGTTTCATTATCAGTAGAGCAATTTAGGATCGAGATCATCATAAATACGAGGCAGATGAGGAAAAACACTACGTGTCATCAAAATTACTTTGCAGGAATCATAATTTATGCTGACGCATACTTTTTTCTTCTACATATTCCTCGTTTTTTATTCTATGGGGGTCATGCATTACTCGACTGATGATTATGATAATTATAATAATTACTATAATATTAAATATTATATCACAAACGTTATTTTGTCGGAAAGTTCAAACAAAAACTCTAGGTATCTGTGTATGACAATTTAATTCAGTTATATAGCGAGTTAAGTATGAAGTATCGTAAACTAAACAACGAAATTAACTATAACGAGCGAGCTCTGTTAAAACCGTCGATTCGTTATCCTGAGCCCGTATCCGATTTAAAACAAGCGTGGGGAGCATTGTTGGGCACGAGGGACTAGAAAAAACAATTTAAAAATAAATGAAATAATTATAAAGGGAAGGGAGCGAGCGGCGCGTGGCGGCTCGCCTTATTTATTTCCCTTTCGTAGACTCAGCTGCTGTCTAACACCTTATGTTTCGTTTTTTTGTTTTAAGTAACGTGGTATATGTAGGTAATGTTGTTTTTTTCCTCTTTATATGGTATGTGGATAACTAATGTGGTAACGTGTATACGTAACACACAGAGGTGTAACACTATTGCGAACGTCATAATGTAGCTGATTGCATTAAATGTATGTATAATGATAATATCTGGGACGTTCCACACAGCGCCATTTAGTCCCAAAGTAAGCAAATGTTATGCTTGTATTATGGGGTACAAGACAACTGGTATACATACGTATATATTATTATTTTTTTGAATATAATACATACACATGTATATGCTTTTTACACCCAGACACGGAACAAATAGACATGTTCATGCACACAAATAATTGTCCCGGGCGGGAATCGAACCCGCAACCCCTGGCTTCGCAGTTAGGGTCTTTAACCCTATATTTAAATATATTTATATACCAGTATATCCTTACTAAAATATTTGATGAAGGAATGTTTTTATTGCAGTTTCACAGAATACGTATATTCACTCACAAGAACTAGAAACAATCATAATTTTATTTTTCGACACATGAACAACTTGGCTTGTAGGTAGGTACCTCATTTTCGATCACAAAAAGTAATAGTAACTTATAGTGCCAAATTTTTGAGGCAATGCACTTATTCGTGAGTTTGTACATAATTCCTGACGAAATATTCGGTTTACCATAGACAAATCTAATTTAAATTATCATAAGCTAATAAATATCTTTTATTAGATAAATATTTGTGGTCATGGTAAGTAGGTATCTACTGTTCACTCTTCTTCCCAACTGTAGATATACATTCTTAGCAGTATTTTGACAAGGCGTACAGTTATTCTAACTTTATATCTTACTAACATTTTAAATTTTATGTCCAGTAGGTACTGAATTTAATTGTATTTTCCAATATTCATATACATGTCTAAGTAATATGAGTGTATTTAGATTAACGGTGACATTATTAATACAAATTAGACGAATTTTTGTTGTTATTCCAATAAACAATCACATCTCGCGCAGTAATCGAATGAATTCAGTGGGCCTAACATGCACGCCGCGACAAAATTTTGTCGACGGCAATTCTCGTCCCGAAACGAGATATCTCTATATGTCTACTAGTGCTAACATGCAACGTTTTTATCTCGTCGCGCTCCGTCACAATTGCAAAAATTACTCGTCTACGGTAGTTTTGTCTACAAACCCTAACATGCGAACCATATTTTGTCGAATTTTGTCATTTTTAAACGGTATATTTCTCGTCGGCAATTTTTGTTGACGACAACGGTGAGAAAAATATTGTTATGTAGAAAGTAATTGTTAAATTTTTATTTTCGTTTGTATTCGCGTGAATCGGTTGTATTTTATGCATAAAAAAAAGTTTAGTTACCGATTCAGCTCGGAAAAGATTTTTTTTTCTTAATTTATTTTATTTTATTTAAATATTATTTATGTAACAGTAACGCCAAAAACAGACAATTAAAAAACAATTGATGATTGATGACATTATAACTGCTTGGCCGAGTGGTTAGAGACCCTAATTACGGAGGGTCTCTAACCACTGGTCGCGGGTTCGATTCCCGCCCGGGACAAATATTTGTGCACGTGACTATTTGTTTTAGTTCTGGGTGTAAAATATAAATATATAAGTATATAAATATAATTTAAATCCACCACGCTGCTCCAATGCGGATTGGCGTATTGTAATGACCGCCATCTATTGACAGCAACCGGGACCGACTGCTTAACGTGCTTTCCGAGGCATGGTGTCAGTGATAGTTAACATATTTAAGTCAAAAACTCATTGGAACACGCCTGGATGCTAACCACGGCTACATGGCCTTATCGATTTGAAACAGGTTCGCTGCGCTCGGGCTATCACAACACATTATTATTATTATTATTATTATTATTATTATTATTATTATTATTATTATTATTATTATTATTATTATTATTATTATTATTATTATTATTATTATTATTATTATTATTATTATTATTATTATTATTATTATTATTATTATTATTATTATTATTATTATTATTATTATTATTATTATTATTATTATTATTATTATTATTATTATTATTATTATTATTATTATTATTAATAATAATAATACTTATTATTATTATTAATACTAATACTTATTATTGATATTAATATTTATTATTATTCTTAATATTAATACTTATTATTAATATTAATAATATTTTTACTTATTATTATTATTATTACTTATTATCATTATTGTTAATATTCATATTATTATTATTACTATTATTATTAATGTTAATAATAATAAAACAATAATAACAGTAATGTGTTGTGATAGCCCGAGCGCAGCGCACCTGTTTCAATATTATTATTATTATTTTTAATATTATTATTATTATTATTATTATTATTATTATTAATAATAATAATACTTATTATTATTATTAATACTAATACTTATTATTGATATTAATATTTATTATTATTCTTAATATTAATACTTATTATTAATATTAATAATATTTTTACTTATTATTATTATTATTACTTATTATCATTATTGTTAATATTCATATTATTATTATTACTATTATTATTAATGTTAATAATAATAAAACAATAATAACAGTAATGTGTTGTGATAGCCCGAGCGCAGCGCACCTGTTTCAATATTATTATTATTATTTTTAATATTATTATTATTGCTTAAAAAAATAATTAAAAAACATTTTTAACCATGAGTAACACAAAAGTTGAAAATTCTAGTTGCAGAAACGGTCGATGGCCAGTTAAAATAAATTATTAAATATATTCTATGGTCAATCACACAATTTAGACTATAAATTGCTATAAATTGAACGAATAAAAAAGAACGAATAAAGTGTTGCTATATTAGAATATGGCTTCTTTTCATTATAGGGTAACATTTGTTTGTCACGTCGACAAAGCGAAGTCACGGTGACATATTTTCTCGAGTTAGTCGTGCATGTTAGGGAAAACGACAGACAAGTCGAGATCGACAATTTTTCTCGTCTCGTGTGGCAGTTTTGTCGTGCGTCGCATGTTAGCCCAGCAGGTTTCGAATGCCGGAGAATTAAACGTATGTACATATATGTGACTACAAATCTTCAAAGAAACAATTAAAATAATTTGATCATAACTTCATCAGCCCATTTTTACCCCACTACAGAGACTTAGGCCTCCCCCAGGGTGAGGAGGGGGGCTTGGAGCTTAAATCCACCACGCTGCTCCACTGCGGGTTGGGGATTGTAACGACCGCCATCTATTGACCGCGTTCGGGGCCGACTGCTTAACGTGCTCTCCGAGGTACGGAGTCAGTGATAGTTATGTATTTAAGTCAGAAAAACTAATTGGTACACGCCCGGATTCGAACCATGGCCCTATGGGGCCTTATCAATTTGAGACAGGTTCGTTACGCTTCAAATGGCAACTTATCATAACGCTGCTGTCAAATTAATTTACTCTATGTTAATCATACAACAATTTATAATAACAAATACGGAACTAAAGAAAGGAAAAAAAATACATTAATATCGGTAATGATCGAAGCATAAAAGATCGAAACAGGATCGAAACCATATTTAAAGTTTAATCTTCTGCACGCCCTAGCCTGCGCAGGGGCGGGCCCACAATGTGCGAAAACCTTTAAAAAAATATATATAATTTTCGTTCTGTTACTATTATTTAGTGATAACATATGGCAAAGATATTAAACATTTGTGGAAAGTCATGAAAAGGAGTATAGGTATTCCAAGGAAAGCTGGCAAAAGCGATTTACTGACACATATGCAGCCACATATATGCGTAAGGAAAACAAAAGATGTATTTTGTGTCTTTTACACTCATCATCATCATCATCAGCCCGTGTCTCTCCACTGCAGGATATACTACTCTGTAAAAAAAGTACCGGGAATCGTTCATTTAATTCTAATTCCAAATTCAATTCAAAAATTCTTTTTTGTCGGTGAGTTCGCTCAACTGTTTTCTATATTGGCGCAAAATTTGAGCACCATCTGTCATTTAGTTTTTGTACAGTGCTCGATTTTGTTAGGTCATCTCAAGTGTGTTTTGCGATTTTTATAATGGATAAAAACATTGAACAAAGAGTTTGTCTCAAATTTTGCATTGCGAATGGAATTTCGTGTTCCGAGTCGCTGAAAATGTTGCAGAAGGCTTACTGTGAATCGACTTTATCAAAAACACGTGCATATGAGTGGTAGGTACAGTGCATAGAAAAGCGGTCGAGATGTGGTGGAAGATTTGCCTCCCTCTGGTCGGCCATCAACGTCGTCAACTAATGTTAAAATCGCTAAAGTGAAGGAAATGGTGACTGAAAATCCTCATTCAAGTTTGAGAGAGATAGCCGCAGAGCTTTCTGTGTCTCACTCATCGATACGTATAATTTTAAACGACCGCTTGAGCATGAAACACGTTGCCGCTCGACTAGTCCCAAAAGATTTGAATTTTCTTCAAAAACTCAATCGCGTAAAAGTCGCTGAAGACATGCTAGAACGAGTCAGTTTCGACCCTATATTCATAAAACGCATTGTTACTGGTGATGAGACATGGGTTTACGAGATTGACATGCAAACCAGTCAACAAGCTTCAGAATGGCGCCTTCCAACTGAACCGAAACGGAAAAAACCACGCCGAAGTCGATCAAAAGTAAAGGTCATGTTGATTGTTTTCTTTGACTATCGCGGTGTTGTGCACTCGGAATTCTTGCCAGAAAGTCAGACGGTAAATAAAGAATATTATGTGAGTGTTATGCGGCGTTTCCGAGAGCAAATTCATCGAAAAAGGCCAGATTTGTGGAAAGAAAATTCGTGGATTTTGCACGATGACAACGCGCCGTCGCACAAAGCCATCATTGTGAACGAATTTTTAACCAAAAACTCAACAAATACCATCGAACAACCTCCATATTCACCGGATATGGCTCCGGCCGACATTTTACTTTTTCCAAAACTGAAATTACCACTTCGAGGCACCCGTTTTCAGTTGATGGAAGACATAAAAGAAAATTCGCGGCGAGAGCTGAAGTCGACTCCGAAAAATGCGTTTAAAAAATGTTTTGATAATTGGATTATTCGTTAGCGTAAGTGTATTATTTCGGAAGAGGCATACTTTGAAGGTGATACAATACATTTGGAAGAATAATTAATATTTCATGTTTTATTGACCTTTTCCCGGTACTTTTTTTACAGAATGTAGGCCTCTCTCAAGGCTCGCCACCACATAGGGTCCTCTGCCTTTTGCATCCAACTACCCCCGGTATGGTGCTTCAGGTCATCTGTCCACCTGGCCGAGGGGCGTCCAACGCTTCGCTTTCCAGTACGTGGCCTCCATGCGAGAACCCGTCTACCCCATCGGTTATCAGTTCTACGGCAAATGTGACCGGGCGGCCCATTGCCACTTCAGCTTGCTGATCGCTTCGGCTATGTCGACAACTTTAGTTCTTTGACTGATTTCAGTGTTAAACTCATAATTGTGTGTTAGTAAATAGCTTTTTCCAGCTTAACGTGGTATATCTATATGTGATTAATGTAAAGGAAAAATATTTGGAATATTATTTGCCAAAAAAAAGTAAATTTTTGAAAATTTATTTTCGTTTCATTCTGACTTTGTTATTACAAAAAAAAAACAATTGTGGTTATCTGAAAATTAGTAAATAAACAAAATTATAATTAAATTGTAAGATAAAATTTTTATCTATTCGTTAAATCTTTACGCTACCTTTTTCGTCTTGATATAATCAGGAACAATAGTTTTTATATTGCGACCATAATAACATGAAATACATACTTGTGCATGCGGGTCATATTAATTGAAAGATAGAGGGTCCCAAAGGGTCAGTCCTTCGAAAACATTTTGACAAATATTTAATTATGATAAGATAATTGAATGGTTACTGATAATATTGGGTTTACGAATCGTGTGAATTTTAATATATTTGTGAAGTTTATATCTACATTTTATATTACACTTTAATTTCATAAACATTAAATTATTTACTAACTAACCATTACATTTAAAATCATATTAGGAACTTTTCTTTCTAGGTTTAGTCAGATTTAGTGATTCGATTTATGAGTGTAAGAGCATACTAGTCAGCGTAACGCCACAGAATCCTGATTACTAACATCTAAATAGGATTCAATGTAAAAAGTTAAGCCCGAACAAACATAAAAAATATATACAGCCGAATTGAGTACGTCTTCCTCTATTTATCGTCGCTCAAAAATTAAAATTTAAAATTACATGTTAAACTGGTATAAGTCGAATACTACCTAAAGTGTGGTATGCACCCACTGGCTAATCTTGATGTGAAATGATAACGAAATCTCATATATTTCTGCTAATATTTACATTATTGTAATGTTTAAGCAAAACTTTGTTAGTAGGTATAACCAAAAAAACAACTAACGCGATTTACAATGATCAGAATAGAAGATGTTGATTTAATTTACGAGAAATTATATTTTAAATTATAACTTAAGATAACATACTTAAACACAATAAGTAGTTTTGGTGTAGTCGTTTATCTCCGTCTGTCAAAGCAAAAGTAGTTACTGCGGTTGAGGTGCCAAAGTGGGCAGAAACATTTCTTATCTAAAGGAATCTGGGCCACCTACGCACCCCTGGAATTACGTTAACTTATTTTATGCCTTTACAGTCGACAAAAAATTGTGTTTCACTGCTTAATTAATATATTTATAACCAAATGTTTGACTGTTTATTTACCTACATAACTTCAGATCTTAATGAAATTATTTCAAAATCGTTTTTTGGCATACCTTCGTTGATTATCGAAAGTTCTAAATAACTAGTTTTATTCCAGAAACTAAGGTGAAAAAGGAGTGACGAACAATTTGATCTGCTGAAAATTTAATGGAAAGCGCCAAAACTTATTAGCCCTCCAATATACAAGACGCACTTAGTAAACAAAGCATCAGATGGTAACAGTTGAGTTTATAAGTTAGGAGTGATGGTCAAGTTTAGAGAAGTAATAAGTTTATTGACACTGTAAAAGTAACGAGGCAAATGTAAAAGTAGACGTCCAAATTAGTAGATTTGTTTTGCATATCTGGCACTGGGTACTTCTATAGAGATATACTTACTACATACACAGGGCGTAAATTAGAGATAAGGGATCTAATACGGGGTAGTAATAATATAATTGACGAAAATCTAATATTATATACTTATTTTAGTTTTTTTCCTTAAGAAATTGACCGATGTGACAATAAAAGTATAAATTGATTAGAAGCCTTCTTCTGCGCTTGCCGTCTAACCACTCTTCTGCTAGTTAGCTGGTGTATCTTTGGCAAGTTTCACTCCGGTTTCAGTTCGCGAGGTCCCCGAGCGCCAGCTTCCACCCCCGCTAAATCGCGTTTGACAGTTTCGATTCTGTGAAACGTGACATTTGTGACTCTATTAAAACTAAACACTGCTGTCAAATTTATTTATTCTATGGATATAACATACCTTTTTAATAATAAAATGATATTGGATCATTCAATAAAATGATCAAAGATATATTTTTCCTGCTCCAGTGATAATGATTTCGTCAACTGGTTAAATGTATTTTTGCAAATAAATACTATGCTAAATACACAGAACTATTCGTATTTATATTTTGTGCTACGATTGAACTTGTTTTTAGAAAAAAATAAATAAATAAAAAAAATATTGTGTTCAAAATTATGTGTATCTATCATGAGCATATTTGTATAGTTTCGATGTCAAATTAGATCCGTATAATATTTTTGGATTACATCCGTGAAATTAGTTTTGTATAACCGGCATACACCTAATCGTCCAAAATAAAGCCTTTTTTTAAATAACTAAACCAAGAGTGAAAAAAACACAAAACTTTAATGTTTACATAGGAAAGTAATTAGGTACCTAAATTTTACTTTGGCTCAAACTGTCATCAAAATTATTTTAATCAATGAAATACGTTAAAAAAATTTCGTACAAACCGTATCGTTTTATGTTGATTCCACACAAGTTTAAGTCAACGTGTTTGCATTCTGGCATGTTATTATTATTTTTTTTTTAGCAAAACTGTCCTCAAACGACTCAGCTGCCCGCCATTAGGGGACATTCGCTAACTGCTTTTTACAAAAGCGCCTGAAATGACCAGAAAAAATCTACCTTTTTAACCGAACAATGTATGCTCGTAATGTGCGCGGGTGGACCATCGATTATTCGATCTTTTGTGTTAAAAAATTATGTACTTACTTTTATCGATTTCTCCAAAACACATAGGTAGCTCATTATTACGTTTAGATGTAAAATAATAAATAAATAAGGAATTTCAAATATTTCATTCAATCATTACTATTCATGAAATTAACAAAGTAATGATAATTCAATTAAATCTATAAGTTATTATAATTATTAGGGTATAACTGGGCATCGTTACCGTATATTATTCTACTTTATTATCCTTTCTTTTAATTTCTACTTTATATTGTTCATATTTCAATAATTGGTTGGACAGAAAGGAAAAACAAATTATAAAGGTTTTCTGTTACGGTACCCTAAAAAATGAATTTGGGAACTGTGAAAAAATCAAAATTAAACATATATAAAATTAAATAAATCATATAAGTAATATAAGAAATATGATTAGTATATTCATATCATTCTATGATAATGTCCAATTAAAGAGTTCAAAATTAACTGAATTTAAAAAAGCTTTGAAGTTAATGTCGACTATATTACTGAAATTATTGAATTTTAAAATCCTTAGCGTAAACTGTACTTCTCAAAATATTATATTTTGTATAAATTCAAACTTTAATTTCAAATTCACAAGAGGATTTGTAATAAATAAATAGATAAATATCAAGAACGTATCGGGTAATTTGCATGGAAGTTAATTTAAAGAGAGATTTTCATAATTATTTCGATAAAGCAGGCTGTGATACATCATGTAACGAACAGACAGAAAACGAAATAATTATTTTCCTAATAAATGAAAAAATATATAAATTGCACTAACGTAAAATTAACATTATTTATGTTAATTTTCAACTATACTTTGATAGAAAATTTTTTACCAGAAAATAAAACTACCTACTATAGCATATTTATTTCAAATGCAACACAAAAGTCCATAACCTTTTTTTAACAAAACGGTACGTTTTTAAAGTAATTGTAAATTCACTGGAAAGATAAAATTTATGTGATCAGTAGCTATTGTGGGCGAGGCCAGTTTATCGGTCATTTTGTCCAAGTGTCCGGTTGCAGATGTGACCGAGAAAAAAAAGCCATTGTCCACCTACAATTTTTAATGTTCAAAAGTCGTGTAAAAGATCGATGGTCTGTTTTGTGTTGTCTATGCTTTCGAGATACGTTACGACTTACGACCACCTTCAAAGTTAAAAGACGAAGTAATTAACAAAAAATGTTTTTTAGAAAGTCATGTATTTACTACCAGTATAATGAATTTCGGTGTGTACTTTATTGTTCGTAAATGTAATTGATTTCCTTTCAAATATTTAGATATTAATAATAGTCTAAGTGTCTGCTGATAAATTAAAAAATCACTTAACATACTGAATTTGTATATCAACCTAATGCTCAAATAATTCTTGCAATTTTCTTGAAAACAAAAGTTGTATTCAATTTCAGAGCGAGTAGCTTACTCTTCTTTTGGCCTTAATTTAAGATTGGAACACGCCGTCTGGTGTGATAAATCCTGAAGCTATACCGATGCTATTTTACATTATAAAAACCTGCAAAGTGCGTCTCGGACTCGCACGCGAAGGCTTCCGTACCACCATACAATATAAAAAAAACGAGCACGACGTTAATCGAACTTAACCATTAATCGTTATTATAATGTAATTTAAGAATTATTGTATAAATATATTTCTTTTTTATTTCGTCAGTTATTTAGAAGGTGCTCGATCCTCTTTGGCTAATCCGAAAAGTAATAACATGAGTGCACTGATAGCTAGAGACAATTTTTATTACTTATTTTATTACAGTGAACCTTTGACTATTAGTATCGATTGTGAAGAGAATAAGCTCTGCAAAGGAAAGTGTAAATTTATAGTCTCTAGTGATACAATGTAGTTTTCACCATAAAAAGTTTTTTTTAAATTATCTATTATAATAACTTCACAAAGATAAAATACATCTAGTTTTCGCTTATTGGCTAAACGCTATCTGTCATTTTCTATGGAATTTTTACAAAATTTTACTTATAAAAGTACATTTCATAAGTTACTCTATTACTCGTCAAATAATACAGTCTAGTTAGCTGTGATAGTTTTCCTTTTAACTACGTTCTAAATACTCCTGTCATAAATTTTTTCCACATATCCAAAAACAACGGTTTAGCTGGTGGGAGGGGGGGGGATATTGCCAATCGTTTCTGAGAAAAACTACTGACAGGCAGACAGACAGACAGACGGACATGGCGAAACTATAAGGGTTCCTTTTTTGCCATTTGCTACGAAACCCTAAAAATGTGCCAAATCTAGTACAAAAAGCGCTAATGTTGTCGGATAAATTCATTTCGTAATTAGCGCATGGTACATATATCACGTAATAAGTTACCGTTACAGGGCGAGATAGTTTCTACTGTTTATTTCTACGTTTGGTTTTTAATACCTGGTTTAGAGAATTCATTTATTTTTTAATTCGACAAGCATGTACCTATATTATTGTCGTGTTGCTGTTATAATTAAAAAGCAAATTAGAATATCGAAGTGTACCAAATGTCTATATTCATAAAAGAGAAACACAGTTTTTTTATCGTCTATCTAGAATAAAACGGAATTTCTTAGCGCCATATTTGTGTAGTGTCAGTGACGTCTACAGTTCACACCCCTTGCTAGTTGACAAGGGTCGAAATAAGAGGCTGATGAAACAGCCGAAAGCCTGCTGAAAAGAAAGAATGTAACCAGCTATGTGGTAACCAGTATCCATTACTGATTCTTAAAATACAAAAGCAAAAAAAAAATACCAAAGAAAAATGCCAATACGTCTAATAATCAAATATTACTTTGATAAAAGAATTTATAATTTTTAATGATAAGAACTAACAGTGTTAGTTGAAACCATCGAGTCAAAGGGAAAACTATCGATTAGAAAGTATTAATCAAAGGTGTATGGTGCCTTGTACGGTTGCGTTGGTGTACGTACGATATCATTATTAAGCTAAATCGACTAAAGTGATACTGCTTAAATTTATGTACATAGTAATTAAAAAACAATAGTGCCTGAAACTATCAACGAACAATAAAAAAAAATTCATTATGAATTGCAAATCGCTTTCACAATAATTTTCAAATACAAGGGAAGCTAAGAGATTTTCTATTTTTTTTAAGGTGTAGAATATTGTTGAATTAAAAACAAAATTAAATAGAAAGAAAAAAATATATAAAGGTATATTTATAAACTTAAATATTAACTAATTAGTAATATGTAACTAACGAGTACATATGTATAATAAGAATCAAATATATTATTGTGGTCTTCTTGACTAAAAGTGATCTAATAGTTCGATATTGTTATGATACAAAAGTTATTTGGGAACTTTGAAGTTTTACCAAGCCGTTGCCCGCTTTAACGATCGTTTAGACGTAACGAACGCCGTCACATGCAATGAAGACGAACGACCCGACTAATGAAAGCATGCCATATACAACACTCTTTGATGCATCAGAGAAGACACTTTATTTATTATTTAATGGTAGGGTGCAGATATACTGATTACAGACAAACTATTGAAGTATCGCATTTTAATCAGTAACAATGTAAATAATCTATAGAGATAACATAACTAGAGTAGGCAAGAAAGGATGGAAAATAACTGTACCTAGTTCTATCCTTATTTTGCTTTAAGGTCCATGTGCAATAGAACACTTAATTGACAGTACAACGGTCATAGCCATCAACCAAAGAGCTATCAATATCAACTGCTCACGCTGAAACTAGAAAAGATACACTTAGTATAATTCTGTATAATTCGAGGTATACTTATTCTCTGTCTCTTTCAGTTAAAGCCCGCATTTCGGTCTGGCTTGTCTATTCTATTGTCTATTATTCTATTTTCTCTATGAAATAATCAATAATCAGTAATTATTATAAGCCATAGACATACATCACTATGTTTAGATCGATTGTCACCATTACTAGTTAATTTCATAGTGTATATACTTATATGTGTGTGGTGTTTTTGCAAAAATATTTATATATGTATATATTATAAAGAATATTTAAGTATGTATATCAGTTGTCTAGTAACCCATAACACAAGCATAATACTTGCTTACTTTGGGACTAGATGACGCTGTGTGGGAAGTCCCATGTATTATTATTATTATTATATACATACAAACATAAATATATACATATACGAACAAAAACAACGTAAAACAAAGAAAGGCTATGAAAATAAAAGTATTACTGTCAAATTAATTTATTCTATGGCTATAGTTATGTGATAATTCGATAAGTTACAATAACTCCAAAAATTAGCGCAACTATGTGCAATACGGTATTTGACTACTATTAAATATGTATATTTTATTTATCAAGAAAATATAAAAATATACTTTATATGATAGCAAAATAAACAAAATTGTATTTGGATGAAGAGTATAGAAATAATAAGCTTTTAAAATTTTAACTGTCTGTTTCATGCAAATATGTTTGTTAATAATGTTTCATTTTCTAAAATTCTTTTACTGTAATGAAAATACTGTTATTTAGAAAATATATATATATATATATATTTAAATAGTCACAGCAATAGCAATTTTATAAGCATCGACATATTTATCTTCATTTAAATAATCTGAACATTTAGTTATTTACTTATAATAGAATATAAACTTTTTTATTGTGCATTTTTCTCCATAGCTTTAATCATAATTACTTTTCTTGGGTTTTAGTGGCACAATCATAAAACTACGAATTGACTGGAAGCTTTCTTTTGCGTTTACCGTCTAACCACGCATACTCTAGCTAGCTCGTGTAATATGACGAGTTTCAGTCCGACTTTCAGTGCACGGAGTCCCCGCGTGCCGGTCTTAACCCCCGCGAATTAGCGGTTGACATTTTCGATACTGTGAAGTGATATTTATGACTCTATTAAAACCAAACGCTGCGTTTAAAGTTTTTTACTCTTTGCAAAATAGTACAGGAACATAATATTATAGACGTCCTATATACGTAGGTCAATTTAAATTAGGTTAATAATGGACAATAAGGAGTTTACTTAAACCGCAAATTAAAACTTCCTGCACTGTTCCATAGAGAGAAAGAAGATTTCATTTAGCTACAGTTTACATATAATAACGTTAACATAGTTTAATTAAAGAAACCACGTGACTAATTTCAGTTTTATACAACTAGTTATCGTTGTTCACGATGAATAATATGTTTTTATAAAATAAATCTAACTATGAAAATAAGAATAGCCATTTTAAACGTTTGCTGGCATTTGAACACTAATTAGGCATTTGGTAAAAAACCCGCATATAACAATAAATTGTCTAATTAAAAATATTGTTCAGTTTGTACAAGTAACAGTTTTTGAATTATTGTTTCTTTATATGATGCATGTATTTTAGTGATTTGTTGATTGGACGATTTTTGGTAAATTCCATCAGGTTACATCAACGTATGTACCCAAAAAATCAGTATATCTTATCTATATATATTAACTTCTAGAAATTAACATCAAATGTGTTCTACATTTGTGCACCCGTTCTTCTTTGATGTTCGATGCGTTCCTTGTTGCACTTGTTGCCGCGCCTTCTAACGAACTTTTTATCCGACTTTTTTCGATTAAAACCGACAAAAAGCCGTGTTCGTAACACGAGCCGGCATGATGCGGCATGCGGATGTCATCCGGAGTATCTTAAAGCGTAGTTATTTGCATTGCCGCATGTGGAACGAGCCGTTGATGATGCAGTACCTAGCTATATACACAAGCAAAATTATATAAACAATCGATTCTATTCAAATTTTATTTTAGGGTAATTAATATAAAGGCGAAATCGTCGATTTAAAAATGTATGATTTTTAATAATAAAAATAAGCTAGATTTAAGATAGATATTTACCTACTTGGGAATTTATGGCGAAATTTATTCGCGATGAATTTTATTGCTGAGATAGTTATAAGACAAAGTGACCCATTGACTTATTTTATTTTGTAAAGGACGCGTCTGTAGATCCCGAAAAAAGGTCCATAAACTTAAATCATACGGTCCAACGCAGACATTTCAATTGAATGATGCCTCTCGTGTGTATAATATTTTAAAATATAATGTATTCAAAAAAGGACTAAAGGTTTGGTCAAAGCTCAATACCAAGTTCTTTCATAAATATTTGTATAAAAAATAAATTATAAAACATTTCATAAAAATAGAAAATTTTTAAATCAGACACAAACTTTTAGGTATCTTCAAGTAATTTTTAGGTAGGTATTTTATCTTTTGCCTAATCTTAATAATGACTTATATAGTAGATATGTATATTATTTTTTATAAGCGAAACTTGTCCACAGTTCGGCTCGTTTCGGTATTTTTGCAGACGTTTTTTGGCCGCGTTTGGGATCGGCTGCGTGCTCGCTCTAGCAGGAAATGACACACTGGAATGAGGATATCTTCTCGTTAATTTGCACCATAAATCATCAGAAATGTTCACCGTTTCGCTTTTTGGCGGTTCGACTGTCTTTTTGCCGCGACTGGCGTATCAGGTTTCGAGCTAATAACCGACGACTGCAACGGTTATTTCTTTATTGACTAATTTTAACGTTTCGTATGGGAAATAAGTACAAGTTACGATAGTCAGTGCACGCAGTTTATTTTCATTGTAAATGCTAATATAAAGCTTCCTTAACAAGCAGCTACTAATAAAGTTGCTCGCCTATAGAGTAAGTGCTTGCAGTGATAGCATTGTTTTGGAAAGCTAAATAGGTGCTTTACTTGGAATGAAAAGCTATTTTAAACTTTAATCGTGAAATATAACTATTCTTCCCATGACGTAAAACTAATCTATCAATAACAGAAATGTAAAAAAAAAAACGAGCCAAATTCGATGCAAAGGACGTGTGGAGATTTTCGGCTTTACCTTTATAAGAGTGGATGTCTGAACAGATGGCAAATAAATTATGTAATGTTGGTAACTTGGCTTGTTTTTACAAATAAGTTAATTAAATTTAGTATGAAATTTTTGAGACAAAATTTCAAATTTATAACTCCCCTAGAAGTAGTCACTGTTTTTGATGAGTGAGTCAGTGAGGAAAATGATATTTTTCGGTTCATAATAAGTCAAGAACTGTTTTACGGAGTTCGACATTCTAACTTTTTAAGGGAGACCTCCATAGACAAGCAAATATGCAAAAGTGCTTCGATTTTAATAGTTTTTAGTTAGTTTAGCAGGAGATCGAAATGAATTCGTAAATGAAATGGATCGTTATGAACCCACTGCTCCATGTCTATACAACTGTTTAAAATTTATAATACCTATGTAAAAAAAGGCAGACAAGTTGATAATTCATATTTTCCATTACAGCAACCAAAACGCAGCTGCCAAATTAATTTTCTCTATGATTTTAGCTAATATAATCGAAGCAATAAATAAATGTAATAAAATATTTTTATGTGTGGTTTCAGTAGTATTTCCTTTCTTATTTCCGGAACTATTATTTTATGGTAAAACGATGGGTCAGGGATTTGCCTGTGACACCACTTGATATTCAGACTTATACGACCCGAGGGATTCGCAGTTCGATTCCTTGACGGTTCTTACATGGAAGTTAACAGGAAATCAATATAAAAAAACGATAATAAAAAAATCTAAGTTTAGTCCGGTTGTGTCATTCGTATTATAAATTGATTCTCTAATTCGTAATTCTTGGAATTTTAGAATCTACGGAATCATATAGATGTTTTTTTATTATTAAATATAAATTGTTAATAAGCTGGTTAAATGTGGATATTAATTAGGTTTTAACTTACTGTATTTATGTTTTCTATCGTAAATATGAAAAAAAAACGTGTTTCTTAATTTTAATTTAAAAAAATATTGCTTTTAGTTTCAAATTTTCAAAATGTTGATTAGCAAGACCGGATATAATGATCTATTTACGGTTTTTTTTAAGTGAAATATATATAGAATCAGTGCCATAAGCATAACTTTTAATATGATTTTGAATCATATTTTCGATAGAAAAAATAAAAACGGCAAGTAGAAAAGTGGTCTTACCTAAACTGTTATCCACATTTAATTAGCTTATCAGCAAATTATATATTGCAATCAAAACACCGCTATGAATTTGCGGTTTCAATAATTTTAAGAATTTTGAATTAGAAAATCGATTATTGTATAAAAAGAAATTCATGAAAATAACGCACCCGAACTAAACTTAAAAAGTTTTTGTTATAGTTTTTTAAATTGATTTCCTATTGATTGGTTCCTTCAGAATATGTTTTGAATATTTATGCATTATTGTTTTTGCAAAAATTCTTATAAAATTGTGCCCTATTTTATTTCATCAACTGATTTTCAAATATGATATTTTTTATAAAGTTCAGATAGCAATAAGTTGCATCTACAATAAACTATCTAAAACTTTCCAATCTATAGGTCCATAATAACACCATGTAATTTTTAATGAACGCTGGTTTCACAGGAAATGCCTCACGGTTCAGAGTTCGTGTCCCGAGGGAACCGGTTCATTAGGAGTTAAGGAACCCACCTGCGCACCGCACGTGGACATTATGTTTTTGTGGAACCCAATGTTATGAGGTGAAAGGCGCCTTTTTTCTATCACTAGATTCCGGGATGAAAATACATAGGTAGAATATTTCATAATGAAGAAGTAGATGTTGCGGCAACTAAAAGAAGGACAATATCCGTATTTATTTTAGGGTTCCGTAGCCAAATGGCTATAAAATAGAGCTCTCTATTATTTCGTCATATCCGTCTGTGTCAGTCTGCCTGTCAGTCTGTCTGTCCGTATGTCACAGGTTCATGTCTTCGCCATTTATTCATTGATTTTTACGAAATTTCGCAACTAGGTGTGTTATATTCAATTAACCGCCAACACTAAATTAACAACATACATTGAACTAAGGAATTAATAAAAAAAAATTGATCCAACCCATCGTGTGGGATAGGTATCGTTGAACACATCTTTTAAATGCAATGAAAGTTTTGTTTGTTATTTGTTTAGGTGAATATTTCGCAAGGTATGAGTTCCTAAATTCATTAACAATGTGCCCACTCTAACTTTTTTACTGTGCCATTAAATGACCTTACAAAATGGAGATAATTAAATTGTATTAAATGAAAACTTTCAAAGAAAATAGTTTTGAAGAGAATATCTTCACAAGTTTTTTAAATATCTGCAATATTCAGTTACCAACAAAGTTAATTTTTTGGACATTGTATAAACTTTTTTTAAATTAAGTTTGGAAGTTGGAAAATGCTATGGAACACACAAACAATAGATTTTAAAAATACTTGTAGAAATAACATTACGTCTTCATGAGCTTCTTATTTATTCAAAATGTCATCTGTTAAACTAAATTCTTCTGCTATTGCAAACCTCAACAAAAGATTGTATAAAAAACCCTTTTCCCATTACCTGTGTAAAGGTGGTTTCAAAAGCTGTTATAAGCACCTAATAATAGGGCGAAGTAGCCAAATAGTGGAACCACGATTCCTTTTATAGATACTTCGATACTTTGGATTATATGACTGACCGGTTGGCCGAGTGGTTAGAGACTCTAACTGCGGAGCTGAGGGTCGCGGGTTCGATTCACGCCCGGGACAAACATTTGTGTGCATGAACATGTCTATTTGTTCCGTGTCTGGGTGTAAAAGTTTCTTTAAATGTATGTATTATAAATAAAAGAATATTTAAGTATGTATATCAGTTGTCTAGTACCCCATAATACAAGCATAATACTTGCTTACTTTGGGACTAGATGACTCTGTGTGGGATGTCCCGGTTATTATTATTATTATATATGTACGAGGGTGGGTTGATAACTAGTCTAACAATGAAATACCCAGCATGCTACAGTAGCGTGTATAGCTATTATTATAAAAGACGCTACAATAAATAGTATTATGTGCTATATATATATAATTACCTATCTAAACTGTAACGGATTGATATATGCTCATGTAAGAAAAGAAAAAATTCTTTTATTTTCTTGTCTGTCTGTTTTGCGTTTACGAGAGATTAATGAAACCTTCTGTAATCCACCTTCCAGGTCCATCATCAGAGCTTTGCACTATATGCTATGAAAAGTGCTCGTGAATACAATCCGATTGCGAGAGCAAACTCGGTTACTAGTAGCAATTAATGGGTTCTGTTATACTCTTTCCACTCCATTATCAGGCCCTTGTCACCGCTATGAACAGTGCTCGTGAAAACAAATCTAATGAGCCCATACTCTGTCGGTTTACTAATAGCCATTGAAGGATTCTGTTATCCACCTTCCACCTAGCTACATGAATTAAATCAGTTCGACGGTTATTTATTGTCAACCAAATCTCTACAATTATATTTGTAACATTTGTACTAAGTTCGATTATGCGTTCCATTCCACGTGAGGAAACCATCCTGGCTGCATGATCAGTGCGATCACCAAATTAATTTATTTTCATCCGAATTACATATATATATGCAAAATTTCAACTTCTTAAGTTTAGAAGAAGTGTTTTGAATTTAGCTTCCAAAATTTATAAGTAGGTACGTAGTTACAATTGAAGTAATAATACGAGCTTCTTAAAAAGCCTGTAAAAAGTGTTTTACTTTTACAATTCAAAGAAAGAAAAATTAGGTTTTAATACACACGCGTACATTCAAACATGAACTATAAGTAACTAAAATAAAATAAAGTAAATTTAAAATTTCTCAACATAAAAAAACATGACACCTAATGCCATATCTGTTTTTACTACTTTATAATTTTGAAGGGTTCTTATTAGGATTCCTTTTTTTGAGGTACTCAACCCAAAAAAGGGTGTAAAAGATCTATGTGCATGTATTATAAAAAAATATGTAAGTATGAATTATAACTATAGCTTTTTTGATATTATACATTTGTCTAGTAGCCACAATCCAGGCCCAAAAATTATTACAACACTTCCCTTATGCATACGAAGTATCAAATAACAGAAACATTAAAACTAAATTATATTTTTTTTACTTATTTATAATAAGTTCCTCCTTTTAAATTTTAGTAATGTTGATTTATCTTCCGATCAGTGGGTTAGTGTAATTTTTTAGAGGCAATGAAGTACACTAATTTTTTTAAATGATTGTTTTTTAAGAAAAAAAAAGCAGACGTTTACATGGATTAATTACACTTACAGGAAATAAATTCTGACCATATCTATACTAATATTATAAAGCTGAAGAGTTTGTTTGTTTGTTTGTTTGTTTGTTTGTTTGTTTGTTTGTTTGTTTGTTTGTTTGTTTGTTTGTTTGTTTGTTTGTTTGTTTGTTTGTTTGTTTGTTTGTTTGTTTGTTTGTTTGTTTGTTTGTTTGTTTGTTTGTTTGTTTGTTTGTTTGTTTGTTTGAACGCGCAAATCTCAGGAACTACTGATTCGAATTGAAAAATTATTTTTTTGTTGGATAGTCCATTTATCGAGGAAGGCTATAGGCTATACTACATCACGCTACGACCAATAGGAGTGGAGCATCAATGAAAAATGTTGCAAAAACGGGAAAAATTATTCCTTTTGAGAGCTTCCGTCGCGCGCGCTGCGTAAACGGTTGATGTTAAGCAAAAATCATGTATTACGGAATTGTACCCCTTTAAAAGTTCTAACCAAAAGTCCGCGACAGCATATGTGTATCTTTTAAGGTTAACTTACCATAACCTTTTTTATGACAATCAAATTTGTTCAACATAATGTACTATTTGCGAAGATGTTTTTTAAACGTGATATTAATCCTTTTCAAATTAAATACGTTAGTTGTCTTAAGCATTTCATGCATATTATAATTGCCCTTTACATCATACAATTTAAATTAATATCTTAACAGTTTTTATTGAAATTTAAAAACTATAGCGGGAGAAAATAAATTCGCTGTCTGCCTCTGTTCGTTAACTTTTTACTTCCAAACCAATAGACTTTGATACGGTTTTTAGTAATATCTTATTTTCTTATTATCTTATAATCTATTAATCTATAAAATAGAAATACTTATTATAAAGCTGAAGAGTTTGTTTGTTTGATAGATAGATAGATAGATTGATTGATTGATTGATTGATTGATTGATTGACTGATTGATTGATTGATTGTTTGTTTGTTTGTTTGTTTGTTTGTTTGTTTGTTTGTTTGTTGGTTGGTTGGTTCGTTCGTTTGTTTGTTTAAACACGCAAATCTCAGGAACTACTGGTTCAAATTGAAAAATTATTTTTGTGTTGGATAGTCCATTTATCGAGGAAGGCTATAGGCTATACTTCATCACGCTACGACCAATAGGAGTGGAGCATCAATGAAAAATGTTGCAAAACGGGAAAAATTATTCCTTTTGAGAGCTTCCGTCGCGCGCGCTGATTGATCGATTGAATTGATTGATTGATTGATTGATTGTTTGTTTGTTTGTTGGTTGGTTGGTTGGTTGGTTGGTTGGTTGGTTGGTTGGTTGGTTGGTTGGTTGGTTGGTTGGTTGGTTCGTTTGTTTGTTTGTTTGAATTTGTTAATCTCTGAAACTACCAGTCGGATTTGAAAAATTCTTTTTGCCTTAGATAGCCTGATTCTAGCGGAGAGCTATAGGCTATATACATGAAAACGAACTGTCTGTCTATTCGAGCAAATCGGCTTCGGCCAAAACGGCTTAACCGATTTTGATGAAACTTTACACATATAACAGGATGTAATCTTTTGACTACACCCTTTCCATATGTGACATACAGAACTTTTTGTATGTCTGTCTGTACGTCCATATGTCTAAACCTATTTAAATGAAACATCAATGAATATGAAAAGAAGGTCGTTAAAACTAACAAATGTTGCTTTTTGTCCGTCTGTCTGTCTGTACGTGTATCTGTCTATTTGAGCTAATCTCCAAAACGGCTAAACAGATTTTAAGGAAACTTTGCAGACGGGAAAGAAGGTTGTCAAGATATTTGACATTAGCTACTTTTTGTCCGTCTGTTTGTCTGTACGTCTATTCAATTCAATTTATCTATTCGAGCTAATTTCCTATACGGCTGAACAGATTTTAATGAAACTTTGCAGACATGAAAGAAGGTTGTCAAGAGTGTCATAAGCTACTTTTTGTGTTTGTCTGTCTGTCTGTCGTTTGTCCTCACTGATCTAGCAACGTACAGCCGAAAGTACTAAGTCTAGGAAGCTTAAATTTGGAACATAAGTTTATTTTATAACGTTAGCATTATAAAGTTAAGAAAGGCTTTTTTAGAAATTTCAAACTTAAGGATGGGAATGGAGGGACTTAAATAATGACGTGTTTCAGGGTTTTTAGATTTTCACATTTTAAGAGTGGGAAACGGGAGATGAAAAATTGTATCGGTTTTTTAAAGGGTGGAAGGGGAATGAAGATTGAAAGTTTGAATGGGTGTGACCAAAATTGGTTCCAGCAAAAAGTACGTATAAACCATCTCGAACGTTAATAGTACCTATAACAGGAATTCGTAGTCTACGCAAGCGAAGCTGCGGGCGGTCGCTAGTATACTATATATATGAACACCTACTCATAAGTGTTTATAAAAAAGAATTAAAATAATAAATTTTGTAATTTTAAATTTTTTAAATATTGTAATATGTTGCACTATTGGTCTACTCTTGTATGCTTTCCCCTAAACGCAGTGTATGTAAAGAAAGGTGCGTTTCGTAGATGGGTTGAGTGGAGCCATACTTGTTTATTTGCGAACGCATCTGCATCTCGACATATGCAACAGTCATTGTCAAATTTTCAATACTTTACACATAGCTATAATCCGTGATTTATTTATTGTCGTATCTGCCTAGTGAGTGCATGGAGTGTCGCGCACTTGAGCATTTGAATATTTGTTTAATTTTAAAATTTAAAATAATCCTTTTCAACCATTTTCAATTTAGTTTATGCCATTGACTTTAATATATTATTAATTTTTAAACACAATAATATCACAATGTTTCACGATAAATATGAAGGTACGTAAATGAAGCTTATATAAAATTACATGAATCATGTCCGAATGGTTTAATAAAAAATTTAAGAATAAAATTAATTTTAAAATTGTTTCGTGTCAAATTTAATTGTTGAAAAACTAATTTAGAGACCTACATTTTGAAGACTTTACCCTAGTTTAGGCTGTGCGCATAACACTTTTGTTTATTTAAATATATTTTTTCACTCACTACGAAAGTAGTTAATAAAAATATTAGAAATTTTACATACTTTTTGCTCCACTTTTGTCCATTTTCAGACCTACTTCGAAGCAGGTAACTAAATAGTTTTTTTCGCAATACGAAAAAAAAAATCGCGTCAGTTGTGAGAGGAGCCCGGTGAAAGTTTTGTACAAAAATGTGTTCCTGAACAAATATAATATGGTTCTTTGGTTGCGGGACGGGGACAAAAAAGCGAGCCTTTCGCCGAATCGCCGTATGGCCGGACAAAAGGGTTTTAAATTTCTCAGGCACGATTTTTTGTCAGTTTCTGATCAAATATCTACTGGATGCAGAAATTGTTATTAAGGCAACAAGTGTCTTAATGTAAGTTTTAAGAAAAAACGTTTTATTAACAATCCATTACGCTCATAGTTTTATATAGAAAAATATGTTTTGAAGGAGAATAGTAGGAATATCGTCATACAATTAGATTTCTAATTAAACATTAGGTCGGGCGGAAAGTTTCTTCGTAGCTTTCACTCATAGGTTTACGAAAAAAATTTTGGTACCTAACTATTTTCATGAAATATTTACTCGTATATGTTACGTATAATTATAATATAATGACTGAAATTAATCTTCAAATTTAATTCATGATTAACTCTGAATACTTTGTGTACATTTTTTATTTAAGTATGCAATAATAACACACATTGTGATATTTCAAGAAAATCAGGATTTTACCTTTCATTACTGTTACGCATTGACAAGAAAATAACAACCTGTGACAGCGTGAGTGACATAGACCTTTCACGGTAGTCTGACCTTTTTCTTTAATTCGGTGAGTCATATTAATAACAGCTTTCAATCAATTACGATAAAATAATCATATATTTTTTTCCTATCACGGTATACAACATTTATTACTTATACAACATAATTGTAACTGCAAATAGTCCATTGGAGCTTATAGTTTGGAATCATGTGAATCATCACATGATTCCAGAGTTCTAGTAGTCTCGTTTATGGCCTTTCTTTGTTTTTGTTGGAATAAAATTTGGCCCATACTTAGCTATGGCGACAACCAATCTATTTGTAGAAATTTACTCGGATATCTATGGTATACAGATTGTATTAAAATACTGAATAAAAGAGGTTGTGATTTCATAAACCAAACATAGTATTAAGTAACACAATATACTGCTATCTATTACTATGTTCTTGTTTTGTCACATATCACCATTGATGTCATATCACATACGTGGATGTGATATACCTGATTTAATATCATTTGCTATTGTTTATATAAATATACTGATAATATAATTCATATCATCACGATCATCATTTTTAACTTTAACATATATTATGTTTTATAAATTTAAAACCATTTCATTACTCCAGATTTGTTGCTATAGTTTACTATAGATATATGTTATAAAGAATATTTATGTATATCACTTGCCTGGTACCTATAATACAAGCTTGCTTAGTTTTGGACTAGATGGCGCTGTGTGGGATGTCCCAGGTATTATTATTATTTTTTTGGTCTGAAAATGGGAAATTGACAAGAGAAAACATTCAATTATTTTGAGAAAATATCTTCTTCAATATACTTATTATATGAACTAATATTTTCTAGATTTGAAAATTTTTTTTCCACTATATGTAATGTAACAAGTTAAACTGAATTAAAAAAAGTAAAGAACGTTAAATATATATAAATAAATACACAATTTCTAAGTTTTTTACACAAACTTTTTATCTTTACACTTTTCGTCGCCCGACTTACAATATAGTCTTAGTAAACTTTTCTAAAATTAGATTTTTGGGTAATAAAACAGCTTTTAAAGTCTTCTAAAAGTTTATTATCCCATCAAGAATTTTGTTACATTATAATCTCTTACGGCACATTAACACTAAAATATTAATTGTTAGTTTCAATTAAATAGCAAAAAAAAATCTTGACATATTAAAATAATTAATATCATATCAGGGGTTAAAATATAAAATTAGCTCAACCATGGCTTATAATTCTTTCTTCTTATTGACTTTAGTGACCTGCCTAACTCTTGGTTAGTTTTAAAAGTCAGAATTTCCACTGCGGAAGCTAATAAAGTGAAAAAGCATTGTGTGTGCATTAGACATGTTTCCTCCAAACACAGCGTTGATTTTACAAACTGCATCTGCCGTGTTCATATTTGAGTGGAGACACAATAGTGAGAACAAGTAATAAGCAAATGACAATTTGTTCCATTGATTGTAAAAAAACACATTGGGAGAAATAAATATTTTTTTACAGAATTTACAACTTGCAAGTTCCATTTTCATTCAATATGGTCTGTATCCTCAACGACAATTTTTTTCATACATAAACCCCTATAATTATGATTTAAATTTAATTATAATTAAACTCAATTTCACCTACACCTAATTTATCGCTGTCATTCAAGAAGCTTTAAAAGAAAGCTTCTAGAACAAGAACGTTCAAGTTGTCTACAAATTTTCATTATTTGTAGTCAACTTCTTGTGAACTAATTTATTGAAAAATATATAGGAAATTAAATAAAACATCACCAATTTTTTTTTTCTAGTATACGTTATGCAAACACACAGGCAAAATGACATTTATAACAGATAAGAAGAGCCACTTTTGAATAAATCGACCGTTTAGTTCCTAGTAAAGCTTTTTCAGTTGTCAAACACTTAAACATGTCGAAAAGACTGACATTTTGTAAATTCATGCGCTTTTCTATAACTAAAGAATCCATTACATGTATAAATCGAAATCGAAAGTATTATCACTGTTAAGAAAATCGTACATATACACAGACATTTCGTCTAACGCGTGGAAACGTGGGTCGCTCTCGTATCTCGCTGCTCTGGCGCTTCGGCCCAAAGACCTGAAATCTGTCTCCGTGTCCAACTCTTCCTCGCTGGTGAAACGTTCCCTTATGTCCTTCATTATGCACGCTTCCAGTTTCTTGTGCTGGAAATTAAGTAAATAATCGTTAGTGAATTGAGTGAAACCCAGCTATGGTAACTTAAGTACTACTCTACTTCTTGAGTTAAATAAGACCATAGATTTAAGTATATACAATAACTGAAACATGGGATTTCCTATTTCCAGCAAACAAAATTTTCTAAATTAAAAAAAAAAATTGTTTAGTATAACAATAACGCAATAAAAGTTATTTAAAAAAAAATACAAAGATTATTTGCGTAGAGAAATATTTTGATTTTGTATTGTAACTTCGTCTGTATTATTTAGACTTGTATGAACACGGCATGTATTTGGAAATATGCGGACATCGCCCCTGCTGCTAGATAAACCGTGTTAGAACACTGTATTTGAATTTATTACTTTGTAGACACGTAAACGTTTTCTCAAAGGCGAATCCGAAAAATTGCTGGTTATTCACAGAAGAATACGCAGGAAATTGAGGATCTGAAGAATGCTCTTTTTAAAATTAAATAGACGATTGTTTTAGCAAAAAATATTAATATTATTGAAACAAGTTAATAGGCGAGCCAATCTACACCCATGGACTCCTATTTATCATCGAAGTAGTCCGACTCTTTACATTATGCTTCTGTATAGTTCCAATCAAACTTTATGGCGGATCGGAATACAACGCTATATTCGTGCTTGCGCAGGTTCAGTCATACGCCCCTCGCTCCACTGCGTCCCGCTACACCTAAAACTGGTTACTGCGACGCGACTTGTAACTATGTTCACATCCGCCATAAAGCTTGATTGGAACTGTACAAAGTTTTGATTTTAAGATTTTAATCCTGATCAACTGGGATCTTATTGTAAAAGCGTAAACTTTAAGGTTCTGTATTAAATTGAGTCGGCTAACATGACCAGCATGTTTTGTATGAACGTTATGCCGATCACAATTAATTATTTTTTTAAATAATGCAATATGGTTTTTCAAACACATTATATTTTCAAATATATACCTTGTAGCATCGGAAAAAGAACATAGGTTTCACAAGCTCCTGCGACAATGGCGCCACGTCTCGCTTCAGGTCCGGCACGCATTGCTGTAAAAAATATTTTATTAATTATAATAATATAATTGTTCTGAATACAGCATTTGACTTGTTAAAATAATCGTAAATATAATTTGATTTATTTATGCGTTATTTAATGTAACGATAATCTCAGTATTAATTTTTAGGACTCTGTAACCAAAGGGTGTCAACGGGACCTTATTACTAAATTTACGCAGTCTATCTGTACCACGCTCCTATGTTCTAACTTTAGAAGGTGTATCTTTTGAACCGTAATATGTAGTCGGTTGAAATTTTCACAGAATATGTGTTATTAGGGCAGATATACTAACGAATTTAAAAAAACAGAACTAACAAAAATAATAATGATTGAACACAATTGCAGCAGTGCAAACTGAGAGTAGAACTGTGCATGCGAAGTATGGACGCGCGCTAAGGATCCTTAACTGAATGAATAAAATTATTTATATTTTTTAATACCTAACACAAATATATTGTGTGTTCTGAGATTGTGTGATTATACGGAACCCCTGGTGCTCGAATCTGACCTGCACTTGTACGCTTTTTCATAAATTGAATATAACCCGCAAACTAAATCGTATTGGAAAAAAATTGTATCTTGCAAATAAGTTTAATGTACCTTATTATTATGGTAATTGTAAAAACTTTTTTTACTTTTCATTCCGATGAAATTTTTGTGGTAGCTAAAGTTTCGCAATCAATTCCATTCAATTAGAGTCGATTTCATGAATTTATAAAGAAAATAAAACTCCTAGACATAAAATACATGAACGTCCAGGCGTTATATTTCCATGCATTCGATTTTCGTAAACGCAATTTATGACAAGGACATTTCATAAAAGGACGTAGGTATATACTATACTTGCATTAATTGATTATTAAAAATAAATAACTCACAGCGAACTTCTGACAGAACTGCAAGCCGTCTTGTATGTCTCCTTTGAGTTCAGCAGAAACCGGAAGACTGGCTATTCTAGTTGTGATTTTTTCGTAATTGGGTTCCAAATCGTGGTCGATGTAACCAAGTTCTTGCATAACACACGTGATGTTACGTGTACCGGGTCTACTTCCAGCGCCGCGTGATATCAGCTCCAGACGATCGCGGAGCTCCATTTGGCGCTGGTGTGGATTAATAAATGGAGTTATTAACAATTAACAACAATAATAACTATAAAAAGCCCATTAAACGAACCACGTATCGTTGAATGAACGAGTTCTGTGTATTAGTTGCCATTTCAATGTAATAATAATAAAAATTATTAAAACGTCTTGCGAGATGTAAAACTGTTAATGTGTGTAATAAATATGATGCAAATACATGGAAAAACGAAAATCGATGCGGATTTTTTTTTAAGTAAAATATAATTTCACTTATTTATCTATTTATTTTGAAATAAAAAAATAAAAACTAAAATTGATTAAATGTATTCATAAAAATGTATCACCCTACTCGCACTGTCGAGAGCCGCAGCCGGTGCCGTGCCCCTGCACGCCCATCCCCTGCTATCATCCGTCAGGAGTTATGCCCACGTTTCAGGATAAATTGTATTGGACAGGTTGAAAAAATAATAAAAAGCTAAAGTTCGATTTTATTAGGGTAATGTGTTCTATTCATCTTACTGAATCATATAAAAAAATTTTGTGCACTGATGAAAAAATTACCCTATTTGCACCTGACCAGTAAGTTCATTGTTTGTTCATTGTTGAGAGAAGTAACATCCAAATCATCAATGATTATTAATCCTATTAATTTATATTGTAATTAATCAAGTGATTAAAGTAGGGTTAGGCATACGGCATGTGTACCTACCTATTATTTGTTACCGTAAGTGAATTTTCATAAAGAGTTTCCATAATATTGGGAAAAGAACAGTATATCCAATCAAAAAAAAAAATTATTTTCTCCGCCGCAAAGGCCTTATTTTTTCAACAGTAAATAATAAAATAAAATAATATTTTAACTTACTTCTAATTCATCATAAATTAGTGTAAATATGTGTACTTACGTATGTAAAAAAAATAATTCAAAAAAAAGTCAAAACGAAACCAACCCATCCCTAAGAATTATAAAAAGTACCTGCTTCACTAGCAAAGTTGAATTTACACGCTATCCACAGACCGACTAGAAGTAGGTAGGTACTATCTAACCTAAATTTTTTGGTAAAAAAATATCTTACCGACATCCTGTGAGAGCCGAAGTACGGTTGCTGATAGAAGTTCTGTTGATAAGGTCCAGGGAATTGGGCGTAAGGATTGTACTGGAGTCCTTGTGGATAAAACATGCCTTGATTGCTGTATGGAAATTGGTAGAATGGTGATGCACTGCTGAATGGTCGAAACTGAGGGTTCACGGACGGTACCATGTAAGGCGGCGAACCCGGCTGTTGTTGTTGGAAATTAGGCTGGAAATTGATGTAAAAAAAAGTTCTAATTAAAACTTGTTAATATACACGAATCTTAATGAAACGATTAAATAGTCATGGAAGTATATTTTTGTGTTAAATAATAATAAAAATAAAAGGAACAGTTAATTTGCATACTTTTAATACTTTAAAAAAAATTACAATCTATTGAATAGTAACTTTTATCAATTAAGTACCTTAATTATCAATGAAATATGTCGACATATACAAATTTTGATAGTGTACACACATTTCGACTACATATGTAGCGCCTCTTTAGCTCAGTGGTAGAGCACTGGTCTCGTAAACCAGGGGTCGTGAGTTCAATCCTCACAGGAGGCATCACACTCGTTAAGTATTTTTTAAGGCCAATTATTATAATTATAATATTTTTGTGTTAAATGGTTAAAATAAGTAGGTATAATTACTAGTTATATTTGTTTTGTAAAAAGATTTGAAATAATTTTAGAAAATAATATCTTACCCCATGAGGTCTGAAGGCCAACACGGAAGGTGGGATTTTTTGATTTGGATGTTCTTGTTGATTATTTTGAATATCGTTGTCTTGTCCATTAATATCCAAAGGTTTTGTTATAGTTTGCATATTCGGGTCCATAGCGAACCCTGGCGGCAGTTTTCCTAACAAAACAGGCGAAATATTGTGTGGGTTCAATGATTGCTCCATAGGTGGCGGTGTAGTACATTTCGCATATGCGTCTTTCATTTCTTGCCTAATTTGTTTCACGACTTCTGTGCCGAAACAACTTTCGTAAATCTGTGAAATTCGGCAAATTATAAAAAAATATTATTAATAATAAAAAATTTTGAAAAATTTAGTGAACTTCATCTTTAATGTGTTATTTTATAATAAATGTCAATGGCAGTCGTGGCCGAGCGGTTAAGGCGTCTGACTAGAAATCAGATTCCCTCTGGGAGCGTAGGTTCGAATCCTACCGACTGCGAACTTTTTTAATGTAGCCATCCGTCATAGACATATCCATCAGTGAATAATAAGGATTTAAATAATCTTTATTAGTGTTTAAAACTATAGCTTTCAGTGAATATGGGCGACAGAAAACATCTAACCCAACAATATTTGTCTTCTAAATTCTAGCTCCAATCAAGGTTGTAGCCGCGAGATGTAGCCGCTCACCGAATGACTAGTACATTTTAAAATAAAATAATATTGACTTTATGCATAGTAATATGTAAGTACGCATTTATTTTCAATGGTTTATATTTTGTAAATAAATAAATCATGCTATATTATTTTTATGTTTTATATTTCTGAGTTGACGCTCACTAACTTTCTATTTTTTAAACACAAAGGAAGATTCTGGTGGAATGTAAATATTTTAAAAAGAAAAAAATATACAGAGATGAGACTTTAAAATCGTTATATCTGAAATATCAATTAAAACAAATTAATAAATTGACGGGTGTGATGTCAACGACTTTAAATCTACAAAATTAATGGTCTATAAAACTTTAAATGACTGTTTTAGTGATAAGATAATTCTAAAAATATTGCTTTATTTATCTTTGTTGACCCACGTCTCAATTTTGTCTCAGTATGCATCCTGACATCAAAATTTTTTTTTCGATGTTACACTTATGAAAAAAAGTGTCTCCAAAAAAGCGACCAATTAAAGCCAAAAATAAGAAAAAGTAATTTGAATATCGATACAAATTCTATATGACAAAGTCATTGTTATAGACAGGAGAAAAATATCAACCGTGTGAACAAATCTGACAAAAAATAGTTCGTTTAATGTAGGTACATACCTTCATCATAGCGTATTTTTTGATGAATCTGTCGTCGCTAGTGGCCAGTGCACCCGTCGTGCACAGTAAGCACGCAGCCGCCAAAGCGACCCGCGCACAAAACATCTCTGCTATCTGTAAAGATAACGTATATTTTTTTCTATTTTTTGTATTCGCTTGGCGTGTAATACATGCAAAACTTGCTTGAGTCATGGAGGTAGAAAAGCCAGCCGTTCACTCTACCCCTTTGCTTGTTAGGAACTATTAAAATAAAAATTTTAGTAAAATTTAAAAAAAAAATTGTGAGTACATACCTACTCATCAAGCTCTTTTACATAATACGATGCATTTAATGAACAAAAAATAATAAATTCGATTAGGAATTTTGCCCCCCGAATTTTTTTTTTTGAATATTTTTAGCGATATCAGAATAAATGAGTAAAATGAATGTAAAATGAATTTCAAGCTTCTAGCTGATACAGTTTCTGAGATAATACCCGTGACAGACATACAGACTGACAGACAACTGAGTGATCTTATTATACGGGTTCTGTTTAAATGTTACGACATACAAACTTTTTGTAAACGTAGCTGTAGATAGAGGGAGCTTTAACCAAAGTAGCTGTAACATCGCATCACACGCATCCGCAATATCGGGTTCATTAGTCAGATGCGAGGTTCCGTTACAACTACACCATTACGCTTCGTTACGTTACCTAGTCGAGTTCTATAATAGACGTTCGGAAATGAAACGGAATGACCGCCAATTAAGATTAATTCACTTTGATCTATGCTGCAGACTCGACGGCTGTTTGTTGAGGTAAAAATTAAACTTTATGCCCAAGTAATAGACGCAAACATGAGTCCAGACTAAAAATTTAACGAATGATTATATTTTTGTTATTGAATAACATGCAGCATTCTTTACAGTGCTTTCGTAAAGTGTGGAATTAAGCTCATATAGAAGAAAAAAAAAATATTTAGCTAATGACAATTTTTTTTTGTTTGTAATAATAAAAATAGAAACAGGAAATTAGGGAAAAAATCAAGGAAAACTAAGCAAAATGACCCAAAAACGACATTAAAATATGTTTTTTAAATTAAATTTGAAAGTCAAATTATTACCAGCCAGCAACCGATGGAATTGCATAATCGTAATTCTTTGTTTTTTTTTTTTCAAAATATGTGCTATATGTTTAATTATTTTTTATATACTCTTTCAAATACCGTAATATCGGTATTTGACTAATAACCGTAATAAAAACCGTAAAAAAAGTCGATGACGTTATATATTTGCTACACAAATCATCCAGTATGTGTAATATTAATTAACACATACAGGTATGTGTTAATTAATATTATTATGCGCAAAGATTAATAAAATTTGACCGGTTCAGGCGCTTTTCCCAAAAGTTATCCTTTGAAGTTATAACGAATTTATTCTATATTTACGAAAGCACTGTATATTTAATCATACTGATACTTCTCTCTCAGAAGTTTTGTTCAAAAAACTAGGCCAAATACAAGCGACGAAGGCGCTGGAACGTTACAACCTTTGAATATTTAGGTCCTAGTCAAGTGGAGTGTCTAATAAGTTTAGACGAAAAATAAACGAACTTTCAGGGTCAGCATGACGAGCAAGTTTAACAAGAGATGTCTAAATACTCTCACATACATCACACAGAATACGCTGCTGTAATAAAATTTACGTCGGCCTTGAAATACATTACTCGGTTAAAAAATTTTAGTTCAATTGTAAGGAAGTCAAGTTTTGAAATATATCTATCTCATAGAAAACCATTGTTTTAAGTACTACCTTTATAAATATGATTTAAAATAAGTATAATCAGTTTTGGGCATGCCTCACCATTCATCAATGAAAGTAAAAAAATTGCATAATCTCTTGTTTATTTGGCGGTTAGCATACAGTTCTAAACTGGGTTAAGTGTTTGGTTTAATTTTTACCTTCTTTGGGTTCGATTTTCATGTTTGTATTTTCAGATATGTATTCAGAGATAAAAATCTTCAAATGTTAGCTTTCACTAAGGTTGGTGTATAGAGTCGGGTAAATTGGATTCAGACGAATTCTAGAAGTTTTCGTTGCCAATAAATCATTTTTAGGTTCACATTTCTGCAAATACCTAGTCCTAACGTGGTGAAGGATGTCCTATAAAAAGGGAAGCTGGCTGCGATAATTTAGGCGATAGACATGTATTGCCATGGTCTACTATAATAATTAAGTTTAGTTAGTATATAAACCCAAGAATAGACCATCGCAGTATCAATAACAGGCTTACCTCTCTAGAGGTCACCCTTCGCCACTATATATAATGATAAAACCTGGGACATCCCATTGTCCCACACAGCGTCATCTAATCTCAAACTATGCAGAGCTTATATTATGGTTACTGGACAACTGATATACGTACTTAAATATTTTATTTTGTAATACATACATATACATAGATATTGTACACAAAGACATGGAACAAATAGACATTTTCACGCCCACAAATAATTGTACCGGGCGAGAATCGAACCCGCGACCTTTGGCTTTGTAGTTAGGATCTCTAACCACCAGGCCAATCGGTCAGTCAAAGCTCCATTTCCAAAAATACGGTGATACTGATTTCATTTCTATGTAAATAGAGTTCAATCTAATAATAACTAAAGTGCGTACGTATGTATGCAAGTTTATCATTGTGTTTCATTCGCTAAGTGGAATCGAATACCTATTTCCTATAATCAGTAATTTCTGATCTAAAGCGCAGTAAGTGTGAGGCTTGAACTCAAAAGCTATTAAAACGCTCACAAAAAGCGACTTTACGTAACCAGTCATTTGAATTTATTTATTATTATGAGAGGAAAAAAGTTATTGCATCGTTGTTGGTTAGGGACGAATATATATAATAGAAGTTTTTAATCATTGCTACTCGTGTTGATTTTTTAATTTATTTTATTATTAAAATTTTGAAATGCCTTGGTGTAAATATATTACAGGATCATTTGTTATCAAAGGGCTATGTACTAATTATTTAAAGTGTATGAAATTTGAAATGCAAATGCACTGTTTTTAAATTAGAACGCCCTGGGTCTGGGTTTATAAGTTACATTCACAAATTTATTTTGAGTCATATTCAAGGGGCCTTTTGGAAATTGTTTTCAATGTTCCGCTTCATTTGGAATCGAACCTAAGACATTCAACCGGCGAGTAATATGTGCTTAGGGTCAATATTAAAAAGTTTCGTACCTATATATATAGCATTATCCTCAGAGCATTTTTAACTAATTTTGTCTACAAAATTTGCTCTTTTACCCGTTTTCTTTATTTATGGTTTTTTAATTCAGTTCGTACAAAGTTCAAATTTTATTTTAAAGTCTATATACATGAGTTCTAAAATATATTGTTAAATAAATTCAAAAATAGTAGGAAAATTGTGAAAAAATGATGCCTGATTTTATATAATTTTTTTTTCAATTGTTTTTTTTTTACTATTTACTCTTATATTACTTCTCAAGTGTAATATTATTATAGTTATTAAATTTTATATTAGATTTATTTCAAGTTTTTTAATTCTTTTTAAAACACATTAAAAATATCAGTAACAAGTAATTAAAGCAATTTTGTCTTTAACTGTAGTTGATAAAATTAGTGGAAAATTGTGAAATTGTTTAATCCTCTAACCGCATATACATATATACAACCGGACATACTTACCCTACCAGAGAACTTTTCTTACCTACTGTAGGTATATAATATACAGAGTCACCAGACATGTAAAAAGTTCACTGTCAAGTTTTTTTCATAGAATTGCAGAACCACTATAGTTTCCAACAATTTTACCAAAAGAATTTACAATTTTAACTTTATAAGGTCGTGGTAATTTTTTTGCATTATATTTCATATTTTTTGTGACCTTAGTTACTTTTAAAACAAATAAAAACCTGTTTGACATTACTTACACAGTGACATGTTATGCATCATACAAGATTTTTTTAATCACTGTGCATAATAATGTTTTTCATACTTTAATGAAAATAAAAAATCTAATTTCACTTAATACGTATTTATCTATTTATTAGAAATTAAAAAAACTAAAATTGATTTAATGTATCCATAAAAATGCCGCAAGTCGTATCACCCTACTCGCACTACCGAGAGTCGCCTCGTCCTGCCCCTGCGCGCCCATCCCGGCAATCATCCTATGCGGTGTGTGTCCACGTTTTAAGATTAATTTTATCGGACAGGTTGAAAAAATAATGAAAAATAAAAGCTCGACTTTTTTAAGGTAATAATGTGTTTTATTCACGTTACTGAATCATATAAAAAATATATTGTCTACATTGTACAACATACAAAAACCAAAATGTTTTTTTCTTTCATTGCCATCTATCTATATCTGTCAACGACGGGTGCAAATATTATTTAAAATTTGGATAAAAAATTTGTGCACATCCATTGGTAGCAGTGCACATCATACTTATTTGTCTTCATACTAATTTACCATTCGATACGAATAACGGTTCGTAACTCAATAAATGCAAATTGATTTCAATCATTTTTTAAGATTCCGCTTACGTACACAATTAGATTATTTTTTAGTTTATTTTTTGTATCTGATCTATTTCGTGAGACTTTACTTATCTTATTACTACTCTGCTTCTAAAAATAGCAGCGTGATAATACATTTTCCATATGATTATATGAATCATGAGCCCATTTATTTAAATGTGAAAACATTATATTCATTTTAACAACTTCAGACTAGTTGTTTCACCGCAATAATTTATTGGTGGGTCGACAAGTAATTTGCTTGTGGTCCCGTCACATCACTCTTGACTAGTCTTGGAAGGATATGAAGCTGTCATAAAATGTTAATTGCTGCAAGTCCAACTTAATCTTTTAAATAAACTTTATGCCTGTATAATAATGGTGGCCATAATTGATTGTACTTCGATAATGTATATAATGTTTTTTGGTAAATAAACGTTATTATTATTATTGATTATTATCTTTCATTTTAACCTACATTAGATTAATAAATTATATTAATACATAGTTATTTCCAATACTGATGGATCATCATCATCATCATCATCAGCCCATTTTTACCCCACTGCAGGGGCTTAGGCCTCCTCCAAGGTGAGGAGGGGGCTTGGAGCTTAAGTCCACCACGCTGCTCCACTGCGGGTTGGGAACTGTAACGACCGCCATCTATTGACAGCGTCCGGGACCGACTGCTTAACGTGCCCTCCGAAGCACGGTGTCAGTGATATTGTGTACTTAAGTCAGAATAACTCATTGGTACACGCCCGGATTCGAACCATGGATCTATGGGCCTTATAAATTTCAGACAGATTCGTTTTGCGCTCTGGGCTATCACGACACTGATGGATGATAATGACAAATAATTAAACAGAATAAATACTATTTAATTATCTTTTCAAGTACACATAAGTATAGGTAAGTTAATACTTTAATCACATTTTGAAAATCCATATATAGGAGTACATTTTAATTATTATCATTTATCAGTAACTTATAACATATTGACATGTATTTTAAGATACAAGTGTTAATGCTCTAAAGTGAAGTGGTGGACCCACAAGTAAATAGGAAATTACTCGTAGAGCCACCAATGGGTCATCGCGTTGAGACCACGAGTTTACAATTGTCAACGATGTTTCGATGTTATACCTAAGTTATAAATGTATAAACATAGACGAAGGCCAAAAAAAAATTGTATTCAAAGATTACCAACTAGTAGTCGGTTAGAATAAAACTAATAGCATCTTTAAAAGGAGACCATTGTATTACGGCATAAATAGATTAATTACTAAGAAACTAACTTACAAAATAAGCTTAGTCTAAGCTTTTATTTTGAATTAAATTTAAGTTTATTATTCAATGTGTTGTCTATTAAAAAAAAAAACATATAAAACGGATAAAAATTATGTTACAATATATTAACATGAATATATTTTATCGATTAGACCTTAAAGTAACTCGAGTATATACAGCGAGCGACGTGAACAGAGTACTATTTCTATACTATTAAGCGTTTTATTCTCAACTAACAAGGGACTAGAATGACGGGTTTCCACTTTTTGCCTTCATTGCGAGAAAGGGCCTGTCCTCCTCGATTAACTGATTGCTCGGGCCTACAAGTTGTTACTTATATTCTCTTCTACGTCAAATATTTATCACCGATAACGTTTAACAAAATGATCTGGATCTTGTTTAATTTGTTTCTGCCTTGTGTGTGTACTTACTACGCAATCCGCTTTTTCAAATTAACAGCGAATTGACAATGCATTAAAATTAATAATGTGTGTATAATGACGAACTTTAAATACAGCAGACTAGAAAGCGAATGCTTGTTAAACTTAACAACTAAAAGCCGATTACTTTAATTTTTTTTTTGGTATCTACATGAACATGTCTATTTGTTCCGTGTCTGGTTATAAATGTATCCATATATGTAAATATTATAAAAGAATATTTAAGAATATATACCAGTTATCTAGTACCCCATAGTACAAACGTAATATTTGCTTACTTTGGGACTAGATGGCGCTGTGTTGAATGTTCCGAGTATTATTATTATCTGCCTTTCATTCAGTAACATTTATCTATTCTTATTACTGCACTTAAAATACAGATAGTCTGTGAGACCAATAAAGTAAATTATGTGAATCGCTCTAAACACCTCATAACACCCGACCGCTTGGCCTAGTGGGCAGGGACCCTGCCTGCGAAGCTGGAGGTCCCGGGTTCGAATCCCAGGTCGGGTCAGTATTTATATGATGAATATTAATACTGGCACCGGGTCTTGATTGTTATATGTATGTGGTGTCTTCGCTTGGTACCCAAAATACAAGCTAATGCTTAATTTGGGACCTAGACGTTGTTGTAATCGTGTGTGTTATTATATTATATTATTATTATATTATATTTTAATATGTAACTACTTGTGACGGGAATACACAAAGACCTAGACACAACATCTAGGTAACCAATCGCGTGGGTTAAACGTGTGTCTGTGACTCAAATGTGGTAACTTTGGTTCTCGAACTAAACGGCTAGCATAACTCTTCTATTGAACTAATTCGAAACTAAGCGGTGCGTGTTTAACTATTAAATGATTATTAGTAACAAGCTGTAGTTTGGTAAAGGAAATTTGGAAAAATTACACTCAATGATAGGGTGAAATTCCCGCAGTGGAGTCGCGTGGTGGATTTAAGCTCCAAACCCCCTCCTTACCCTGGGGGGAGGCCTAAGCCCCTGCTGTGGGGTAACATGGGCTGATGATGATAGGGTGAAATGAAAGATGCAGTGTTTTAGTACAGGCAAATCTAGTGGATGCCAGATCGACAACAACCAGAACAGATAGACGCAGATAGACTAACTGGCAGGCTGTGTACGAATATGGAATAGACAAAAAGAAAAAAAGATAGCTTCGAAACAAAAGTCGGAATATAAATGACGAGTGGTCGACACGCCACCATCGAAGATAAAAATAAATGATTATTGAAACTAACGACCGACGAATTGACAACTTAGCCACGCCTAGGCAATACAGTAAAAATAAAGGTTTTATGACAAGAGGTATTTTAAAAGATCTAGTTATGTAGATTTAAAAAAAAATTGGTTTGGTAATTTTTTTTCATTTTTACATGCAAAATGTGACCGCTTGTGTTGAAAATAACTCGCAAAGTTGTTATATAATTACAGAGTAAGTAAGGCGTTATCATGTTGGGTCGAATGACATGAAATTTTTTATTTTTTTATTTCTATACCAAGAACCTACGCCATTGAAGGGATGGCAATAGTACATGTTCCCAGGCCTAGTAGTTCGCACATTAAATTAAATTTACTTTCACGCATACTCCTTGCGGTCTTTATATGGCAGTGTGGGTTGTAACATGTAATTTGTTGTTACAACACTATCTTATAACTCGAGTGCATCTTGTCTTGAGCAGGAAATGAAAAATCAACATAATTATAGATAAAGTTAACAACTTCTTACTGTATACCAACATTTAATGCACTGTTAAGTGTATTTTTTGCGCAATAACGAGATACGTGAGAACATTGGTATTAAATATATTATTAGAAATCAAATTATAAAAAGTAAATGACAACAATAATAATGAGATTGTAAAAAGACGAGCGTAATTTTTTTTACTTCTATATTCCACAAAGGTAACACAATAAAGGAGTCAGAAAATGAATACGATATATGATTTATTTCATAATTTTTAATGTATGTATATATAAATTGTGTAAGTAATAAATTTATCAGACCTTCACACCGATACGACAGTATGTGAGTTTTTTGTAGTATTGCTCTATAGAAAATCAAGATGTAATGGTAAAGTACTTATAATTTTCAAATATCTTGAAACACGGCATATATGATGTTAGTTTCTGTCCCAAAGTCCAAATATCAATTTTCATGCATTTAATTTCCACTATGAGGTTTTCATACAAAATACCCCTTAATTTACTCCTTTGGGGTGGAATTGCAAAAAATTCTTGCTTACACCATAAAAAACCCCGATGTCCAAATTTCGTGTAATATTCAGTGGTTTTCGGTCGGCGTTGGGTATGAGTGAGTGGTATTTCGATTTTATGTATACAGACTAAATTAGTATTCGTATAATTATGTTTAGAATGAAAATGATTAGTTAGAACTCTATACTTAAATTAACTAAATCGTACTACAAAGTTTTTTTTTATAAACAGTCAAGAATTCGTCAACTTAAACGAATAACTTTCATCGGATATACAAACAGCACTATGTTTTGAGTCTTGAAACTTAAATTAAACATAATCACGTCACTTACTACTCGATTGTGTTGCTATTAAGATTGGACGTTTGGTAGTTACCTAAGCTGCATCGTACGCCACAGTGTAACAATTTTTTAGTAAATTTTTACTATTTGGTAGTTAATTAACAGCTAATAATTTTTATAAATCAAATAGTAATTTCGAAAAATAATTAATACAATTTTGTTAAATGTATCGCCACATTATTATTATTATTATAATTCATCTTACTTTATTTCTATCTTTGTATCTTCTGTCTTCATCATTCACAACTTAATAATTAATTAAAAATTTAAAACCCCCCGACACGAAAAAACTGACCTATAAAAAGTGTGAAATAATGCAAGTTTGTTTTTTGTCTAATGATTTTTGATCCTCAAAGCCGTCTGGGACCGCTAATTATTAGGTATTTTAAGTTTACGTAGCGGTCCCAAACGCCTTTAAGGATCAAAAATCATTAGACAATGAACAAACTTTTTTTTTGTGTCGGGGATTTTTAAATTTTAATTAAACTTTTATTTCAAAATTTTGAAACTTAGTTATTTAGTTAAACTAATTAATACATGATCAGACAAAAAAATAATTTTCAAGTTTTTAGTTTTCATTTCGTTAGTTAATATTCCTAATTCCCTTTCAATATAGTGTACTTACATTATTCTACGAGTTAAGCCCTTTCATTTGCTACCCATATTGAGGGATTTGTGAAAAAATATGTAATTCACCATTTAGTGGTGGCGGCCATTTTGGATTTGGAATAATTCATAGTGTATAGTATTCTTTTAGTCAAGTCCTTTCATCTGATACTCATATTGATGAGGTAGTAAAAAAATATATGTAATTCGCCATTTTGTGATGGCGGCCATCTTAAATTTGAAATTTGTCATCATGTATAGTATTCTACTAGTTAAGTTCTTTCATTTGTTATCCATATTGTTGGAGTAGCGAAAAAATATGATATTCGCCATTTTGTGGCGGCGGCCATCTTAGAATGGTTTTCATCAAACATAGCTAAAAACACTCGCGACTGATTCATCTTTCAAATAAAAAAATTTGCATCCAAATTGGTTCATCCGCTTGGGAGCTATGATGCCACGGACAGATACACAGATACACACACATACGTCAAACTTATAACACGTCTCTTTTTGTTGAAATGTCGTTTTAATTCCATGATTCTACAAGAGAAGCAATGTCAGTTCTGTCATTAATGGTCAAATCCAAAACGCTTAATCTTAATAGCAATGTAACAAGTAGTACAATTTGATATAGTTAGAGTAGAATACGTAAAGATTTTAATTTATTTTCATTTTATAGAGACAAATCAATAAAAAATATTTGAAATCAACATTTCGCAGTTATAACTGTGGGATCATTAAAAAAAAAAAAAAACTACGAATACTGGTTCTATGAACTCAGAAATCAGAATATGTTATGCGTGTATGGTATAATGAAACGTGCTTATAATATGTGATTACCATGATATCACCCCGCTTAGGTTTGACAGGTGTATCACTGCATTTGAGTAATTTATTTCATAACACCATTGCTACATATTTTATTAATTTATTATAGAGCAAATGTGACATGACAAATCGAAAGATCTATTTAAAATATGTATTTAAAGATATTATTATTATTAATTTATTTTAGTAAAAGAACACTAATTTATAACACAATGCAGTACCAAACTACAAAGCAGTCTTTTGGCAGATATATTAGTCTTGAATCACAGTATCTTTTACATACTAATTACGTAAAAAATTTTTTTTGTGATTTTCAAATAACCCCATCTACAATTACGATTCTCTAATAAATATTTACATACACATTTTTGAAACTGATACTCTTGCATTCATTCCGAAAATAAGTTCACTGGTAAGGCATTACTTATTTTTGGCATTAAGTAATTAAAGGTCCGTATGCCCTAAGACAGCTAAAGAAAAGCAACTTATAGTAAGAACGTAAATCTATGTAAATAATTGTGATATATTAATTCTAGAAAATAATAAAATACCTATATGAGAAAAGAAAATATCCTATATAGTCATGATAACTTTGGACCTAAAGCTCTCTTCTTGGATTTCAATGAGGTGTCACATGCAGAGGATATTTAAATTAAAATAAACAATATATAAAGAAACTTGCTATGCAATATTTCAAGCCTATTTTACAATAATTGACTAAGTCCATGAAAAGAATTTTTTTAATGGATATGTCTTCAATTTGAAGATAATTTATAAACACGCATGAAAGATACAACAATTAAATAATTAATCATCAAAATATATCCGATCGCGAACAATGGACGATAATTACAGAAGAATTTTTTCACGTGTAGTAGAGTTTGGGTGCGTTCATTAAACGGATGGTTATCTTGAGTATGTATTAGTCTGTGGCGACGGCCGATGCCGTTACTCCCACACGGCAATTTCACGAAAAAAAAAAACACATCACGGCAGATCCAAATCTGAGCACTGTTAGCGCATAACGGAATAACGCGATGCGAGCGGATGTAACTTTTAATTGAGTTTTTTTAACGTGTGAATGTTTACCAATTGTTGAAAAGTTTAAGAGTAATTACAAACATAAGATAGATCTAATCCATTCGATGTGGTTTTCAGTACTTTTATAATATAATTTGTTAATTTGTCTAGAAGTTAGTATGGTATAACTACCATACTAGTTACTCTAGTCTAGTCTAGTCATAGTAACTACATACACCTACTTATACCAAGGAATCGGATTCAATTTCTAACATAAATATTATTCACACTAATGAAAACATACTAGGTGACGAGAGGCTTATGGTACGGAACTCTCTCCAAGCGAGTCTAATTCGAACTTGAGGGTTTTTTAACCATACGCTTACCACCATCAGCATGATCCCATCGAAACTGGCTTGAAAGCCTTCTATCGATGACCATCAAAGTTAGGATATATATCTTAAATGAATTCGATCAAAACTTGTAATGGAAGAGCAACAATGTAATAATTATAACAATGGAATTTTCAAAATAAATAAAATATTGTACTTTTTAATGCAATTCAATTTAAATTGTGTATGAAACGAGATGGAAACTGGGTTTTTTTGGACAGAATCAAAAGGAAGTTTCAACTTAATTAGACGACATTACTTCAGCTAACCATTATCGTAATCATCGCCACCAGCCCATTTTACCCCACTGCAGGGACTTAGGCCTCCCCCAGGGTGAGGAGGGGGTCTGGAGCTTAAATCCACCACGCTACTCCACTGCGGGTTTGAGGATTGTAACGACCGCCATCTATTGACAGCGTCCGGGACCAACTGCTTAACGTGCTCTCCGAGGCACGGAGTCAGTGATAGTTAATGTACTTAAGTCAGAAAAACTCATTGGTACACGCCCGGATTCGAACCATGGCCTTATAAATTTGAGACAGGTTCATTGCGCTCTGCGCCATCACGACACTTAAGCTAACCAACTTTAATACAATAGGGACTTTTTCACGTGAATCCGTAAATTGAGGTGCGTAAACATATCAAATGGCGATGAAAATGATATGCTACAAACTTCGTAAAGTTAAGCATCTATTCCGATCAAAAGGTGAATGCACCTTTGAATTAAAATCGAATAATTTTTTATTGTTTTGAGTACACCGTAAATGAGTCAGATTCAAACTGACAAAATTTAATGTTTCTTTCATAGGTACTTAACTGCAATAGTTTTTACTATAGGATTCTATTAATTAAAAATTGTATTGTTGCATTAATGAATATTTAAATAATAGTAACACGTGACGACCGCTTATCCTAGTGGGTGACGATTCTGCCTACGAAGCTGGGGGTCCCGGGACCGAATCCCAGGTAGGGTCAGTATTTATATGATGACTATTGATACTGGTACCGGGTCTTGGTTGTTATATGTATGTGGTGTCTTCGCTTGGTACCCAAAACACAAGTTAATGCTTAGGCGGGCCAAGACGTTGTTGTGATGAATACGTTATTTATTATTATTATTACATCTCATCACTGTAAAAGTTTATATACTTGTTTTTTTTTAAATAAGTTAGATTCTTGCTGGGTTTGTTCTTTTTTCTATTTCTGACCGGATGGTAAATTAATTTTAACTTAGGGTATAAGTGTGTGTAATGCCTGTAATACTGAATAATTACAAGTAATTCCGATTTTTAATTAAATTGATTGTCGTCATGCAAAAATATACTTCATGTTTAATGACGATTACATAAACTTATAAGTATTTGTTAGATATTTATAAAAGCGGTTTGGTTCGAGCTAATGCATTAAGGCGCTAGGCTTCCCACACAAAAAACAGAGTCAGCTCATGTCTATGTATTCCGCGTTCAATTCCTTATTTGATTCCTACAGATAAATATATGTAATAGGAGAAACCCTGTTTTAGAACGGTATGTATTTGCTTTTACGGTATTTTGTTTAGTTGTTTTGCAATAAATTCTACAAAAATCAGTTTTTTTTCAAATTTTCTTTAGGAAAATTATGATCCGTAAATTATAAATACGATTTTCAAAAAAAGATAACTTACCGCCCTAGTGACGGCCTTTCTTAATAACGCTGCAAAACTAGAATCATTTTGAGAATGGAAAAGCACACGTCCCAAAAGCTGTTTCAACCAGTAATTTATAAATATTTTTGGGTTGTCATTGTCAGCTTTATTACTCGTCAAATTAAAGCTACGGAGAGAAAGACTATCCTTTTCAGATAAAATATAGAGACTTTTTATCGAAGTTTTGGCTAAGAAAAAGAACTTTTGGATGTATGTAACACAAAAATTTTACACAGTAAACAGATGAAGTCAAAATTTTATCCGCAAAAAGATTCTTTTCGTTTTCAACAAGATAATTCTCGAATCTATTACGATGTATATACGCCTACGCAAAGCCGGAGGCGGACAGTTGAATTAATACTAAAATAAATTCCATAAAAGAACTAGCTTACTCATGCAAGGTAGTAAACACTTCATATATCGGTACACTGACCCCGTGGAACCATTTTGCCATAATGTTCTGAAATCGCAGCTTCCGTGAGTTAAACTCTACTCTAAATTGACGAACGGTACAGTCGGATGTGTATGAGTTTGCGTTCCTACGTAATAACGAACGTCGAGATTAGAGACATGGCTTGGATGCATGATTGCGTATAATGGTAATGTACCACATCCTCCTACTAATATATAAAAATTTACGCATGTCGGCACGGAATCAATGAAGTTGAATTGTCGTTTTTAGAATTTTAACCTAAGTAAAAACCGAAGCGGGAGTTTCCATATAAATTTTCTATATCTATACTGCCCTTACACAATGAAAATGATTCTGAAACGACAGAATAGTAGCTAGCCATACTACTTTTTAACCACTAATCCGTTGTGGGGAAATATTTACCAAATAGCTATATATATCAATATGTCATGATCAATAGTTAATGACGATGAGTACACATATGAAAAAAAAAGCTTACATTTAAACTTTATTACTTCTGTACAAGTAGAGAAAACACAACCCTAATGGTTTCTCCAGGTTCGTCCGCCGCCTGTATGTGCTTACTTTCGAAGTATTAAAATATTAAAAACTTTCTTGGTTGAGTCCCATATTAAAATTTTACTTGAATATGTTTTATTCGTTGAATGGCTATTTGGTAATCATAACTTTTAGTGGTTTTTATGGTTCTTTACATCCAGTATGATTAAAAAGGAATATTGTGAATCATCTCATGTCTGTCCGTCAGGCACAGCCTATTTAATTTGAAATTTACTGCCCAAAAAAAAAAGTTAAAATTTGATACCTTTGTTATACAAAAATTATAAAATTGCTTGTGAAACTTAATATATATGTATGCCTGTACTAAAATATTTTTTATCAAAAATATAGAGAAATTTTAAGTGCAAACAATTAAACGACAATAATGGAATACAATATGCTGATTATGAATTTTATTTTATTTGTGTTTCAATTTTCATTTAAAATCAAATTTCATAAAATTATATATTATTTTACAGAATATGCTAATTTATTCCCATATTTATTAATGTACCCAGGATAGTTTATTAAAACCATATTTTTCATTATATATTATAATAAAAAAGGGTAAAAAAATGAACCCAAGAATTTAGTCTCGAATCATCGAAAGTACGCCACAAAAAATGTTATAAAGCCCCACGATGTTCGAAATAGATTTTTCGAGTGAGAAGATGGGCAGTTCGTTTTAAAATAGGTTTTTGTCGTTTTTCATGTTTACTTTACAAATTTATATATAAAATAACGCCGACGCGACGGCTTTTCTTTGAGCACGTTCATTTCCTCTATTTTTTATTGTAACACTTTTTTGAATGTACGTTTTGATAGATTAGATGGGCCAGTGAAGTAGAAAATATTGATGCAGGAATTTCTTTTGTTAATATTTCTAAAAACTTTACTCTAGTTTTTGTTTATGTTGATTAATATTTACAGTTATAATATTTTATGCGACAACCATTATGGAAAAGACAAGTCAATAAAGTAATGTTTCTTTGATATATTTTTGTTTCGCAGTAAATGAAGAAAAATAATAACAATAATGGTATAATTAATTTTTATTAAAATTGTTTTTTAAATACAATTTTTTTTACCGAATGAATAATTTTTGGTCAATATTAATCATATTATTGAACATAAAAGACATTCACCAGTTGTAGGCCAGTGAAAATACTTTCGTTCATTAATCACAATGAATTAAGAAATAACGAGTTTATTTGAATATTTAATGTTTTGTATTTGACAGACCCATTTTTAAATATACTACATATATATGCAAAAGACCGTCCATAAAATTCATCACTCTTATACACTTTAAAAATTAATATCTACGAAATTTTAAATAGTAAAATTCACATAAAGTATTATATAATAATTAAACGTGAAATTAGTATTATTTAGTTATTAAATTTTATCAGTAATTACCACATGGTAGCCGATAATAGAATTTGTCATTTCGCGGATCTCTTATGACAAAACGTTTAAGCAAATTACGCGTTAAAATATATGAAAAATTATTTGAAAAATTTAAATATCAATTTGCTAGAAATCCCTCCGAGAAAATTGAAGTAAACGCAAGACGCATAATTATTATAGTAGTTACGAACAGAAACCTGCTAAACTAGCCCGCGTAGTACTGAGCGCATCTCTTTTAGTATGCCAGTGTAAAAGAGTTCAACGCAAGAGAGAATTTTTATAATATTTAATTATATGAAGGTTTATACATATTTACTTAAAAACATATAATGTTTTGTATAGATTTTATATTTATATTTTTTGAGTTTTATAAACTTTTATGGTGTATATATGGTGTACAGTATTCAAATAATCGAACATTTAATGATAAATAAATACTGAAATTATTAAACTCGTCAAGAAATTTAGAATTTAAATTCCGCAGTAAAAATAATGTAGAGTTAGCAATTTTATTAAATTTTTTTATTATTCAGCTTAACAACTTTAAGTCCCACACATTCATTCAATTTGAATATTAATTTATTCTAGAAATAAATGAATAAATAAATAAATTTAAAAATAAATGAAATAAAATTATGAACAGCTTTTTTTGAAGTTTTAAATTCTTTGAAATCTATACTATCTGCACAACGCATCCTAAAATATGAAATAAATTAATAACTCACCGCTTATCTATATCTCAAAACACAAGCGAAGCAGTAACAAGTTAATGTATGTCTACCACTATACGGAGCAATGACTCTAGCTCTTGACCTTGTGTGCAGAGTAACCGCGAAACTGGCTGGCCACCCGTTTTATACTCGCTGGCGAATACCTTCAAGCTTTCTTGGGAGCTTCGAGGTGATTAGTGTCATTTTGACGTTGACCATAAAATTTAAGCTATTGTATTTAAAATCCTGCCTGAAATTTAAAGGCCTTCAATTTATTGAGTATTAGAAAAACAAAGCTTTTTTTAAAACTCGTTTTTGTTTGTTCGTACAAAAATATCTTGAAGTGATTTTAATAAATAATAAATAAATAATAACGTATACATCACAACAACAACTAGGCCACAAACTAAGCATTAGCTTGTGTTTTGGGTACTAAGCGAAGACACCACATACATATAACAACCAAGACCCGGTACCAGTATCCATATTTATCATATAAATACTGACCCGACATGGGATTCGAACCCGGGACCTCTAGCTTCGTAGGCAGGGTCGCTACCCACAAGGCTAAGCGGTCGTCAAATGATTAATGATTAGAGCATTATCAAAAATCGCAGAAATATTGAATAGTTTCTAAAATTCAAATGTTAAGGCATACACGAACCATTTAAAAATAAAAACAAGCATACCCTAGGCACGTGAATCCTGTTCATTTAAATAAATTTTGGATCTCATTGTTGTTGTTACATATGTCCATCTGTCTGTCAAAGCTTCTTTTCTTACGAATCAGCAAAACAATGTCTTTAAAAGTAATGGTTATAAAGCTTATTTGAATGTAGTCTAAAAGACGATATTCCATGTATTATATTTTTCAAAATAGTATAGTCTTATAGATAAAAAGTAAAAAAAATATTTCATATGCTTTTTTTTTGTGTATGGTGTTTCTTGAAGTCATTTATAAGAAAATTTATATTCCTCGAAATATGTGTTAGTTTGTCGCTAAATGAGAATAACTATCGAATAAAGTATAAACTTTTACGGGAAATCAGAATAAATATAGTAGTAAAATTTTTTCTGTAGCCGAAACATTGCGAGAGTTTGGCAAGCACTTTATAAGTTAGTTTTTGACCTCATTATAAACTTAGTTCCAGCAAATGATCTACAGTCTTACAGAGGTTTAGATTTCTAGGTAAAAAAATAATTTGAATTAACAAAATTCTTACATTGAGAACTTTATGAAATGTTATTGTTTTTGTTTATGCTTGGTTGCAAATAGATGTTTTCGCATTTTGTGTATTTGGATAGTTACTTTTTTTTGTTAATATTGTATCCTGAAAACGTTCACTTTTTGTATTTATTTTTACTACTTTTGGCAAATAATTCATGTGCATTGATTTCACTAAACACAGTTGACAGCGAAACGAAACCACAATGTTTACATGAAATTCGCACGTAATTTTGACACTGACAAATTGTTCATAATTTTTTTACATTTATAACACAATAATAATACTTGGGACCACTCACACACGTCGATCTAGTCTGAAAACTTGTATTATGGTAACTAGACAATTGATGTGACTTATATATATTTTTTTATAATACATATACATATAAACATTTTACACGGAATGAACAGACATGTACATAAATATTTGTCCGAGACGGGAATCGAGCCCGCACCTTCGGTTTCGTAGTTAGAGTATCTAACCACTCGACCGGTCGGTCAGTTGTTTGACCTTTAAATTTCGCTACCATTTCCTAACGATCAAACACGATAAAACAATTACGGCGTTTGTCATATTCGCAAATTCGACCATTCTTAGCGCTTTTTTTTTCAGAAAAATCTTATGTGTGATTATGTAACATTGTTTTTAATCTAATTTCCTGCATGAAATTTATGGGAAAGTGTCGCTAAATATCGGGGATGTGGAAGTTAACATCGCGTAAAAGCTCTTGCACTACACCACTTAATACGTTGATTTTCCCCGAAAGGCTTTACGACCGTTGTAGTGGTACATTACCCGTGGAAACTTAAGCTGAATGAACCCTTCGGCTCATCGATAGAGGTACACGGTGAGGTACCTGTTTACCTAAAAAGGATCCCGACATTCTATTGGTTATGGAATGGTATGCATACTGTAATTTCACGACCCTATCACTTTTCTTTTTATGTCATTAATTGCGATATACAAGTAAATTTACGATTAGGGTCCAGGTTCATTCGTGCTCTTGAGAACTTCTCTTAATGAAATCCCATTGCCTGACGGCCATAGTTGTCTATATTTTTGAATTTTAAAGTTTTCCTCACGTTAAATTATTTCGGTTATAATATTTGCTATATGTGGTTGTACGTAAATATCAACATGTGATTACTATCGACGACCGCTTAGCCTAGCGGGTAGTGACCATGCCTACGAAACTGGAGGTCCCGGGTTCGAATTCCAGGTCGGGTTATTATTTATATGATGAATATTGATACTGGTACCGAGTCTCGGTTGTTGTATGTTATATATGTATCGACCTACCCGTTGGCCGAGTAGTTAGAGACCCTAAGTGCGGAGCCGTAGGTCGCGTCTTCGATTCCCGCCCAGGACAAATAATTGTGAGTATGAACATGTCTGCTTGATCCATGTCTAGGTGTGAAAGTATCTACGTATATATACATATCTATATATATAACAAATAAAGAAGAATATTTAAGTATGTCTATCAATTGTCTAGTACCCCATAATACAAGCATAATACTTGCTTACTTTGGGACTAGATGGCGCTGTGTGGGAAGTCTCATGTATAATTATTATTCTATATTTTTAAGTTTAATCATCTATAATTGAATAAACTGGATAGTTGTTGTCTTTGTCTTGTTGTCTTTGTCTTTGTTTAGTACCCAAAATACTAAACAAAATTTGTATTTTAAAATGCATGATTATCTAAATATATATCGCTAAACCATTGTCAAGTGTTTTAAAGACTTATAAGATGCCTTTTATCATCGAATAAAATTTCAAAAAGTAATTAAATTTCACTTAAATAGATCGGATGCACGAGTCAAATATGTTCTTATCTATAAATAAATCGTTTTTGATATATAATTAAATCTAATTACGCTCAGATCGTTTTGCTCAATCATTGTAATTGCTTGGTGGAAGTACGAAGACCCTTCCGTGCCCTTCTTTCGTAACAACCGAATGGACGCGGACGTTTACTGACTATCGATGTAGAACGTAACTTTAACTTAGATTAAAACATTAAAAATATTTACATATAGTTTTAATTGATGAATTTAAATTAGGGTTGAAATATTATGTTAATGGCGCCGGTTAATTTTAGGTAGATAGAATATTTGTAACTAATTTTTCGGTGTCGCATGCAAGTTATTGTTCACAAGGTATTCTATTAAAAAAAAAAAAAACAAAGTTAGGTAAGTCTATCCGTTTTGATTTCTCATTGACTTTATTTAGAACATATAATATAATATTACAAAAAAGCAACGCAATAACATTGTTAAATGTTTTTTTGTAAAGATTGACCACCCACCCTACAACCTACACTTAGCACCCTGCGATTCCTGTTTACATTTTTGAAAAAAGATTTAAGGGCATGACGATTTTTAATAGAATGTGAGAGATGAAAAGAAGCTAGTAACATTCATGTTGTAACGTTATTGGCACATTTTATTTGATGTGAAATATGGTCCCTATGACCTCATTTTCCAGGCCGGTCTTCAATTTACATTGACAACAATATACAGTGTAGCGTGACCTGTCTACATGGAGGTATTGTCAGAAAATTGTAATGCAATCGATTAATTAGTTAACCCTGCTACACCCTAGAAATATTTTTTTGTTTCTTTGTGTACTTGTTCGTTTAATTACTTATAACTTATACTGGCTTGAAATTCAGAAACTCTTCTTCTTACTAGAAGTTTTATAAAACACATTGACAGCAGTTTCATAAAAATTGGCACATTTATGAAATTATTGGTTCCCAAATATACTTTTACAAACTTTTTTTCATTTTAGAAGACTTCATATAGGTACTATTTCATTTGAGATAACATGATACATGACACGAACAGATGACACACCTATGACAGTTTCGTCTTGAATGGTATAGAATTTCATAAAAGTATCTAGGACAACTTCGCGTACTTTCTTATAAACATAGAGTAAGTAAATATGACAGCAGCGTTTGGTTTTAATAGAGTCAGAATTATCACTTCATAGTATCGAAACTGTCGAACGCAATTTCGCGGAGGTGAGGGCTTACGCGCAGAACCTGGCGTACTGAAACCGGACTGGAACTGGCCAAAGATACACCAGCTAACTATAAGAAGAGTGGTTAGATGGTAAACGCGGAAGAGTGCTTCTAGTCAATTCGTAATTTTATGCTTATAAAGTATTCAAAGATAAATATAATTCACTAATCAGCATCAAAAAAGTTTTAGATTCAAAGTTCATTTTGAATTATCGTAAATCGTTAGCCAGTTTAGTGATAGTTGTAGCGTTTGTTTTGTTAAATCAAGGAGCTTGCGGCGGCGCGTGACTGCGGTCAATACCATACAAAGAACATCGGAATACTGAACTCGAGCTCTTGGTTCATTATATTTTATAAGTATTAGCATTTCTTCTTAGATACATCTATAATAGGTATAAAGGTAATATAATAATTCCGACCGAAACGTTTATTTAAGCGCAGTTTAGTTATAAAATGTTTTGTCTCTTTTTGTCAACTTAAGTGTTACAATCGCAAGATAAGGACAGAACATATTTTAACTTAACTGGATCTAAATGGACGTTTTTGAAGTGTAAAGTCAATAGTTACTATAAAATTCCGTTAACAATTTAACTTTGTATATTTATTAATTTTATTATTAATACTTTGTTTATTGGTTAAAATTATTTTTATGTAGATATAAATTAATACTAGTATTAATTATGAAATAATCTATAATTTGTTTTAATTTACCAAGAGGTGGTATAAAAATATACGCTTATCATCATAAAATAAATCTTGCAGAAAGTTCAATTGACGCAAGATTTTATAAAAAAAAAACACAAAAAATATTTTGATTATTACGTAGGTACAATTTAAGCAGATTATGTCCACATTTTGTAGTCGATTACGGCGAAGCCGGGTGAAGTAGGGGGTTTTGGTATGTCCGAAATACAAATGCAGGATAATACAGTTTGCGCATATATGTGTGTTTTCTCCTACAGCTTTTTAACCTTTAATCGATTTTATTAAGTGAAATGTCGATAGATTTGTATTAACTCAAGGAGTCTCATATGATAAGATACAATAAGGCAGACGCTAGACGCTAAATATATTTTAATCGGTGTTATGTAATATACAGGCATTTCTTTGAAATATATAATTAAAAATGTGTTAAAAAATTATAATACATTAATTATTATTAGAACTAATAACATTTTTAATAGAAATTAAAATAATAAAATCAAAAATTGTGCCATGTGCATTGCGCATTATTATAAAGCAAGATCTGTTGTAGATAGTAGGTAACGAAAATATTTAGAAATTTTAAACAAATTTACCATATTAGCGTCTTTTAAATTTTAGTTTTCGGTATCAAATGTGTCAAATGTTCTTATTCAACAATTATAAAAAAGTAAAAAAATATATAAATAACAGACATAGATTGGGAAATCCGAAAGTATTAAAACAAAAAGAACTTTCACTGAACACAAAACGTTCAAATGGATTACAGACAATCCTTGTATGTTTAGACTGTGACATAGAACATAATATTATAGATTACCTAACTAATACAGAATGGACTATGTGAACGTACTGAACATAGTTTTTGTTTATCTATGTACTGAATCCAGATACTAGGCGTTAGGTTTTAAAGCTATAACTTCAAATGTTCAGACGGAACCAGTTTTTTCTAGTACGTCTAGTACGTTTAATACTTAACACAAATGTGAAAATGAGTATATAGTCTTTACGAACTTTTTAAATCTATGCCTTAAAGCACAGCAGAGTATTTAACGCTGTAAGTGATCACTATAAATCTTTATCATCATCATCATCATCATCATCAGCCCATTTTTATCCCACTGCAGGGGCTTAGGCCTCCCCCAGGGTGAGGAAAGGGGCTTGGAGCCACCACGCTGCTCCACTGCGGGTTGGGAACTGTAACGACCGCCATCTATTGACAGCGTCCGGGACCGACTGCTTAACGTGCCCTCCGAAGCACGGTGTCAGTGATATTGTGTACTTAAGTCAGAAAAACTCATTGGTACACGCCCGGATTCGAACCATGGCCTTATAAATTTAAGACAGGTTCGTTGCGCTCTGGGCTATCATGACATACAAATCTTTTTAATACCTTTGAAAGTCAATAAATAACTTGTTCTACTCGTAGAACGTGTTTAATTTAAATTTAATATCGGTAGGTTCCATTTCATTTTTTATTTCCCTAAATATTAGGTCCTTTCATAATATTTGTAACTTTAAACTCTGTCGTATTCATAAGATAGGTGGTTTGAAGGTTGTTATCCAAAACCAAAAGACTATTCCATCTATTCTATACATTTTTATCTTGAAACCGTGTCCTCGATACAACACTACACAAGAAAGCGTTTATAACGCTATACTATAATAAGAGGCAAGAGTTAAAAGTGCTAGCCTTCGTATGCGCAGTGGATTATGCAGGGTCTATTTGGCAATAGGAAATGCGGCGGGATGCACAGAGGATATATTCTGATCACACTACACAAATACACATTTCAATTTAAAAATACTTAAAAAATCACCTAAAAGTAGTAATTGGTAATTTTCATATTTTCCCTTTAAGTAAATAGACCAGTGTCGATACCTTTAGAAACGAAAAAAAATTAAAGTAAGATGAAACCTATTGGAAAAGGAAGGGAATACCACTTAAATGAAAGGAAAAATAAATTACCGGCGATCTGAGGTCGGGAAGGGGTAGGGGGTGGGTTTTTAAGGGTAAAAATCGGTAAATCTCGATTTCCGGCAAAACTACAAGTCTTATCGAAAAAAGTTAAATAGCAAAGTTGTAGGCAATAAAAAGATCTACAACTTTTGTATCTACACTTTTTCTCCAAAACCTCAAAATTCATGTGAAAAATCCAAAAAACCATTTTTTTGATTTTTTATTTTTATCTTTTAAAAAAAAAATTTTTTTTTCATGATAATTGGTGAAAACTTACATCTTTATGTCCCAAACATACTGGAATTTTGAAGATTTAAAATATTAATTTTTTCACCCTATTTTGACTCGATATCGAAAAAGCACCCTAATTTTCAATCGAAAATTCTCACGTCAAAATATCTGATTTTTCAAAAAAGTCGGTGAGCTTTTTGTTCGTTGAAATCTCTATTTTCAGATGGTGTAAAAAAAATATACATTACTGTGGTAAAATTTTTCAGAAAATGCAAAAAAACGAAAAATACTAAAATTCGAATTTTTTTTTAATCTCTATGTACAATTTTGAGGTATTCATTAAAATTTTTACTTTAATTACTCGAAAAACGTTAGGTTCCATGTTAGATTAATAAACAAAAAAATTACAAACCAATTAAATATAAATATCGCAAAAAACATAGTTATTGTAAATAATAAAAATACAATTTAAAGGGGATTTTATTAAAAAAATGTGACTACTGCTATTTTTTTCAGTAATAAAAGTTGATTTATTAAATTTTCATTACATTTATGTATTAGAAAATCTCATAAGATAGAAATATACACTTAAATCGTACTATTGAGTAGATATTTTTTTTAATGATTACATTATACATTATATTATTTTTAAAAGCATTATTTTTTGTATTTATCAAAACATTGTATACAATTCGAATCACTTATTCATCAGTTTCTGTCTTTTTGATGGTATTTTTTGATCGTTAGATTCGACAGGCCTTTCTGATTCTAGTAGATCTTCGACATCTTCAAGACCATCACCGTCTTCGTCTCCAACATTATTTTCGGTCTGCATTGGTTCTTCATCTTCAATTTCATCTGAATCATTAACTTCCTCGTAGATTTTTTTCTCCACATTGGCGCATTGTTCAGAACCATGACAATTTGAGCATAAATTTGTGCCTTTTAAACCATGTTTTCAGCAGCCACATTTAAAACTATTACATCCAGTTTCACAGCTGCAGCAAATAGTTTTCAGCAAATTTTCCGGAATTAATTCCATTTCTGTAAATTTGGGCATAATTCCATGTTGATGTTGCTTCCAGCCCCAATCTGTTGCTGTCAATTCATTACCCAGCCACGTTTGAAGCTGATAATATGCCCTGTAACAATGTTGTTTTGCTGCACCTTCTGTGGGTGGGAGATTTGCCAATATGAATGATGATACTGATTAAAATTCAGGTAGTATTTACCTTGCTATGTAGATTCCAGAACTTTTTTTTTAAAGTAAATTATTACAATTCTTGTAAAGTAACTTAGCCTGCACGTGTATTTATATGAACGATGTTATTCACTGTACTGTTTCTTGAATACTGGCTAACGGTTTTTACAGCTGCTACGAAATAACAGGTAGTAAGGCCCAGACCCTCCAAGCCCCTTCCCCACTTCTCTATGAAATACCTTTTGATGGGCTACAATTTTCCGAAGGTCACTCAGGTATATAGGTATTTATTTAATTTATTTTATTTAACGAATACATTACAACAACGTCTTGGCCCCAAACTAAGCATTAGCTTGTGTTTTGGATACCAAGCAAAGACACTACATACATATGACATGATGGTATGATTTTAAAATAGCAATAAATAGGCATCTACGCATATAATTTAAAGAAAATTCAACAAATTTCTCAAAATTTTGTAGATGTCATATTAAATATTAACCTTATTAACTTATTTAGTTGTTAATTATAGTAGTACATTTCAACTTGCAATTTTTTGTTTATTAATCTAACGTGGAACCTAACGTTTTTCGAGTAATTAAAGTAATAATTTTAATGAATAGGTACCTCAAAATTGTACATAAAGATTAAAAAAAAAATTTCGAATTTTAGTATTTTCCGGTTTTTGCATTTTCTGAAAAATTTTTCCATAGTAATGTATATTTTTTTTACACCATCTAAAAATAGGGATTTCAACGAACAAAAAGCCCACCGATTTTTTTGAAAAATCAGATATTTTGACGTGAGAATTTTCGATTGAAAATTAGGGTGCTTTTTCGATATCGAGTCAAAATAGGGTGAAAAAATTAATATTTTAAATCTTCAAAATTCCAGTGTGTTTGGGACATAAAGATGTAAGTTTTCACCAAAAATCATGAAAAAAATTTTTTTTTTGTAAAAGATAAAATAAAAAATCAAAAAAGTGTTTTTTTGGATTTTTCACATGAATTTTGAGGTTATGGAGAAAAAGTGTAGATACAAAAGTTGTAGATCTTTTTATTGTCTACGACTTTGCTATTTAACTTTTTTCGATAGGACTTGTAGTTTTGCCGGAAATTGAGATTTACCGATTTTTACCCTTAAAAACCCACCCCCTACCCCTTCCCAACCTCAGATCGCCCGTAATTTATTTTTCCTTTCATTAAAGTGGTATTTCCTTCCTTTCCCAATAGGTTTCATCCTATTTTATTTTTTTTCGTTTTTTATCATTTTGGACGGTATCGACACTGGTCTAAAATGTGTTACGAGACCTTATTTTATGGTTTTAAAGATTTTTTAAAGTGTTAAAGTTGTCAAGATAGGTTTCAAAGGCCTTATAAGTTCTGATGTCACGCCATTTAGTGTGAAAATACGCATATCTTTCTGTGGCATTAATTTCGAAGCTTGGTTTTTTTTATAGGACTGTGGGGCTGCTGACCTACGTATGGGAAATGCCTAGGTATTGTAAGTTTTAACTTGATAACTTTAGTTACCTACCCTTTCTTGAGAAAAAAGATCTTGATAGAAGTAATTATATTTTATAATAATATAAGGATTCAATTTTAGGTATATATTTAATAAATAAAATCTTCAGTGGATTACTTCTGTCGAGATCCTTTTTCTCGAGAAATTCTAGAGTTATCAAATTGACACTTACATCAAATATGTAGATCAAATTCATTCTTAGATTTAGACACGTAGGCAATATTATGTGAGTTGTCAACTTGTAAATAATGATCAGATCATATCAATGGAGACTACCGCGCTTGAGTTCACCGCCAGGGGGCGCTAGTGAGTAGTGCGGTGTGAATATACGGTCGTCAAGAGCATACAAACTTGTTTCGTGCATGCGTGGTACAAGATATTTGACATACATGTATGACTACACCTCTCGCTAGTCCCTATGGCGGTGAACTCCGTCTCCATGTTTGATAAAGTTTTTGGACCCACTGTCCTACTTTGTAGTGATTCCGCAATCTTTCAACCTCCGCGTTTAAACCGCTTGTGCGTGACATGTACTTAGTTTTACGTGTTGCGACAATGAACCACTTGCAGATCTATTTCATCTCACCACACCTTTGTTACGCTTAGACCATGTCCATATATATAGACATTGTTGGTTTTTTTTTGGAACGCTGAATTTGTCAACACAATCATTTAAAGCCGTATTGTGTTTACTTGTCCGAAATCTTTGAAACTATTCTATTAATTTTGTTAAAACTTTTATCAACGTATTTTTGATTTCTCAATATAATTATGGAATTTCAACATCAGGACGGGGTGTTCAGTAAGGAAGAACACAGATGTAGGTAGGTACGTTCCTATACGAAAAGTTAAAAACAAAGAAATTTTATGTGTTAAAAAATTATACTTACAGATTTTCTTGTGTTGTGTTCCTATTTCAGCCGATGAAATGTGAATCAAACTACAAACTGACAATAAAAAAAGCAAGCATCCTTGTCTGCAACACGCGAGTCGGTACATAGTCGGTAGCAGTTTAATTTTGTCAGTGGTATTGCAGTAACAGAAGCGAAGGCATTGTGTTGGAAAAGTCGGCAAGTAGTGGTTGAGTACAAAACTTAATTAATTGTATATTAATAAAAAAGTTGTGAATATATTAATTTATTCAAACATATTTCAAATGTAAGTAGGTCTACATTGAAAGATACTGATTGCAAAATAATAAATAACAATAAGTATGATGGGAAACGTGTGGTCATTTAACGATTGCCGGCTGGCAACATCCCGCTTATAGTAATAGTAATTATTTGTTTCTAACTTAACGGCATAACTGGTCCGTTGGGGTAACGCTGTGAAGATTATCATTGTAACCTACTAGTAATTCTAACTGCTTAGTCGAGTGGCCGGATATAGGTAATAATACGCATACAGTTACACATGTATAGTATAATTAAACAGGAAGTTATCATGCTAACAATTATTTATTTTGATATTTTACTTCATATTTATATTTTACTATGTTTTCTGAATGAATCGTTTTCACAGATTCTCAGTTATTAGGTATATGTACAGATATTTCGTGAAAATCTTAATTTGTATCGAAAGTTGCACATTTCCGGAAGTTTGAAACTGCATAGGTCCTTCAATATAAGAATAGGTACCTACGTCATGTCGACTCGATTTTAACATGTTTCGGGAAATATGCGATATTTCATTATTTACCAAACTGCCGTGCTAAGCAAAACAGTACCAAGGTACCTAAACTCGGTATTCGGGTCTAACAGACTCGTATATGTTACGGGTAATATTAGAATATTGTGTAAATTGAGGTTTATCCGGGCTCACTTAGTATTACCCTAGTGTTATGGGTATACCAAGTGTACAGATAGCTTTTGTTCAGTAAATAAATATACAAAAGAAAAATTACGTCCATGAGAAAAACATAATCGCTTTCCTAAGCTATTAAGAGAGCCGCTTAGCCCAGTGGGCAGCGACCCTGCCTACAAAGCTGAAGGTCCCGGGTTCGAATCCTAGGTCGGGTCAGTATTTATATGATGAATATTGATACTGGTACCGGGTCTTGGGTGTTATATGTATGTGGTGTCTTCGCTTGGTACCTACCCAAAACACAAGCTAATGCTTACTTTGGGGCATGGACGTTATTGTAATGTAGACGTTATTATTATTATTACAATGTTTTTCTTTTAAACGCTTTATGCTACGTGATCAAAAATGACGTAACACCTAACATTACCCAGCCAGTGTTGGGTAGACCTAAGTGTGTTCGGGTAAACACTGAATAGAATTTAATTTTAATGTTATATTCGGACTTTACCCAAAAACCTTGGGTAACATTAAGTGAACCCGGGTAAACTCGTAACATATACCTTATCATGATGAGCAAAAAGAGCTCTATATTTTTTTCTTATTCAGTTTTTACCTATTATTATTAATGAATATTAATGAGTATGGAGATACAAATAAAATAAAAATTTTGACCGCGTTTTTCTCGAAAGTAGCTGAGACCTAAGTTATTGCACTTTTGATTAGCATGGCAGCAAAGACACCCGAATTCCGATGGCAAACTTTTTTGTGTAAAGGAGGATACCCCATGCCTGCTGCAGGGACGATGTATAAAGGGTCATTCCCATTCTTACACCCTAGATTGTCTACATGAGGAGACAATCCTGGCTGCAGCAACATGTGATGTTTATCATTTCAGTGTATCGAAACTGTCACAAAATTGTCACAGTCTAATAATCCATACAGTTAGTCATCGCCTTTGATGTTGACGAAAAAGCCGCCGTCATCTTGATTGTGTAGGGGTTGTCATGTGTTAAAGGTACTAGGTATTTAATTATTATTTTTTATAACACAAGAGAATATATACGTGTATGTGATGCAAGTTATTTGATGAGAAGTAAAAAACTACACTTTGTTGTCTTAGATCATTGATTGATCTCCGCGCGCGCGCGCTCAATCTAGATTCCGCACTACCTAAACAACAAAAATAAATTCAAATGTGATCAAAATTTGATAAAGTGACCCCCATTTCGAACTTTTTATTTACTGGACCGATTGCTTTCAAAATCGATATATTAGGTCTTAACCTATGAAGGTGCCATTTTGTATGAATTTAGTTAAAGTATTTTTTTTTTCAAACGTCTTTATTTCTGTTATCCAAAGTAATCACCCGTGCAATCGATTCATCTTTGCCAACATAGTGGCAGTTTATTGATGCCCTTCTTGTAAACATCAACTGGACGAGAGGCAACAAATTCTTCAAAGGCATTTTGTACTGTCTCTCTGAAATTGAATTTTTTTCCCGTTAAAAAGTTGTCCAAATTTTGAGAAAAGTAATAGTCGGTAGGTGCAAGGTCTGGTGAGTATGGCGGATGAGGGAGAACTTCGAACCCCAATTCTAGCAGCTTGGAGACTGTTTGTTGTGTAGTATGGAGTCGCTCGTTGTTGTGAAAGAGCAGCGGGGCGACCGATTGACCAAAGCTGGTCGCAGACGTGCGAGCTTCTCCATCATTGTCTTCAGGTTTCTACAGTACACATGTGCAGTAATGCTCATGTCATTTTGTAAAAAGCTGTGATGAATCAGACCGGCACTAGACCACCAAACAGTGACCATCACCTTTTTAGGGGTTATTGCTGAGCATTTTCGATTGTCAAACAGAATCCATTTTTCATCACAGGTAACAATCCGGTTCAAAATTCCTTCATTTCTGTGCTTGTTGAGTGACGTGAAGCAGGTTTCGACGCGTATGTTGCGCTGGCGGTCGTTAAGTTCGTGGGGTACCCACCTATCAAGCTTTTTTACTTTGCCGATTTGTCGCAAATGGTCCAATATTGTTTTGATGCTAACATCAAAAGCTGCTGCAAGTTTAGCTGTAGTTTGAGTATCATCAACTTCCACAATCGTCTTCCATTTATCAATGTCCGGACGACCACGAGGTACATTATTCAAGTCATAATTTCCAGAACGGAAGCGAGTAAACCAATAACGGGTTGTACGTTCGTTTGTTAAATTCTCTTCGTACACGTTGTTGATGTCACGTGCAGTTTATGCTGCATTAGTGCCACGACGGAACTCATATTTCATAATTACACGAATTTTTGAAGTGTCCATTATGACGAAAAATGTTCAAATGTACTGAACACACAACGCTTATCAATAAACAAAAGACTGACTTCGTAAAAAAAATGTCATGTTTTTAAACAAAATTAATTTCAATGTAGGATATACAACCGATCGAAATTTTTTTTGATTAAAATGGCCAGTACTGAAGAACAGCAACTTCATAGGTTAAGGCTTAATATAAGGGTCGCGTGGACTCCAATGACGATTCTGTGGTCAAAATTGAAAAAAGTGACCCCCATTTCGAACTTTTTATTTACTGGACCGATTGCTTTCGAAATCGATATCTAAGCGTCCGCGTTGACTCCGGTGACAAATCTGTGGTCAAAATTGAAGAAAAGTGACTCCCATTTTGAACTTTTTATTTACTGGACCGATTGCTTTCAAAATCGATATCTAAGGGTCTGCGTGGACTCCGGTTACGAATTGATGGTCAAAATTACCAAAAAAAACTACAAGAATTTGTTAAGCATTAATTGTGGTACCTGGAGTAGCTTAGAATATACAACTTTGGCACAAACTTTTCACCGCCGTTGTCGGAAACCGAAGTCATTGAAATAAATTGTATTTAATATAAAGTGAGACAAATTTAATGTAAGGGGAGAGGCCTATGCCCAGCAGTGAACGAATGTGGACTGATGGATGGATGGAATATAAAGTGAGGAATATCCATTCTATTTTTCAAGCATGTAGGAATATAAACTAAAATAATCCAGGATATAAATGTAAGAGATTGTGGGCACATTACAGAGAAATGAAGCGGTACATTTAAAAAAAAATTCCAAACATAATTATTTTACAGTTTCTGATGCGGAACAATGTTTAAAAGAGTCGGACTTGCATTTGACCGGTTTTTTATTATGAGAAGGTTATTAGGCCGAATAGGTACATTAATACGATGTCGATATAAAATATCGATAAAAACAAACATACAGTGTCAATCTCTATAACAAACGTAAATATGAAATTAAATTATTTTTCACTTCTTTTAAGTTGTTTTATCACAATTTAGTAATTTTAATATTTTCAGTTTAATGTAGGCTATTGTTTAAAAATACATGATAATAAAATTGTTCATTTCTTCGTGTTTCAAAGCAAAATAAAGGCATTTGGCACTTACCAAAATTGTTTCATTTTCCGTTGATTTTGAGGAACTGTGACTGTGGGCATTTATTGCAACACAAGCCAATTTTGTGGCGAATTTATTTCGCAGAAATTTATTTAATAATTTACTCCCATATTACCAAAAACTTTAAAAATTTGATGCAAACGTCCGTCTGACTATCAATCAATCACTGAGAAGGGGGTACAAACAGGTTGAAGCAAACAGTCATATATACTTACATCTTTTTCACTCACACTGAAATTTACCACGTGGAAAACATGTGAAAAATGAAACAAATATATGTAAATACAAGAATGCCTTCTATAACTTTAGTAATTGTTCTGAGGATGGCGCCAAATAGTGATGAGGCTCTATGCGCTCTCGCAAAAGTGACAAGTGTGACAACCATATGACAACACTGGACAACACTGTTCCATTGATTGAACTGAACGTCAATCAATCAATCAATCAATTTCAATTACTGTGAGTGAAGTCAAGTTGTCAACTGTGTTGTCAACTTTGAATTTGTTACTTGGAGTATTCCGTATTCCTAAACTAAAGGTAATATTTTTAAATTCATAAATAAAGTTGAAATTGAATTCAAATAAATTTATCCGAAATGTCGAGTAAACCAAATTCTAAAAGAACTATTTACGTCGGCGGTTTAGCTGAAGAAGTGGACGAGAAAGTTTTGAATGCGGCTTTTGTACCTTTCGGCGATTTGGTCGACGTGCAAATACCTTTAGACTATGAAACTGAGAAACACAGAGGTTTTGCTTTTATAGAATTCGAAAATGCTGAAGATGCGGCTGCCGCTATCGATAATATGGTATTTTTTTAATAGTTTATGTTATAATTCTTATGCTTTTTCACTTCCTTTATCATTTATTTTATTAACTTGAACGGCATTAATGCAACTATGTTGGTAGTGCTTTCTAAAACGGCCACTAAAAATGTATGAACGATAAAAGGGAGAAGGCCTCGAAAGGAGGCGGAACCAACTTTCAGATTTTTTCTCTAACAAATGAACCTAAATCACTTGTCAATTTAGTTATAGTGAACTATTGATCCATTTTCGCTGAATTTTGAATGGATTAAAAAGTTTCTGATTTGCTCATTTAATTATTTTTAATTACAAAACCTAAACAATAGATATAGGTACTAAGTAAACAGATATTAGAATTGTGAAACGCAAAAACTCAAGGTCTGTTTCACAATGTGTAAACAAGTTTATATGATGCAGAGAAATTCACTTATTACATCATAATATGACCATTTGCAATTAAATTGTTGATATTTTCAGAATGATTCAGAACTTTTTGGGCGCACGATACGTGTAAATATTGCAGCACCACAACGCATCAAAGAAGGTTCTACACGACCTGTTTGGTCAGAAGATAGTTGGCTCCAGAAGCATGCTGGTGCCACTTTACCAGGACATAAACCTGCTGATGAAACAGCAAATCTGGTAGATGCTGAAAAATCAAATGAAACCAGTGTAAGTCAAAACTTATAATTTGGAAAAAAATTTTTTTTTGCATAACTTAAAATAAAAATAGTAATTTTATGCCAATATGAATTGTTAGAAGGGCATTAATCAAGTATATTTTGATTAAAAGTTACAAATCACAATATTTACCTACTATTTAATTTTCAAATCTCTTAATAATACCAAGATCTAAAAGTTCTAATAAATAAATATATTAATATTGAGTGTTACCAATATAATGCAAAAAACCGCATAAAAACATATTAATTGGTTATCTTGTCCAAGGTTTGCGTTTTTATGACTAACGGCTCTGGACTAAAATGAAACTAGTCCAACCAGCGGTATATATATTTACAGAAAAAGTACACCTTTAAATGTAGGTATAAATAGTCCAAACAAAGCTAGCAAAAGTGACTTACGTAGCATATGTAAAGTACATTCCGTATATTAAGAAACAACGTACATAGGTTATAGGTACATATATATATGTATATATATAGCTACATAGGTCTTAGTATACGGAATGGAATTTACATGTGCAATTTACATGTGCGAGAAAGAAACAATATTTGCTTTTCTTTGTGGACATGTAAATGCAAATGTGTTAGTAAATTGTTTGTACCACATTTCCTTGGACTACCTTTGTTTTATGTGTATGCCAAGCAATAGTTCATGACCTTATATAATAAATTGTTTAATAATTTACCAGCCAATGCTGACAATTTTGTTTTTAAATGATGATTACCATTTTCCAGGTTATACCAGCAAAACCATCAGAAAAAAAGAATCCACAAGTTTACTTTGATATAAGTGTTGACAAACAGGCCCTTGGGCGAGTCATTATGTTATTGAGAGCTGATGTTGTCCCAAAAACGGTTGAGAATTTCAGGGTTTTATGCACACATGAAAAAGGTTTCGGTTATCAAGGAAGCAGTTTTCACAGGATCATACCAGATTTTGTATCCTTTTAAGAAAATAAGTGGATTCAATTTGAAAGAAATTAAATATAATCCTTTAAAACGTTACATTTCAAATTCTTGTATAAAGAAAAAAGTTTTTTTTTATAAAAATGGATACCAGGATTTTGTGAAGTTAGATTTAATATTATTGTTTCTGAGTGACTGACGGTTGTGATATGTTATGTAGCTCATTGTAGGTGAGGTGAAATCAGAACATCCCTAATCAGTAGAAATCAACAATTCATAATTTCACCTCAAGTTTATGGCGGATCCGAATACAACACTACAAGCGTGCTTGTGCAGGTACTGTCATATATCCTTCGCTCCACTGCATCCTGCTAGATCTATAACTGGTTACTGCGACGCGACTTGTGCCTATGTTCGGATCCACCATAAAGTTTGATTGGAACTGTACTCGGGCTGAATCAAAATTTCTTTTTTTTTAATTAAAAATTTTGTTGTTTTGCCTCGGTTTATAATTCAATATATTTAGAATTAATATTCCTTAATAGTTTTTCTTAGATGTGTCAAGGTGGCGATTTTACGAATAACAATGGTACAGGTGGTAAATCTATATATGGTAAAAAATTTGAAGATGAGAATTTCAAGTTAAGACACACCGGCCCGGGTATAATTAGCATGGCTAATTCAGGCCCTAACACCAATGGCTCACAATTCTTTTTGTGTACAGCTAAGTGAGTTGATTTTCATTTATCATTAAAGTTATGCCTCCAATTTTGAATAGGTAAATAGTCCTTATAGGTTCATATGCTCAAATATTGTACATCCCATACCAAAATGTAATAATTATTATATGCACAAAACTTTATCTGGTTATTTTAGTACAATTAGGTAACAAATATGCAAATATTGTATAACTTTTCAATTATAGTGGAATAATTAAAGAATTTCTTGTGCCAATGTGGGAAGGTAATATCTTTTATGTTTAAATCAAGGAATATGAATTACTGTTAGAATATTATAATATTGTTTTATTGATTAAAATGCAATATTTAGTATGTGATGGTTTTCTAGGACTGACTGGTTGGACAACAAACATGTTGTTTTTGGACATGTCATATCGGGCTTAGACGTTTTGAAGAAGATGGAGAAGTATGGAAGCAAAAGTGGAACTGTCTCAGCTAAAGTAATTATAAGTAATTGCGGGGAACTACAATAGATGAAGTGTCATAATAAAAGTAAACAATTCTTAACCACAACAATGCAAAACTAACAGCTGTATCACTTCATACAAAAAATGCATCACATCTAATGGAAATGCGTACTGTGTCCGATCTGTATTTACTTATGTGGCAATGAGTATACATTTGTTCAGAAAATTTATGCTTAGTGAGTGGCTATTTCATGTGTCGAATTTGAATTGTGAAATAGAACAAACAATCATAACTTCAATATCAAAAGTGAAATAAATGAATTATGACATGTCACAAAACTGTTTTGTATTTTGCATGCACTTTAAGGTTGTATATGTAAAGTGAAGTTGATGTATCTATTACAACCAAATACATATAAAAACAAGTAATTAGCAAGTCTAATTAGCAAAATGATGTCGGTAGCAAAATGCCTGTAGTAAAATGTACAGTTAGCAAATTGTCTGATTCTCTTAGAGTTAGAACACAGGCACGAAAATATATTTGCATGGGTAGGTATCACATAACAAGGTGCATTGTCGGCTTGTATAGTTAGAGCCCACTATGCAAAGAAATTATTTTTGTTTTTTGTGAACACATTTCTATATTTCCATTCATTAAAAAAAATTCTCTGTGTTCAACTCATTGACTTATTTTATGTTTTTCAATAAAAGCATTAAAACTATTGAAAGAATAATGTCAGTTGAAAACAATTAGGGGAATTAAATAATGTTTTAGAAGCATATCTATAAAAATATAATTTTTTACGTGGTAGCGACATCTATTGTCAAATAAAAGTACTGCACAGGCAGCGTTGTAAATACTAAAGGTTGAGCCCTCTGTCGGTTTCATTAAGAACTTATTTTTGAAGTCTACTTTTTAAAATTTGTTGGTGTAGGTAGTGCATGGATAGATGGCGCGATTGTATCAAAAATATATATATTAATATATTAATATACATGTTCAGATACATTGATTATTTGTAAATAAAAAAATTACTAAATAATTTGTAATAAAACAATTCGGCACTTCTTGAAGGAAAGCACAATATTGATTTTATTTATACAATAAGGGTTACTTAACCTTTTTCTGCCACTAGCATTGTTATTTCTTAAGCAGGTAGGTAATTGACAAAATAATTAGCAAAACCATTTAGCTTGTAATGCGAAAAAATAACTTGAAAGCCTATTTAATTTGGTATAAGTCTGACAGTGGAAGAAATCGTAAAGTTCTAGTCAAATTCAGATCCTTAAGTTATATATATTGGTTTATGTTACCTATCTTACTTCATTGTTACAGTTCCAATCAAACCTTATGGCGGATGTGAACATAGGCACAAGTCGTGTCGCAGTAACAAGTTTTGGGTGTAGCGGGACGCAGGGGAGCGAGGAGAATATGACTGAACCTGCGCAAGCACGCATATAGCGTTGTATTCCGATCCGCCATAAAGTTTGATTGAAACTATACTATTCGCTATAATGAGGACTGCAGCTCACGCCAACCTTCTACTTCAGTCCGAAGTCGAAGCGAGTAAGCGTCGCAGTAGGAAAAATAGGTGTCAGAGGGTCAAGAGCGGACTGTACCTCGTGTACCTGCGCAAAACACGTAAGACACGCGTCAATTTCAAAGCGAACTAGAAATTTGGCGTGAGCTGTAAGTAGCTCTTCACTGAGGTTTGTAGCTCTCATTATAGCGAATAGTAGATAATATCAATACTATAAAAAATAAGGATATGAATTGGACCAGAGTTTTATGATTTTTTATTTTTAAAATTAAAACGGTTTTATTGCAATCTATCTTTCCTTGTTTACAACAGAAATTTCTTTTATAATGATATCACTAGAGAGACAGTTAGGATGCACTTCTCTGCGTTTTAATTAATCCATTTAAATGTCACTTAATTCACTTAAACTACACCTACTTACGAGTATCACTATGTTTAGGTACTATACTTGAAAAAAATATGTGTTACCTTTCCCATCGTTTTCTACACTTAATTTCACTTACCATACTTCTAAACTGTTTACGATGGTAAATCTTTGCCCACGACTTAGACTTACAAACGATACTTTATTTCAGATTTTTTGCATTAAAAAGAGCTGAATAATTTGTTACAAAACGTGCTGTTTTGATGAAATTTTCGAATAACAGCATCGACGAAATTGATATAATTTAAATCACGTTTATCACATTTGTGTGGGAATGGGAAGATGACCGTCATGATTGAAGTTATTTTATTGTGAGCTTTCATGTTATAGCGATGAAAATTTGTCGTCATAATGTCTACTTACGATGAGGCCCAAACAGGCACTTTCTTCTATTCTCACCCTAAAATCTTTATATGCAGGCTAACATGTAAGCTCATTTGAAAGTATACGCTGTATCATTCAAATAAAAAAAAAAATATATATATATATATATAATTTAAAAAAAAACCTTTCGTTTAAGAAACAGAGCACTAAATTTTTTTAAAATAATCAGTGGATAATTCTTCAAAAATACTGCTATTATAATGTGAAAGATTTTAAAGTAGTATTTATTACATTTGAATTTTGTTATAGGCACTTTTTAAATTATTTGTTATACTCGTACTTTCGAGATTAAAACGCTGATGATTTTTTTTTCTCGTTGTTTTTGGCCATAATTCTATGAAAGCAGTTTCTAATCTTTAAAGGTTTCTTTAAATTTTTAACTTCCCGCTATCCAAAGGAAGTTATTGATTTGGGTCCGATTTTCGAAAATCGAGTTTTCACCAATCTCCACATTTTGAGGTCCCGGGAAGCCATTCTGACTATTTTCGGCTGGACGTTCGTATGTGTGTGTGTGAGTTTGTGTGTGTATGTGTGTGTAACTTTCTTCTGTCATACGATTTCTTGAGAACGGATTGACCGATTAAGACCCGCAATACGGCGTTGGAAAGCGTTCATCGACCCTGATTAGATTTGAAATCAATAGGTCGAGCTAATTCAAAAATAATCAAAAAATAAACCTCAAAGAAAAAATTAACGTTTTTTTTAAATAACTTTGAGTTTTTCAAACTGATCTACTTGAAACCTTGTTTACGTTTTTGTACATAAAAAACTGCGTCGAGTGTCGCTAAAAATATCAAAATCGAACGACGTGTTCAAAAGATATCGCAGTTCGCAAATTTCCGAAAACGTTTTTTTTTTAACATAACTTTGAGATTTTAAGATCAATCGATTTTTGGTTTTACACAAAAATTTTGTGCTTACGAAATTACATACAATGCCGTAAATTCCATTAAAATCAAATTTCCGAAAGTGTTTTTTTTTTATAAAGATAACTTTGAGATTTTACGCCCAATAGATTTTTGACATTACCCAAAAGTTTTGAGCTTACCAAATTGCATAGAATGCTATAAACTGCATCAAAATCAAACGAAGCGTTCAAAAGATATCGCATTTCCAAGATTTCCAAAATAACATTTTCTTTGATGTCTCAGGTTTCTGAGCTTGAAAAACTCTAAATGTATAGAAATTTTGTTTTTGAGCTTGGAAAATAAATATTATAAGCTCGAAGAGCTAAATAGCTTTCTAATTTTCGAGCGCTTTAAACTCGAAAATAGCGGGAAGTTTTAGGGATGGCCTACAGGGTCTACCGATTTTTTTTTATATGTTTAATATTTATGTACTTACCCTCCAGAACTCATTCGTATGACTCTCCTGTATACATTTGGTGTTCGGCTAAACGTAGTCCTAGGTTATAGAGCGTGTATAGCTCACCGAACTACATAAAAAGTTTTAAAAAATATAAAAAAAAACTTTAAACATGGTTTCCTCGGTAACCTTTAGTTTGCGCTATCTCTTCATTTCAAACTTTTTGTTTAGTTCGGTAAGCTCTACATGCTCTATATGTGTGGACTATGTTCAGAGGAACACGCTGCATAACTATTCATTTTTATGTTTCCGTAAAAAGCAAAATGGAGAGTTATTGTATAAATTATGTGACATTCACAGCAATAGCCCTTTTAACTTTTTACGTGTGTCTTCAGGTTCGGTATAATTTTCTACTCAAAATTCGTGTGACGTTTTATTAGAAGCAAGCTAATAGGCGGCACACCCTTCGAGTATATTTGTAAACTTGGATCTATGAAGAAATGTACCTGAAAAGACAAAACAATAGCTTGATTGTATTCAGTGTAGGTAACTATTATCAGGCGTTTCGCTTTTTATCGGAAGCCAATATGATTGCTTTTGCTATTACAAATTTTTCTAGCATTATTTGTATTATATGGATATATATTATTAGCAATTCTATTAGGATTAATATTTGTTAAATATGCTGGCGCTACACTGCAAAAAATTATCAAGTTAAGCAAGATAATGGTTACTTTAAATATGCAACTTTGTTAAATACGAGCTGGTCAAGAGGACGCTTGTCTAGTACAGCTATTTAATTATAGATGGAGCCATCATATAAAGAAATGATTTATATTTTTTCATAATCACATTTGTACGTTTCAGTTGATAAAACATAACATGCGACTTTAAAAAATATTTCTCTTTAGTTTTTAACTGACATTATTATTGATTGTTTCAACAGTTTCGAAGCATTTGTACAAAAACCTAAAATTTGTGTAAAATAAGGTTTTTTCGACTGATTTATATTACGGTTTATTCATTAGTTTCAAAGCGTTTGTCGCTATTAGCTAATAGCTAGTAAACCAGCTAGCAGTGGATCAGACAGTTTTATCTGATCCATTCACGGTGTTAACTTTGTATATTAATTGAGCATGCATTTCGAACCTTATTCTAATGACAAATAATTTCTGTAGCGTGATGCAGCTAAACTTATAATGATTACTGCCATCTAATGGCGGCCACTCGATTTCATAAATTCCGATTCGAAGTTTTGAATATGACAGAATTAAAATAAATTTTGTCAAAAATAATGAAATAACTTTGTAAGATTACTATTGTATTCAAAACAATTTTGGTTAGTTTTACAAACAAATAAATATAATTGTAATTTAATAAAACATCTTACTACAATTAATCACCTTTTGATTTTACATGCTTGATTAAAACAGCCATTTTTTGATTAATACAAACGAGATAACGCTATAATCAAGTAAAAATCCAACTTGATTGAAATCTATTTTTCTCAGTGTAGAGCATTGTGTCTTTGATTAAGTATAATACACCTACAAGAACATAGCGAAACGGGGCTGCGCCAATGCAACTTCAGCATTCACCGTAGGTAGTTAATTCTCTTCTTCTGGCTGCTGTTTAATAAAAGTTACAAAAAATATTTTTCTTATGTTTTTGCTCTTCTAGATCTTCCTCTTTAAAGTCGAACCTTCTGCATAGTGGTTATATAGATACACTTATCTGTTAATTTCATTTTGCCCCATCGAATCCACGATCAGCCGGCCATTCGCGTTCGAATTGTCCAAAAGCCTGTCTCACGTGTTTGATCACATGCGACAACTTCTTTACAAGATAGACCGTGAATTGACTGACCTTAGAACGGACCATACGACCAAGATCGTGTCGGAGGTTCGTTGGTAAAATAATTGGACAATGCGACACGACAGACGATGAAACAATACACGACCGGCGACCGTTCGAACGTGTATAGCCCACTTTATTAATTTACAATCACCAATAAAGAAACCTAAGCATTTTAAAATGTTTTAAACTCCGGTTTTAAATCAGAAAACGTTTAGGAAATTACGCCGTTTGCAGACCGACACGCCACCGCCGAACGCGCTAAGAAGGTGGTAACGATGCGATGGTGTTTAAATCGCTCTGACTTGGCATGAGTTAATACTATTTACAATGAATGAAATACCTGTAACTTTTTTTCTGAACTTTTATACTCTAGATATCCAACTGTGCTTCATCGTAGGTAGGTATTGTTTCGTTAAAATATTTTCTTGAAATTATTCTCAATATGTACAAAAAGGGACTGGGTCTCCAGCATCCCTAAGCAACAAGCCACACTAAACTTTATTTATTAGGTCGGGGATAAAGTCTTTTCGCATGTAGTTTGTATATACTTTTAAGAAAATCTTTTTGGCTGTACTAGATGTATCTGGCTGGTTTCGATACCATTAAAAAGGTTACATTTCAAAACAAGAACCAATTTAGTAAAATATTCTTTCCCGCCGGTTTTCATTTGTTTTTATTCTTTCTGTCAAAATGAGTGAATCTAATGAAGAAATTCGACACATTTTAAAATTTTATTATATAAAAGGAAAAAATGCAACGCAAGTTGCAAAAAAAAAATTGTGGCGTTTATGGCCCTAATGACGTGACAGTAAGAGTAGCACAAAGTTGGTTTAAAGGTTTTCAATCCGGGAATTTTGATGTCCTGTGGTCGCCTTTGGACGCCATTTTTTGAAAAAAAATGGAGCAGATCGGCATATCAGTAGTTACGACATAGCTGAAGATCCGGGAATTCATCACAAAACAGTTTTGACCCATTTGAAAAACGCTGGGTATACAAAAATGCTCGATATTGGGGTGCTAGATGAGCTCACTGAAAGAAACCTAATGAACCGTGTACTCATTTGCAATTCTTTATTAAGACGTAATGACACCGAACCGTTTTTGAAGAGATTCATACCGAAAAAGGTCGTGGTAAAAGATCGGTCAGGCTTCACAGACTGTGGCAAAACCCGGGCTAACTCGCAATAAAATGATGCGGTGTGTACGGTGGGATTGGAAGGATATTGTTCATTATGAGCTTTTTCCGCCTGGTAGAACCATCGATTTCGATCGCTACTGCGAACAACTGATGAGATTAAAGCAAGAAATTGAGAGAAAGCGGCCGGAATTAATCAATAGAAAGGGTGTGGTCTTTCATCACGATAACGCTAACACAACACATCTTTAGTCACTCAGAAAAAATTAACAGAGTTTGGCTGGGAGGTGTTAATGCATCCGCCATATAGCCCTGACCTTGCACCTTCAGATTTCCATCTGTTTTGGTCTCTTCAGAATTTTTTAGACAGAATCAGTTTAACATCAAGAGAGGACTGCCAAAACTATTTGTCGCGTTTTTTTTTGATCAGAAGTCCAAAAATTTCTACAGCAACGTGATCATGTCACTACCTATAAAATGGCAGACAAACGTCGAACAAACTGGCACATATATATTGTAATTAAATGTAAATAAACTTTGAAAAAGAAAAATGTCTTGAGTTTTCATATAAAATGCGAAGAAACTTTTGAAACCGACCCAATATGTCACACTTAAAGGGACAGCGGAACGAAGTGTCGCATCATCATTTACATTGAAAATCAATATTCCATTCCATTCCACCAGCCCATTATGCCCCACTGTAGTGGCTTAATATGCTTCCCCTCAGGGTGAGGGGACTTGGAGTTTAATTCACCACGCTGCTCGGTGATTGGTGGATTTTAACTACTGCCATCTCTTGATGGCAACCGGGACCGACGGCTTAACGTGCACGCTGAGGCACGGAGTCAGTGATAGTTCTGTACTTAAGTCAGAAAAAACTCACTGGTACATACACTGGTGGTTCGAATGTATTGGTACTTTCGAACCAAGGCTGCACAGCCATCTAAACTAAAAAACAGGTTCGGTGTGCTCGGGCCAAAAATATTGATTGGCGAGTCTGCGAATCAATATTCAACCCCTAATTTCTATATTCTTCAAAAAAAAAAACTCTCTTCTTAACTCCATGTTTCAGGATCAGACGCGTTATAAACCAGTTGAGTCCATTTAATAGCACCTGACGGACCAACTCGCAGTTTGACAATGTCCTTTCTATTCTTGCCCTCGTCATGTACCTCATTCAGCGAGCCATTTACGGAATAGTCCAAGGGTTATATGATTACACCTTTCAAAGCAGGCTGTTATATAAGATTCTACAGAAGTAAAAGTTCCAACCAACGCATGTGAATTATTATTATTTTGTTTCGGGGATTGGAGTTTCCGAACTTTCATGACTACGTGCCAAAATATTTTATTTAGGAAAGTATTTAGAATCTATGATAACTAAATTTCAAGATCTCCAGATTAAAATGTTTGGAGACGAATGAACGATATTTTAATGAAATTGTTTTATACAATGTTGTCTTTAATTCGTAGATTTCGTAGACGATATTGTAATTTTATTTTTTAATATTTAATAATGTTTATAACACAAATATTACCTTATTTTGTAAAACATCGATCTACCGTACCTGTGTTTTATTGTGTGTACGCCTATATCACCCATTCACTTGTAGATTCACATTCAAAGATTAATTTATCCGTTTCGAGGCCAAGTGTGCGGCTTACTCGAGCTGACTCGGGCAACGAAAATCGTTCGTTGTACAATATTTTAGCCTCTTACGGTGAATAAATTGTTCTTATTTTATTACGAATACGTTTTATTGTAAAACACTTAGGCTTTTGTCGATTTTACCATAGAATGTTGAATTGAAAATATATAGATCGTAATTATTATGTTTGTATTCGTGGATTTCAAATATTGTACCCAACTGACATGTAAATAGGAACAATATTTTTGGGATTTTTTCACAATAAATATCAACATTTTTCATATACTATTTAATGTTATTTTGAAATAATTATTTGATTCGTTTTGTAAATCCCAGTTTCTGATAAGATTCATAATTCTGAAACGAAGAAAACCGGTTCCCTATCAGAATTACACATCTACCACTGCTACACAAAAAAAGAATCCTTTTTTTGGTATACACATAAAAAAAGAAATTTTTTTTTTCTGTGTATACCATGAGTTTCAAGTAGTTTACAGTCTTCGCTAGCGATGGCGTAAAAGATTTGTATAGTGAACTTATAACGAATTACATACAAATGTTTTACGCAGTTTCTAGCGAGTATCGACACTTAAAACTATTTGATACTCATGGTAGCAGTGCAGAATCGCTTTTGTTATAACACCGACTGGCTGGTAGTAAAAATTACTGATTACATCACTAGATATTGTACATAATTTAAGTATCAATAATCCTTTATATCTCTTTTCTTTAAAGTAAAAAAAATAAATATTATATTTAACTATTTAGTTTAAGTTTGTGTACTATATGTATGTATAGGCCAAATTTTGAAATCTGTTTTTATTTTTTTTTTGCTTGTCTTTAGTTCTATTTTGTAATAGGTATCCAAAATGAACCTAATTGTAATATATCCTATCAACAATTTTTTGGGTGTTTTTTAAATTGGTATTGCTTGAATTCGATAATTCATATCAAAACAGAAAAGAAATTGTATTATAGGAAAATTATTTAGATTAGTTTAGATAGCTACATTCATCCTCAATACCTATATAAGGACAAAATTATAATATACCGAGATTTGTGGCTGTTGTATGCAAAACAGCAACCTCAGATGGAGATTGTCCGTGACAATATCAACCGCACTACCATAATATCGGCAGAGGATAATGAACGGCACTACAGAAATATTTTATAGCACTATTACAAACTCAAACGCCAAAATAATGGTAAAAGCAAAACGGTAACTTTGAATTAAAATGTATTGAATAGTATTAAATAAAACGAACATTGCAACGATTGCAACAAATAACATTTTTTTGGCATTATCTCAACACAAATTGTTTCACCTAGTGTGATGTTAGATTAAGTAATTTCATCTGTACACGCGTAATAATATCATTAAAGATATGTTTTTCGTTTCTTTTTTACTATTACAATCGTCGCTTTTTTACTCTTAATTCTAAAATATTATTGAATTCAATTAAAACGTTAAGGGGGTAGACTTTTTATACAAAAAAGAGGGTTCGGCCCATGTCTAATGCTCGCTGTATTTTTGTATCAATATTTACAGAAAAAATATATGTAATAGGAGAAATACTGTCACGGACCGCATATTTAAAAAAAATAAAAATATTTTGTTTAGTTGTTTAAGAATAAATTTCTGAACAACATGATTTCCGTCGGTTTTTTGTCTTTGAAAATAACGAGCCGTAAATTCGATATTAATGCGAATTACAAAAAAAAAACATACTGCCCTAGGAACATCCTTTCTTAATGACCCTGCAAATTTTGGTTCCAACTCATATACATTTCAGGGGTGGAAACCGTCACGACTCGCAAGCTGTTTCGACGGGTATTTTATAGGTATTTTTGGGAATTCGTTCTTGTCATCTCGGTCACTCAGGAACAGGTCGGTGAAGAGAGACTGAAATGGAGATAGCGATGCCAATTCGAAGCCGCGGATTGAAAGACCTTAAAAGTATGACTTCAATTAAACTGTTTCGATGCAATGAAGAATTATGGCGTTTTGAAATAAAATACAGAATATAGTGCCTCTCTTATAGTTTCCAGGAAAGCCTAAGTTTATAAATTCCCGCGGAAAACGGAAAATATTCGTCAAAAGAAGATGCGTATAAATTTTGTTTTACTTATTTTCGCCGAAGACTGATAATTTTATACGAAGGAGTCGGGTTTATACTCTAGCTTAAAATTTGAGTTAGATTTTTAAATATTAGGTATTTAATAAGATGATTAATATGAACGCATTCCACGCGAGTCCGACTCACACTTAGCCGGTTTTATTCAATGGCCACTATTATACAAGAACTTTTTATAGACTTTGCTAAATTTTAAGTTTAATTTTAAATTGAAATATGCAAAATTTTAAGTTGTATTTTAGACTCAGTAATACTTACCCGTATTCAGTAACACTTTAATTTAATTTTTTATTCGCGATTGTACTATAGTAACTAATGTTTTTGAGTGGTGTCGTTCATTACCCATGACCTTACCAACTAGAACTGCACTACCGGTACTGCAAAAGCCGGAGATTTTCATGATTAAAAAAAAATTTTACAACTTAGGAATTATCAGATGCTTACCAAGGTGAAGTTTCCAAATACAGAGGTTGTCCTCCACTTCCACTATTAACTAGTTAAACAAAACCGGAAAATAAAGTGTTTTCCACTTTCACGTCGAGAGTTCTCCAATTGTATCCACCAATTACACAGAGCTCACAGATTAATTGCTCTCCAAATGAAAATTGGATTGACGTCACCGAACGGTGCGCTACATATTTTTCATTTTTATTACTGATTTCTCGCAAAATTATAGCTAAAATAACTTGTAAATTATGCGGCACAAAATTTTCTATAGTGTCATAACGTAAGCGATATCGGCGCACGATAACCCTCGTTACCTACTTAATTGAGTGGAAGAGATTTCTATGGCCGGCGCTTTTTTCAATAGCTTCAAATATACACAATAGCGTTGATGTGTACAAAAAGCGCTAAAAATGAAAAATATAAATAATAAAAAATAAAGTTACGTTTCCAAAGTTTCGCGATTGATTTTCGTTACTAAATGGTATTCATATAGGTAATGGTACACGTTCAATCATTTTGACTTAAACCTGTTCAATAAGTGATAAAAATCAAGATTGAATGAGGTACCGACAATACTGAATGATTGTGTTCAAGAACTTTGTTCACATCAGACAGTCTTGTCCAAACTATATTATGATCATTATTCAACTCAGGCCACAATCGTCATTGAACGTATATCTATATAGTCATAGAAAAGTTTTTTTTGGTTGTTGTGGTACAGCCCCATACCAATTGTTATGTTTTACTTTATGTCCTTATCCATACCGAACCAAAGTTGGTTAAGATTCTATAAGTAGAATATCTTCGCGATAAACAGGCGACACAAGTGGGAAGAAGCGGTGCAGTAGGGTAGAGGACGTTTCCCGGCCATCACTACCCCGAGCGTCAGGATAGCAGACAACAAAGGTTTAGTTGATTTAAAAAAAAGTATTAAAATGCCACAGAAGTTTACGTGTGTCTAATAGATTTGATATATATGTTAAGCTAGGAAAATAAGAGATTTGTTAGTAGTTATGCGATGTCGACATCCCTACACGTGTGTCCCGCGCTAATTATTAGTAAACCGGTGTTAGTACCGAAGATGATTTACTCGGAGCCGCGCGCTCCAAGTACTTTGAATCACAATCAGAAAAACTTTATTCCCATTAATTGGGGGATTACAAAGTGAGGGTCGAACTATCAGTTAACTAATGTTTTTGAGTACACCTTCGTGATGCAGATAATATTCGTACGATAAGTTAGAAAGTGTCTGTATTACAAACATTAGATGCAAAATAAAAAAAAAAGGGCACTAAAATTAACAATAAGTTAGAAAATGTCTTTGTATTACAAACATTAGATGTAAAATCAAAGAAAGGGTACTAAATCTGACATTATTTTGTCAAAATAAAAAAATTCAATAACTTCATGAAAGAATAGTACCAAACTATTTATAATTTTATAACACACAAACCAATATGTGTAATTAATAGGTATTTTATTTGTAATGCGAACCGTTTCCCGTTCATTCTGTAACGTATTCTCAAAACCAGAGATTTATTAGACGAATAATAAATAAACATGCTATGAATTTATTATTTAGATTTATTTATTTATTTAATGTCAGATTTCATGGTCTTCCTTCCATTTTAGACTCAACGTTTTTTGAAGAGGTTTGGACGCTATGATTTTCTACCCCTATCCTTTGATATATTGACAAATAAATTTGATTTGCATAAAAGTGCAAACTGATCTCAGTTCATTCCACATTGCATAACGTAGCAAGACGAACAAAATGTCTCGCCCCAGAACAATAAGGGATCCGTATTTTTGCGCCCCCTTGACGTATGCGAAAGTGGACGGTTGTCGAAATACAGCTTTTTTGAAAAACAAAGGAACATCTACCTATCTTCTATAGCAATAATTAATAAAAGGTAGGTGTGAGTTTTTTTTTTTGTTTAAATTCATAACAAATATTTTTATCAGTTATGAATCTGTACCTGAACCTGTATTGTCCACAGAAATCATTGCATTCAAAATTAGAACGAAAGGAAAACAATCATAAAAGAGTGAAGTTACAATACTGTTGGATTTTTCGTGTAGCAAATACAGAAGTTTGTTATGAAAAAAAATTTGTGTTTTTCGTCGATTTGTGTTTTATTCTTTTGTGCGTAAGTTATTGTAATATACGTATATTTTATTTATTTATGGTAATGTTTATAGACTTTGTTTTTCTTTTTCCATTTGATAACTTTTTACGCAGTCGGGTTTTGTAATTTTTATGTATTACTATTTCATAAATAAGATAAAACATGTACTTCTCGTTCTACGAATTTCTACTCGTTTCAGTTCGCCAGTACAGTAAGGCAAACATGGAGCAATCACTATTAAAACCATAAACTACAAATGATTTATCTTTTAGTTTTCCCCCATTAGTTTTCATGACAAATGTGTGAGCTGAACTTATGCGTTTTCTCCCCTAATAATTACGAAAGTTCTGGGAATATAAACCCAAGTTTTTGGCGTCGTTGACGCTGATCTTGACATGCATCTTAGAGGAAAATAACTAAAAAAAAATTCCCATAATAGTATCTCTTTTTCTCGGATGTAAATGTGTAGTGTGGAATGCAATGGAATAATGAAAGCTCTCATCATATTTCGTGTGTGAAAGAAAAACGAGAAAAACAGTAAATTTTGAAGTATAATGTTGTTTTGTCAGGTCTGGATATGAAAAGCCAGGCAATCCAAACGTCCATTATTAGTTAATTAAAAAATGTGTTTATCCTACCTCACCCACCATATTCCTCTGACTTAGCACAGCGGTTCTAATCAAATCAAATCAAATCAAATATCTTTATTTCATAGTTATGTAACATAATCTTGAAATATATCATAAGAGTGAATTTATTACAATTTATTACTTTGTTGAAAAACGTCATCACAAAGGCGCATTCAAAAGCTGTTGGTTCCTCTCAGAGGAATAAGCAAGAAATTGAGGGACGCTTTTTTTTTAACAACGTTATAAACAGTTTTTTTTTTAACAATAAATGTTTAAAATTAAAGTTATTGAAACAAGCCGATAGGCGAGCGATTTATACCCATGGATTTTTATCATCTAAGTAGTCCGATACTTTATAATAAGCTTTTAGATAAAGCTTTAGTTTTATTGTAGTTTTAAACTTGTTAAGGGGTAGATCTTGGATGTCAACTGGGACCTTATTGTAAAAGCGTATACATTGCACTTCTCACTTATTTGTCAAAAATGCACTGGCTGTTTGTAATTCCGAACTGAGGTACCCTGAGAAAAGTGTTGATCATCAGTCGAAGTATGGATGATCCCCATAATAAACGAGGAATACGAAGAGGAAAAAAATATGCGTCAGCGGGAATTATGGTTCCTGTAACGTAATTATAATGACACGAACTTTTCTTTCCTCGCTTTCCTCGTATTTGTGGTGATCTGGATCAAGAATTGCTCTACTGATGGTGAATCATATTTTTAAAGAAAATTTTTCTTATTGTCAAGACGCCTGCGTTTTAATCTGAATAGTTTGTATTTTGATCTCTTTCAAATAGCAGCTAAAATAGTGAAAAATACATAAATACCATAAGGTAAGATGACTCTAATCTGCTACAACTAACGTGCAGGGAGAGAATGGTAGACTTGTTTGTGAGATGCACTTCTTCGTTCGCCCGTCGTCGACCGTTTGGACGCGGTGTTCAGATATGAGAGCAGGCGTCTGTACCTACCTATCCAAATACAAAACTGGCCAAGTGCGAGTCGGATTTGCGCACCCAGGGTTCCGTACAAACCTGTATAAGTAAAAGTAAGTTTGATTTTGTTACAGCTTAAAGGTATTATAGATCTGAGAATTTGATATACATTTCAATTTAATAACTCTACGCGTTCATTAGGAAAAGGCTAGTAAGTTTAAAATTATTAAAAATATTTTTATTATATGATGTAACTAAAAACTTACGCTTTTCGAAATTTTTTGTCTATCTATTCTATAAGATGTTGCTTCGTACCAAATTTCATGATTCTAAGTTTAGGGGAAGTACCTGTAGGTTTTGATTCCCTTGCGAGTATAGAAAATTTGCAGCATAAACGGCTGTATCCTTTAATTGTGTTGGCTTAGAAGTTTGATTGTTGCACAGCTCTAAGGGCCAGTAGACTTGAGTATTTGATATGAATTTCAGCTTGATACCTCCACGCGTTCTTGAGAAAAAGGGTCTTGACAGACAGACAGACGGACAACAAAATAATCTTATAAGGGTTACGTTTTTTCCTTTTGTGGTTCGGAACCCTAAAAATGGTCAGAAGTATTATCCAAGTGGTTCAAATGCATGGAAAAATGTATATATGCTCAGGATGAATATTTTGAAAAGATGAATACTTGTAACAAATATTATAACTTTTGGCTTCAATTTTCGGAAGCGTATTACTTAAATTCCCTTTTCTTCATTCGAATTGTTTTTATTTTAAATAAACAAAAAATGATTTAGCTATTGGTTTTAAATAACAGGTTCATTAAATTCGAGTTCAGTTCTTGTAAAAACAAATCGAGTAAATACTTCGTTCGCCAACGGCTACTTGAAATCATTATCCAAATATCTCGAATCATATTGAGTTTCGAAATTTGCTAGACCCTTTATAATATAATGAGTATTTGTATTTAATCTTGAAATGAAATAAATATAATTTTACTTACTGTGATTTACTCTGATTTAACGTTATTCCTTCCATTTAACCTCTGGTAAGCGATGGATTGTATACAACATAAATATACGGAAATTCGTAATGTATTTATGGAAACGGTTTATAATCAAGAATATGTTTGATCACAACTTTATTGCAACAAATAAGGAGAGCAATAAGAAACCCGTTAAGGATTATAGTCGACATCTTCTTGGCATAGAGCTTTTGATTTCAGAGGTTCGGATTCCTAGTTGGTACATTTATTTTACGTATACTCACAAGATAATATCTTAATTAATGCAAAATCATTTGAGTTAGAAAGGTATTGAGATAGCTTTTTAAAAGCCAATTCACATTGCTAGAGGAAAATAATAAAAAAAAATATTTCCTTCGCAAATATTGTCTATGAATCTAACCCGGATACTGCACTCCCTGGAACGAATAAGTGACCGGGAAGACCACAGCAAAACTTTAAAGATTCTAGTATTAAAACAAAAAGGCGAATAATTAAACAGCTGCATTGCATTGCAGGTAGGCTGACGTTCTGATCCTTCTTAATCTGTTGTTCAGCACATTTTTTTAGCTAAGAGGTTGATCCAATGTAATATAACTTACCTATTGCTAATTCAGATGACTATTAAATGTATTTAAACAAAATATGTTAAAATACGTTGAAAGAAAGGGTTAGGACCCGCGTTCCAGCTTCTTTCTCGTTGCAATGCATTTCGTTGGCCATACAACGCGGTAACGCCGCTAGTGTGATGGGTATTTGTATAATGGTAGTTATAGAATCACCTTTATACAATTAATTATTAATATTTATTTTTTATTTTAATTTAAATTTTTATTTAATATATTTTATTTTAAATTTTATTTATTTTATTTTCATGTTTTCAATATGCATATATAGAACAGACATATTTGTCAATTAACAGTTGTTTATTATTGAATATTCTTATACTTAATAATCACAATACTTGGCACATCCCACGCAGCGCCATTCAGTCCCAAAGTAAGCAAGTATTATGATTGTATTTTGGGGTACTACACAACTGGGATTCATACTTATTCTTTTAAAATAACATGTATAAAAAAGTGTCTAATGTAATATATAGACACACTCAGATACGGAACGAATAGATATGTTTATTCCTACAAATATTTGTCTAAGGTGGGAATCGAACCCGCGCCCCTTAATTCTCGTGGCTATTCTGTGCCTTGGCACTAAGAGAATATACTTAAATTATAGTCCTCAATCTTTATTTTTTCTGTTGCTTTAACAGATTAAATGACATTTTCCAACATATTGGATCTTGAAAAGACAAATCGATCAGAAATTCAGTAGCTTTTTTTTCCAAATAATGCATGCTCTATATATTAGTTACCTATTCATTTTTGTAATTTTGGCTTGTATCTCAATGCAAAGTGTACGTTTCTATATAATAGTGCTTTTATATGAAATAAAAAATAAACAGACATTCTCGATATCAAAACTTTCCAATCGTCAAAGTAAAGTTTAAAGAGTAATATAAAATGGGTAATGTTGCGCCGAATTGGGGAATAATTAAATTTGCCGGACGATCTATCAACCTGTCAGAGGAGAATTCAGAAGTGGGAACTCGACTATGGCCCGAAATTAAAAACTCGCATTTTGTAATTGTACATTTGTCCTCTTGGAAATATGTAGTACGTAAATATTTAACCATTCAAATTTCCCATTGGAATAAAATATGTATACTGTAATATAAAAAAAGCTGTTACTTAATTTTCTTTAATATTACATGCAAGTAATTTATTATTTACTAATACTTTGCTAATAAATTAAATTGTAATCATTCAGTCTAAATATCAGAATCATCATTTTTCATTAATTATGGTTAATTTTTATGTTTTTAAGTAGGTACCTGTCCAATTTGTTAGCGACTCATTTAAAATACCTGCTTGAAAAATTTGATAGAAACCTTGGAAAGATAACGGAGAAGGCTGTGATATACGGACAGACGAACAGACGGCCATATCTAAATTATAAGGGTTCCGTTGTGGACTCAAAAAATAAATTGTGATTGATTACTCAAACGACCATTGTTGTAAGTCACCGACGTCAGAGAATCATTGGACTACTTACCTCATTTATAGAAGAAACCAATGTCTCCTTTTTGGGGGTTGAAACAGGGGAAGTGAGAGGTAAATGAATTGTCAACTTTAAAATAAAATAGTACGGTTGTTGTATCTATTGATAAACTTTCATAAGATTTTGATATCTGGGATACTCCGAAAATTAATGTACAAATTCCATTTATTTCATTTCACTTCTTCTTAAAAATTCCGCTTTGGGTAATCGGTGACATAGACAATAAAATTCTTTGTACTTCTACAAAGGATCTAGCAGATGCACGTGTAAATATCGATGCTATATAAATATTGTACCTAATCGAATATGAATGCATGCAAAGGTACTTATTGTTGATTTTCCATTGTACCGAATTCTACCTATAAAAATAAAATTTTGTTAAGAAGCCCACGCTACTGTGTCAAAAATAAAATTAATCATTTATTTCCCTGTTGAAACAGTTTATGAAAAAATTATGCCATTAATTATTTCTATACTTGCCCGTTCCGATTTTATAATCCATAACCGTTAGTAAATGATAGTCACTCTAGTGCAACTGTACTACTCTCCTTGGATAACTTTTTTCTCGCTCACATGTAAATTAAATTGTGAATAAGAACACTATAGCACGTAAGCACGTAAGACCTTACACTACACACCTCGGACACCCGTACTAGGCGGACGTAAGCATGTAAACATTAAGTATATAAAATGAAGTTGTTCCTATTATATTCTCTGATTATATATTGCTAAACTCAATTTGTCATTAGCGAATAGACGTACAATCGTTTCCATCAAGAATCCCCTTTCTTGATTTAAAACCATGTGATAGAATCCATATTAAGATTAGATTGTCTCCTATTTTGAAGCTCTGTTAGAAACGGGAAAAGTCTGGGTTTTGCGTTGCAAATGTTGTAACTAGTCCAATTATTACGAGTGTTGTCAGCCCGAGATTGAATTATCGTTTTCTTTATATTTTTATTCAAACGATTCCATCGCCAAGGGCATTCACCCCTCATGGAAACGTGAGATGGAATATTTAAGTGAAGGTTTTAATGAATAATTTTTTTCAGGCAGTATGTTCTTACTTGTACACTGAATTCCAAATGATAGCGAAATTCCAAAACATGATTTAAATTACTATTGGTACGAGCTATTTCTATAGCACATTTTATGTGCTATAAAAAAAGCACATGATATACGGCCGTACCATTTGTTTTCCTAAGTTTTACTCAAGTCAACTCAAAAGCAATGAAGCAAGAAATTTTGCTCATTATATTGCTCATCTGATGATGGAGTTGGAAGGTGGATAATAAAACCATTAATTGGCTTCTAGTGAATCTACTGAGTTTGGGATCTTTAATAAATTTATTTGTCTTCACGGGCACTTTTCATAGCACATGATGACGAAGGTCTGATGATGGAATTGTAAGGTAGAAAACAGAATTGTACAATGAATACTCGTAAATTCACATAAGGTAGCGAAAAGATCGCTGTGATAAAAATTTCCATTTCGTTGTATAAATATTTATATTAATAGTTTTTTACCTTTTAGCCTACGAAGCTGGAGGTCCCCGATTCGAATCCCAGGTCGGATCAGTATTTATATGATGAATATCGATACAGTTCTGATGAAAATACATTTATTTAACAGACTTGATATAATTCTGCAGGCTTGATCATCTCTACATGCACGAAGGAACATCCCGACGGTCAATTGTCTAAACACAAAACTATTATAACTATGACGATACTACACAAAGTTTGGATACTAAAAGTAAAGAGTCTCAAGCAAGGTTTTTGATTACGCTGGTGTCTGAAATTATATCAATATAAATGTACCTAAGATTACAACGAGCGTTATTCAACTGAACTATTACAAAATCGTAAGTCGCAAACGCAGGGGAAGGTATGCGGTGAAGTTTGGGACGGATTAGCACGAACAGCGACAGTCATCATTATCATCATCAGCCCATTTTTGCCCCACTGCAGGGGCTTAGGCCTCCCCCAGGGTGAGGAGGGGAGGGCTTGGAGCTTAAGTCCACCACGCTGCTCCACTGCGGGTTTGGAACTGTAAAGACTGCCATCTATTGACAGCGTCAGGGACCGACTGCCCTAACCTAACGTGCCCTCCGAAGCACGGTGTCAGTGATATTGTGTACTTAAGTCAGAAAAACTCATTGGTACACGCCCGGATTCGAACCATGGCCCTATGGGGCCTTATGAATTTGAGACAGGTTCGTTGCGCTCTGGGCTATCACGACATGACCGACATGACGAACAGCGACAGTAATTCACCGGAAAGGGACAAAGAGTGTCAGAGTTATCGACATCGTTTTCGATAATTTTTCCGGCGTGTGAACTACACTTAAATGTAGTTCCGCCAAGGCTGTACACAGTGTGTGTACTAGAGTCCACCTTATATCATTCCTACTTCTATGGGAGGAACCACGTCGCGAGTGATGAAACCTATTTTAATATTGAATACGCTTCCATATCAGTTTTTGAATTAATATAAATTACATGGAATTATCACTTAAATGATAGAGTCAGCATGAGTGACGAAAAAGATTGCTATTGAGTCTGAAGCTATATCAAGCAAAACAGATTTGATTCTTACAGATGCTTACATTTTGTTATTCATATATTTGTAATGATGTGTTGAGTATTCCCACCTGCCGTCCGGGTTTAACGTGAATTTATGTCAGACGTATATAAATCCGGTGCAGGACTGACGTATTTCACCTCGTATTAATTACATTTGTAATAACGTATGTGGGTGTTACTCTGATATTTTAGATTGAATTTTATGTACTTTCGGTTGGTAACTTGTGGCGAAAACGTGAAAATGGCGTATAAATATAACCTCACTGAGATGTAAATACAAAACGATTTTCTTCTAGTTAATAAGAAAAAATCTTCATAATATTATACATATACTATGAATATTTTTGATGTATAATTATGGAAAATTAACTAAGAGCACGTTATGGGAATAGATGGCGGTCGTTACAGTTCCCAACCCGCAGTGGAGCAGCGTAGTGGACTTAAGCTCCAAGCCCCCCTCCTCACCATGGGGGAGGCCTAAGCCCCTGCAGTGGGGTAAAAATGGGCTGTTGATGATGATGATGACGTTATGGGAATGATGTGAATGGTATAGTAAAACTTTCTGTGTCCATTATTTGTTTAGGTCTTATATGTATATGAATCTGTGCGTCTGTCTGTGGCATTGTAGCTTCTAAACACGGATAAACCGATTTAGATACAGTTTTTTTTTTTAATTAGAAGATTATTTAAAAACTGAACTAGACTTAAAAACTCTTTGCTTTTCTCAAATTGTTTGAGCATGCAAAAATTAACAAAAATCATATTGCTGTAAGTTAATGAGTTGTATGAGAAATTACCAAAAGAGTGTATTAAAATCATTTATGTTTTTTATAAATGAGTCACACTACAAATAATTCAAATTTTTTAATTATAATAAACTTCTTTCTTATGTTAGATCATAGAACCACATTTCTCAGAGGTGGCGTGGCATCTAAAAATGGTCTAAAAACATACATTTTAATAAATTACCTATAATAATATAAAATATATAATAATAATATTATAACCAAGTGGTAAATGCGCAAAAACAACTTCGGTTTTCCACGCATCAAAAGACGGTTATTTTTTCGAATATCCATTTTGCTTGTTAGTGAAAATTCGTGTTTGACCACGAAATTTAAAAAATAACTAAAATATTTCTTAGTATTTCTGTCAATACTTGCGACCATTAGTTTTTGTTTGTTGTTAGGTGACGTATTCGTTAACATATGGTACGAAGAATAAATGTAATTCGTGTCTATATGTGAAAGCTTCCGTGAAATAATTTCCTGGATATTAGACGAGAGGGTGAATTTAAGATACTGGAAACATTTGGTAGAGCACGTATATATTTTTAAATGTAAGCAAGCAGAAAAGAAAATGTTTGGTTGAGATACTTGGCAGAGTTAGCAGTTCCGGACCCAATTGAACATTTATTTTCTTCCCGCGTACATTTATGCGTCAAGTATTTTAATAAAATTAACTTGTAAAGGAAAAAGAAAACTATGTGTTGATATAATGTGCCCTGCAAGAATTTTTTTTGTCTAATGATATCTTAATGAGAAATTGATGACTGACCGATTGGCCGAGTGGTTAGAGCCCCTAACTGCGGAGCCAAGGGTCGCACGTTCGATTCCCGCCCGGGACAAATATTTGTGTACATGAACATGTTTATTTCGTTCCGGGCCTGGATGTAAAATATTTATATATGTATAATATATTATTAAAAAAAGAAAAGAGTATTTAGGTATGTAAAGCAATTGTCTAGTAACCCATAACACAAGCATTTGCTTAGTTTGGGACTAGATGGCGCTGTGTGGGATGTTATTATATTAGTATTATTTTTGTAGTAGGAGTTTACAATATACACGTATTTAACACATATATTTAGCACATTTAGGATTTTAAGGCTACTTAGAAAAATGATTTCCGACACTTCCATAATAACTACTTTTGTTCCAGAACTAAGAGTCCGAAATAGGTGACGCGCAGCTTCATTACATGGGAGTTTACTAGAAAGAGTCCAGAACATTTCATTTTTTTAACTTGACAGCCAACGAAACAGTATGGTTAACAACTTAGCCAAGGTGATGCTTGTGGTGTCGTGATAGCCCGAACGCAGCGAACCTGTTTCAAATCTATAAGGCCATGTGGCCGTAGTTCGAATCCGGGCGTGTACTAATGAGTTTTTCTGACTATTACTGACTCCGTGCCTCGTCATTACAATCCGCCAACCCACATTGGAGTAGCATGGTAGATTTAAGCTCCAAGCCCCCTCATCTAGAGGGGAAGCCTAAGCCCCTGCAGTGGGGTATAAAAAGGGCTGATGGCATTGAATGGAAAAAAAATGTTTATTGTACGAGTTGAATTGCCTGTTTCAACGTTACATATGAAAATAAGGTGTAGACATAGATGAATTAGTAAATTGATTTTACTTAAGTGAATTAAAAGTGGAAAGGACTGGCGCTGCGACCCACTGAGGCCGCAACAATACTAAAACTTGGTTAGCTCGAAAGAGTGAAATATAATTTGGTTCAACGCCTTACCCAACTCATTCTATAATTGTTCAGTTCGAACATTAAAAAATTTATGAGAATTTCTTTCAAAAGATAGGTATATTTTGACCGAAACCGATGTACCGCCCCTTAGGTATGTACGCGGCGCGGAGGGAGGCACATCCATGGCAGATCTGCACTGTCAGTCCGTCGTCAACGCTTATGAGCTGCCTTCCCTCCTCGCCGCGCACATACCTAAGGCGCGGTACAGCGGTTTCGGTCAAACTACAATTATTATAGGTGTGCGGCTCAATTAAATATCAGTTCAACCCTTTGTTAGACTCGTTGCTTTGCGTATTATGATTGTTATTTTATTGGCAGCCATCCTTAAGCGGCTCGTGTAGCGGTCAGCACTGCTACCACGAGTTTATAGTGGTTGATACAGAGGGTACTCTCTAACCGCTTGAAATTCATAGAACAACTCGCACCAAACTTTCAAGTTAACTCTTAAGTCCAGGCGAATTGCGTCTCAGTAGAAAAAAATGGGTTCCAAAGACTGGGTCCCACACCTGCGTGAAACGTACCATCACCGTCAACTTCAAAGCGAACCAGAAGTTTGACGCGAGATGTAACTTTTTAGTTCGGCTTGGTAAATTTGGTCTCGCTGTAAATTTTGTCGAAAATATCTAAGTGTTATGACTCCAGAATTAACATACCAAAATAACGTACTATGCAACAACCGCATGATCGAATCGCGCCGAAATTGCAATGATGTTCATACATTAACTGCGTTTCGTTCACAATTATTACCGACAATTATAATCAACAATGAATCAACATTATCAGGGTTTCAAGGCTCTACAGCTAGCGTACATACAGCCTTTGCTAAACACTGAGTCCTCCGCTGGTTCAGTGCGGTTTGGGGGCTTTTCACCTTCACTGTAGCAGAAGTGACGATATCGGCAAACCTTGTGAAACAAGTTTGACATACCACCCCATCAGCCCATTAAGGCCCCACTGCGGGGGCTAAGACCTCCCCTCAGGATGAGAGAGCTTGAAATTTAATCCACCACGCTGGTCCAGGGTGGATTGGTGGATTTTAACGACTGCCATCTATTGATGGCAACCAGGGCCGATGGCTTAACGTCTCTCCAAAGCACAGCGTCAGTGATAGTTATGTACATAATTAAGAAAAAAATCATTGGGACAAACCCAGGAATTCGAACCACGGACTTTTAAATAAGAATAGGGCTCGCTATCACTCGGCTGTCACACTTTGGCGATACGATATGAGTTTGACATAAGTTTTTATAAATGAGAAACTGTTTCAAGTATGCCTATGGATACGACCTTTGCATCAAAGGTTGGCTACGTAGCCCCTCAACTACACAGCTCCTTATAAACATATACCGTTTACTGTTAATAATATATACATCTCATAGTGTATGCGATGGATCTAAAGGGCCGTTAGACCTCATTACGAAATCCGATAGTGCATGAGTAATGAGAGGTTTGAACGCACTCTTACATAGTAAGGTTACGTTGGCGTCTGATACGTTAATTTTAGGGATTTTAGGTACCTGTGATGGATGGATGGAATGATTTTGATGTTACCGTGTACATCAATAAATACCAGCATAAATTTTTGTGTAGAGACTTTCTTTCTTTGTGAGTCCTTTCAGAATGGTATCAAACAATTATGATTTTTGTATTACGGAATGGAACGGATACGGAATGTTTTTTAAATGGACTTAAATTACACGTCTTACACAGATATTTTAAAGAGATGTGCACGAATTGAAGCTCTACCGTAACGAAAATGTGTTCCGCTAGAATGCTTATTTCTCAAGAAACATTCCATACTTAAACGTGGCGCACGTTTTGATTGAAAAGCTAAGATTGCTCAAATGTTATAACAGCAGAATTATCTTTCACAGTGATTGTATAATCAGTGGTGTATATCTAAATTAGAGATATTTTCTTAGCGAAAATTTGTTTCCTAATTTTGTTGAAAAGTACTATCAGAAAAAATATCAGCGCTATAGATACTTACAAGTTTATTTACTGTGTATAAACTAAAAATTCTGGATCGCTAGTTTTGTGACAGCAGTTGGTTAAATTATAAAATTTGGACTATACCGTGCATAAAATGCTAAAATAGAAATAAATCAATCTCCAAAACCAATTCAAAACTAAAAACGGCAATCCGCTAACAAAAAATCTCGGCAATCGAACGGGAGGGAGGGAGCAAGAAAGAATAAATGAAAATTGCAAGCGCGGTACGGAAAAATTTAATTTAATTTTTGGTTCGTCCTAATGAGGACGTTAATTTCATTGTTGGACCTAATTAGTTAAAACTGAATTTAATTATATACCTTCTTGAGTAAAACACAACAAACAAATAAAAGTCAATAGACATGAATAGAATTAATTTTATAATCAAATACTTGACAAATACTTTACAAACATTACTTGAGACATACAGTTGAATTTTATTCATGTAATTTATTTGATTTTGCTTTGTATTGTATATTAGATTTAGTTGTTATTATAATAATAATCACAAAAAAATTCGAGTGTATCTAGTGTGCCAATAATTAATGAATATCAGTATTTAACCGTAATTACAGTCTAGTAGGTACCTACGTATATATGGCTCCGATGTGTTATTACTACCTTTTTCTGACCCTTTGAATAATAAATGTTTAAATTGGGACTAGATCACCCTTCGGGAAAGTGTCCGATCGCCAGGCACTCATTACACTCCTTTGGGATAAGGGCCAATTGTCTGCGAAATTTCAGCTTTCTGGGCCCGTTTTTGGATATATACGGCTGGACGGAGGACCCAAAAGGAGGTTTAATATATGGCATGGATTATTAACAATAATAACCTAGAGCAACATATTAAACCTATAAAAGTGTATCCGTATAGCTTACGATTTTTTAAAATGGTGCGCAATCGGCGTTACTCCGGTGCACTCCGAAACTTTTAAAGTAGGTGAATTATTTTCAAAAACATCTGTATAAATAACTAGGTTTACCCGTAGCTCCTTCTGTGTGGACATACATGAAGTGCCATAAGTAAGTTTATCTGTTTTAAAACTTATGTTATCATTACGTACTGCCGCAGACTTATCACTTCTGTATTTGGCTTCTTAAATGCTATTTCTACTAACTATTCCATCTCAAAACTCCAAGTTTTGCACCTCATTAAATTAGGTTTGAATCCAGTTAATTGTTATTCGGTAAATTATGGTGAAAACTAGTTTTCCAGTTGGAGCAGTTTTTCTGCCAGTTTTACGATAATTAACCAAAGTTCTTGACTGTAGCCTTCAATTGTTATTGATGCACCGGACCTAAGGAAGTCACAGTTGATAGACGACTGCATACTCTCACTATTTTTCTATGGGTAAGCTTCTTTTAATGGCGTGTTCGATTTTGACCTGGTTTCAGTCATTGAATTTTTAATCAAGTTCTCGAGGGAATAATACAAATTGGATGTAAATAACACATCATAATGGTATCCGTTTTGCTCATACAGACAAATGTTATCTTTCGTATCAGGAAAAGGAAATAAGTTATAGGAACATTTCGAGAATGAAAATATAGACTAAATGCTGCCTTTATTTCAGTTACTATTAATTGTTTTCTATTAGTATTACACTTTTATCGTACTCGTCAGAACATGGGATGGTTTCAGTTATAGTTATTTATACTATTAATATGGATATGATTCGATGAATAAAATCAGAAACACTGAGATCCGCCAACGAACCAAATTGCCGACATAGCCGAAGCGCCACCACACATGATCCTCCAGCTTGCTGCTGAAGTGGCAATGAGCCGGTCACATTTGCCGTAGAACTGATAACTAATGAGGTAGACGAGTTCTCGAGTGGAGGCCACGTACGGGAAAGTGAAGCATTGGACGCCCCCCGGCCAGGTGGACAAGTGACCTGAAGCACCATACCGGGGGTAGTAGGATGCGAAAGGCGGAGGATCATGTGTGGTGGCGAGCCTTAGGAGAGGCTTATATCCTGCAGTGGAGAGACACGGGCTGATGATCATGATGATATCCATGTAATATTACTTAGTGCAGTTGAATAGTTAGAATATAACTTAGTGCAGTGTTGAAATATGAAAAAGTAACAAATATACAGGCAATGGTGTAACTTTATGTGTCACTTGCAGTATATTTTATATCAATAAAAGTCATTAATTTCATTGACAGACATTCATAAAGCGCCCGTATATCCCAGTAAATCCAAAGGGTACAATACTGAAACATAAATCTATCACTGCGGCGTTTTATGAAGTACGCTCGACCGGCGCGAGTTTACGATCAATGGGCAATAAAGGGCAAAAGCAAAACATATAGTTAGTCATTTAGTTTTCTCATGTTAATAAAATGTATTTAAAATGTTTTCTATGTCGATTATATTTCTGGCCAAGTAAATGATGCTAAATTTGAATTGATTTCTTAAGCGAAAGCTATAAATGTGGTAATCTATTACTTTAGGTGATGAACCAAATGGAACGGTATTATGTTTGAACGCTTAATTAATACTTAAGCCCCACTAAATTGATTTTGATAAAATATCTACAAATAAATAGAATAAATAAGTTCAATTGGAAATTAAATTCTTATATCTGGTAATTTCATAAAGAATCACTTATCAATATCTCAGAATATATCACTAATTTTTTTTTTGATAAATCAAGTAATTAATAAAGACGATTGCATAATAATATTACAATAAATGTGCAAAGTGGCCCTCATTTTCCCGAATACACAGTTGAGTACGTTTAAATACACCACGCATTGCTTTTCGCAGTGACAGGTGATGAACATTGTTCATAATATTCAAGACACTGCTTTTTAATTCTTATAATGGTTGCATCTATTTTTGTACAGTTCGTTCTCTAAGTAGGTCCAAATGAAAAATTTCAAAAGCATCATATCTGGAAATCGTGTCGGCCATTTTTTGGGCCATGCGTGCCTATCCATTTCTCGGGAAAATGGTTGCATAAAAAGCTGTAATTATTAATCTACTGTGTAGAGAAGCTCCATCCAAATGCAAATGTTTATTTTGATGTTCATCCAATGGAAAATCGTCAAGTTTTTCAAACACTTGAAACATTATATTTTGAAGTTTGTCTGTGTTTAATGTCCTGATCGCGTCAAACTTTATGACGGATCTGAATACAACGCTTTATGCGTGTTTGCGCAGGTACAGTCATATATCTCTCGCTCCACTGCGTCCCACATAAAACGGGTTACTGCGACGCGACTTGTGTCTACTTTCAGATTTGCCATAAAGTTTGATTGTAACTGTACCTTTATATAAATGAACAACAAAAATTTTGTTGACCAATACCACACCTTGATAATTGAACGAAAATAATAATAATAACATTTATTTGGAAAACAATACAGCATGATTGATTCTTAGAATGATAGTCCCCAAACTAGGATCATACTGTATTCTGGGGAACCGCTTTGTATTTAAGGTAACAGAAATATAGTTCATTACATACATAAATAGAGTAGTACATTCAACTACCTGACAAGTATTACCAATAGTGTTATGTTTGTTTCTAACATTATGTGAGTGCAAATTTATATATGTGTGTATGTGTATTGTGTATTGTATGCATAATGTATGAGGCTGTGATACGGGTGTGTTGTGCGTATATAAAAGGTGTTAGGTGTGTGTAGAGTTCTGTGGAGTCAAGAATGGCATGCTATAATAGTAAAAGGCTGAGATTGTATTTTAGTACCTAATTACAGTTTATCTCAGGACACTTTAATCCTATGTCTCGATGCTTACTAATTTTTCTGTCTGGTCACAAGTTTAAATAAGTAGTCAATGGCATACTACGTTTTTGCAACGAATGTAAGTTGGAGGGTGGAAACCTAAAATTTTATTAATTTGATTATATAGATAGTTAGCTATGAAATGAAATTGATTATAAAATGAAACTTGAATGTGAGGTACCGTCGTTTTTGAGGGATCGCTTTGCGACCATGGTGATTTCTGCGATTATGGATTCAATTATTCAAAAAACGGCTTAATTTTTGGCATAAGCAATTAATAGTAAAAAATTTCGGTCAACTTTTGAATGTGGTTTGAACCCTTCATTATATTAAAAAAACATAAAACAACCATAAGAAATAAGAGTCACGAAGACAACGAAAGTAAGTGATGTGTCACTATGAGAGCTGACAGCGAAATCAAGATTAAATTTAGAGAAGTTATTAACGGATTGTCAGTGTCAAATGACGTGCAAATTTAATAAGAGTGTACGGCAAGAAATTAGTGGATTCCATTTCCTGTAATACGTTGGAAAGCTTAATAAAAAAGAACAAATTTGCCGTACGTTTTACTGAATGTCACATGGAACCAGGTGGTGCCTTAACAAAATAAAACTAAAAAAGCTCTGTCAATAATTTTACTGAACAACATGAGACATTTATTGATGGTAAATCGTATAAAATTTGCCTTCGAAATATAATTTTTACGAGTACAGACGTTTATTTCTGCACCAGCAATTTGACTTCTTGAAACAGATTATTTTTTGTAAGCGATCAAACTAAAACGGACCAAATCAAATCTAAACTATTTTTTTGTCGGAAAGCGTAAAGGGGATCCTGTATCAAGTGAATCGAGTTAATTGAATCAATGATTTCGTAGACTGCAACTGGCGCAAAAGGGCATTAAGTCTTTCTAAATTAAATTACCGTCGCATATACGACAAAATAGCTTTTCAACATGTGAATAAAGAAGCGAATAGTACAAACAATTAAGAACGGTACAATGGTTGTACAAGTGTTGTACAGGTCCAAAAGGGCTCAAGTTATGCAGCTCTTGCCATTATAGTAGCTATACAAAAGAGTTAGTTAGTAGTCTAACTCCTAATTAGTAGGTACTATGTAAAGCTACTGTGTAGTTGCTATCATTACATATTTAAAATAATATCCCCCGCCGCGTCTGTCTGTCTGTCTGTCTGAACCCGATGAACTCAAAAACTACCAAACGGATTGGCATATGGTTGATACGGATGGACGGAGTGATTCAAGAAAAAGGTTTATGTGTATATTTAATTAATGTTTTGTGCAAATTACTTGAAATATGACGATTATTGTTGAAGACTTCAGAAAAAAGATCTAGCCGACTGAGATCTTTCATCAAAAACGCTGCTAATCCCTTTGAGATATAACAAAATAATGTATGGAAAAATTGTTTCTCTTTTATGGGACTAAAGAAAAGTCCGCGATGGCATATGTCTATAATTTATGGATAGCTTACTATACCTATTTTTATGTTTAAAGAAATGGTGTCATTTGATGAGGTGATTATAAAACAATTTATACGGATACAGTACTAATTCTTATCTAAATAAATACGTTATTAACCTTAAGCAATTGATGCATATTATAATTGCCATTTACACCATACAATTTAAATTAATATCTTCGGAGTTATCGCGGAATAAAAACTATAGCGGGACAAGCGACCGGGCCGGGCCAGGTGGCCGACGCGACTCGCGTATCGTAAAATTAGGCAAAAGTTATCAATGTTGTAGTAAGTTTGTTTTTAAGTATTTATTCTTTACTTTTTCAAATATTTGCAGAATTGGGAATAAAATACATTAAAAATACTCCAAGTAGGATGAACTTAAATCAAATTAAATCGAATCCACATGTTCCATGCAACAAGCTGATATGACACTACAACAGAAAAAACACTGCGGCTTATATGCTCTGCTACCCGTGCGAAGCCGGGGCGGGTCGCTAATAGGTAGGTGAGACCACCCATAAAAGTAACGCGGGATAAATGTAACAAATGAATGAATGAAAAATGAAGTTTCTGAATGAATTATATTTTGGCTGTACATAAAGCTGTGTCACCTGCACGCGTCATTTTGAACCCCCTTTACCTCAGTTGCGCTTACGGTGCTTTTAAATTTTTTCCTATATGCATTTTGTTCTTTTTTGGCATCTCTAACTGTCTATCGTCTATCCACAAGTCTGTGTTGTAACTGTAGAAATAAATTACATGGAACAGACGGCGCAAACAAAATTTGTGCATAAGTGTGTGCAGCAATTGGCAGCAATGTGCAGCAGTATGGGGCGAGTAATCTGTGGTGGGGCGCACACGAGGCCGCTATCATGCGGCTAATGAGCCGTGCTAATGAGTCATAGATATACAATGTCACCTTCAAAGAGGCGAGATAAGAAACTTTGTTTATATTCTGACTATTGAATTGGGTAATGTAAGGGAACGTAGTAAAATAAATTGAAAAAGGTAAAACTGATGGTTTTAATTACAATGTCTATTTAAATAATACTGTGTATACATATTTCCCCATTTAATAAAAATAATTATACATTACACTGTAATAGATACTGAATATAGGTAGGTACTAGAATATGCGCTTGCACTAACTAGATCCGACACTTTTGTTGCGATTTTTTTGGACAAATCTGATCTATGCTTCTCTTTTTTCATGACTAGGACGAGGAAACCTAAAAGATAACATTCACTATTACCTATGTAGCGGTATTTCCCTAACACGTTGTGTGATTAAAATGGCTACCGGTAACCTCAGATACACGGTTGGATTCAACACGTCCTTAGCCGGTTTTTATTGTAAGAAATAAAATATTTTATATAAACAACAACATAGGTAAAGCTAAAGTCTCACGTTTTCTGTGAACATTTCAAATAGCCATTTATGACGATTATAAAGATACCTACAACGCTGTGACAGACAGACAAACTGATGGCATAGGTTGAGTAATAAAGAAACTATAAAATAATTAGTTATATATAAGTCATATAGTTCCCCAATATTTAATACCTACGTATCCAATCTGTACGGTTCACTCTTCATAATCTATGATTTTCATATACAAATGGCGGCAAAAGACGAAATTTGTTTAGATTCATTTTAGTTGACGATTTGCTTAGTTATCAATGACAAGTTACGCCACTGTTTAGTATTTCTGACATCGAGACACGTGAGTCGGTCTTTTAATTTTTTATCAATTAATTCAATACTTATATCATTAGGCAAATTCCGATGTCAACCAGCCACTTGTTTCTTCGAAGTTGACTCATTTTCACACGTTTTAAACACGCACGACGGCATTTTTGAATTGTTGTTTAATTGTGGTTCAGTACACTTTCGGTACGTAATCACGATGAGTGTAAGCGAGTGACTGAATGTTGTTGCCGGTCGGCTACAAAGCAAACGTCTGGATCGCGGTGTCGTTTCTCTACGTTAGTAACTCAGATTAGTAATATTATTTCAGTGGTTGTAACAATACGTGTTTGGTTCCATATCATATAGATACAAGAAGATCAAAATTCGGGTTTGGCTCACTTTCTGATTCACTTGGTGGGTTTCATAATTCATACTCTGTAACTCGGTGTTTAGGAAGGTTTTACTCCAGCAGTATGGTAGCATAAGAGCCAAATACATTGTTTTTTTTTAATTCGCCTTAGGTAAGGTTAGAGAAATTTATTTAAATTATTGCGAATGTTCTCATAGACGATTTGCATATCGATATTGGCGTATATTTTTTACATCCGATGATGAATTAATATTGATCCGCTGTCTATTTCCATTCCATTCCATCGGCCATTTTTATACCCCACTGCAGGGGCTTAGGCTTGCCCTCAAGATGAGGGCCTTGGAGCTTAAATCCACCATGCTACTTCAATGCGGGTCGGCGGATTGTAACGACCACCATCTATTGACTGCAACCGGGACCGACTGCTTAACGTGCTCTCCGAGACACGTGACAGTTAACGTACTTAAGTCAGAAAATACTCATTGGTACACGCCTGGACTCGAATCACGACCACAAAGCCTCATAGATTAGAAACAGGTTCGCTGCGGCTCTGGCTATCACGACAGCAGTCTATGTACTAATTCATAATTACTAGTTGTTTGATCGCATTTCTTCTTGCGTTGTAAATAACGTAGGATAGCTTCTTTACGTTGACTTGGTCATGAAATTTGGCAAGAAAGAAAGTCTCGTAGCAAAAGTAAAGGGAGAAATCCGAAAATTGGTAATTTATAGTTATATACATAAAAAATATTTTTTAGTACATATACATGCGTTTTTGTCCCATATGGCGGTGAGTAACTATAAGTATTATACTTTAAACCATTACATAACCGACCGAGTCCGACTTGTATTTGGGCAGTTTTTTTTTAAATTTGTTCAGTTAATTAATTTTATTACACAGTAAAGAATGATTAAGTGATCGCAAGCAAGAAATAGACAGCGGTGAACGTTTCATTGAAGTCAGTCCTGTAGTTTCTATGACAGACGTGCGGTTTACTTTATTAAGATTTATTTGTTTGTCCGTATATAGACAGTGATGAATCCTTTCGTTAATTTAATTTATATTACGTCCTCTGTGGACGCAAAATTCCGTCATACTACCACCGCTGTCACGCATCTGTCCAATTTGAGCAGCTTTCACGATCGAATTTCTGTTTTCTGCCCTTACTCTTTAAAATAAATATATAAATCCATTTATTTTGAAGTAACACCACTCTAAGATGAACATTGCAAGAAACTTAAAGTCGCTTATTTATTTTTTAGTGATGAAGTTACAATCATGAACTATTCTTACAAGTTCCATGTTTATTTCTCTAGTTTAAAGATAATCCACAGCAAATTAAAGCTATTAGTATATATTTAATGTTTAATATCTATAAAACCAGCAGTCACTCTTACAGCTTACTCATTGTTTCATTAACCCTTAACTTTCATTCGAATGCCACTTTAAATCTTACTAACTGGTCAAGTCCGCTTGTTTTTAAAGACTTGGCCGTTCTTGGAATTTTCAGAAAACTCACCGATTTTATTTCACACATTAAATGTACAAAAGCTGTAAAGATTTAAAAGAACTGTTTTAGAGCAATCATATTTCTTAAAATATTGCTTCAATAACTGTAGTATATGCGTACGTGATAGCCCAAAGTGCAACTAACCTGTCTCAAATTTATAAGGCCATAGGGCCATGGTCCGAATCCGGGCGTGTATTAATGAGTTTTTCTGACTTAAGTACATAACTATCACTGACTCCGTGCTTCGGAGGGCACGTTAAGCAGTCGGTCCCGGATGCTGTCAATAGATGGCGGTCGTTACAGTCCCCAACCCGCAGTGGAGTAGCGTGGTGGATTTAAGCTCTAAACCACCTCCTCACCCTGGGGGAGGCCTAAGCCCCTGCAGTGGGGTAAAATGGGCTGATGATGATATTATTATACCTGTTCGTTATTTGATTGCATAGACAAAAATTTTACTTTAAGTATTAGAAAATAAAAATCTATCCATCATTTACTTTAATTTCTGTAAATAAAGAAAGTGTGATCCCTATTTCGCTTGCACACAAGGCATTATCATATTTTGCACTTGGCAGTACAATATTCTCTTTCACTTCGGCTACTATACTATCACCGCCACCAGTCGTCACCGATATTTTGAATTCATTCTACATTAATCGATGAAAGTTGTAATTAGTAAGGTTAAACCTTCTTCTAGCGGTAACCACTTACAGACGTATATACAGGATGAGATTTTAGTCACCAGCCAAATTTTGTCTAGATGTTAGGTATCACCAATAGACCTAATTACGTTAATAAAAAATATAGTTTACATTTTATTGATAAATTATTTTATCTATAGTTTTATTTTAGAACGTTTGGTTGCTTTCTTAACGCAATAGTAAACATACGCGCCCGACACCTTGAACCGAAACGGGACGGCGCGCTGCCCCGGTGACTAGAGTTATTGGTTTTTTCGGGAAATGTTTCTGTAGTCATATGTCAATATTTTTCTATTAAACGATACTAAAAGAAAACAAGACGGCCATCGGTATTTTACCAAAGATCAATACATTAAAATTTGGCTGGTGATTAAAATCTCAACCTGTATAGGTATAATTCATACGAGTGGCGAGAGGTGTGAGGGTCTGACGCGGAAGAAATGAAAATTCACTTTGGTATATTTCAGGCTTTTAAGTAGCAAAGCAAATATTTCAACGTTTCAACGAATTTCTGATCCATTCCATTCCATTAGCCATTTTTATACCCCACTGCAGGGGCTTAGACCTCCCCTCAAGATGAGGGGGCTTGGAGGTTAAATCTACCACGCTGCTCCAATGCGGGTTGGCGGATTGTAACGACCGCCATCTATTAACCGCAACCGGGACCGATTGCTTAACGTGCTCTCCGAGGCATGAAGTCCGTGATAATTAATGTAGTTGAGTTAGAAAAAAACTCATTGGTACACGCCTGGACTCGAACCACGGCCACGTGGCCTTATAGATCTGAAACAGGTTCGCTGCGCTCGGGCTATCACGACACGAATTCACGATACTATTTTATTATTTCTTTGTGTTCGTCATAACACTTTCAGTAAGACATTTTCAATATACGACATTTGCTAGTACATTTCAACAATCGCTTCGACAGTTTCATAACCACACGAATTTAATAAGCGCTCGCGAGATCGCTTCAATGTAAATATTTGGAATTGAGCGTCTGTTGTTAGGTATTTGCTCATTTCGAGTTTTAGAACCTCGTGATTAACAGCAATTGTATTTATTTACTCTTTGAGAAAAGTGTTCACCATCTGCAGAATAATGGATGATCTACAACATAAAATAAGAGGAAAAAATACGTATTGGCGTAATTTATAGTTTCTGTTGTATGCTCGTAGTGTAATTACATTGACATGTATTTTCTTCTCCTCATATTTATGATGGACTCTATCATCTATTGGTTTACTAATAGTTAATGATCATAATATTTCGTGATAGTCCAGAGCGCAACGAACCTGTCTCGAATTTATATAAGGCCATAGGGCCATGGTTCGAATCCGGGCGTGTACCGATGAGTTTTTCTGACTTAAGTACATTAACTATCACTGACTCCGTGCCTCGGAGAGCACGTTAAGCAGTCGGTCCCGAGCACTTTCAATATATGGCGGTCGTTACAATCCCCAACCCGCAGTGGAGTAGCGTGGTGGATTTAAGCTCCAAACTCCCCCTCACCCTGGGGGAGGCCTAAGCCCCTGCAGTGGGATGAAATGGGCTGATGATGATGATGATAATATTTATATAACACTTTTCTCAGTACAGTTTGCCACGTAGCCGCTTTACTTCTTACTAAGTCTATTTTGAAAAGATGGTTACAAAATAATGTCTCCTATATGAATATAAAAGCTCGAATTTGTGAAATAAACGTCTATTATCTTTTCGTCCGTGGCTACGCCTGCGTGGTCTATACACTGGTGTTATTAAGATAGCTTTCGTTCTCAGCTTTACTCACGTACAATACACGTTTTTATTTAAACTAAGGTGAGGTGAGTTATAACTTTTCTTAACACGTCCGGTTTTATCGTAGCAAAGTTAACTATATATGGATGTATTACAAGCCCCAAAAAATTTTATTGAATAATAATAATATATTAAAACCTGGGACATTACACACAGTGCTATCTAGTACCGAACTAAACAAAACTTGTATTATGGGCACCAGACAACTGATGTTATATTCTTTTCAATGCATTTGCTATTAATATGGACTTTATGACATCGAAACTTGACCCGTAATGTTGTATTTTACAGTACTAGTCCTTTTTACTTTACACCAATCACAAGCGAGCATTCTGTTTGTAACGCACGTGTAAACCGCAAAAAGCTACTTGCTCCTGCCAAACTCAAAAATAATTAAAAACTATGAATTATAGACGCCGGCCTCTAGGGGCATTCGACGTCCCACTCATCTTTGTCAAAGTCGAGTGTTCTTCAAAAATTTGGTAAAATATTGTGTGTACAGCAATCAATACTTATAAGGATTATCCATTTCTTTTTGATAATGGATTTTAAATATATTGCTAAAAAATTTACTCCCGAACGAAAATCTTGTCCTGACCTTCATGAATACAAAACAAAATATCTCTGAAATATTCTTATATTTTGAATACAATGGTATTCAGAAAGTTATGGCAAAGTTTCTCTCTAAGTCGTAAAAGGGACAAATGTTTTAGCTATAAGACGCTCGTAAAGGCACCACATAAATGTGAACGCAAACAATAACCGAAGATGGTACGTTTACGTTTTGTGGCACAGACACAAAATAAATACCCTTCACGTGTTCCCTTCTCCACTCGATATTTTTTACGTACAAAGTCGCACTTCGGTAGATATCCTGAAAGAAAGAGAACTCCAGATTTATAGTATATCATAATTACAGCAGTGTATCTAAAGCAAAATATAAATTTAATATTTTCAACAGTTACCTAACTATTCCTCAAATAATTGGTAAGTACCAGAAACTGACCAAATATCATCCAAATATATAATGTGTCGTGATAGCCCGTACGCAGCGAACCTGTTTCTTTATAAGGCCATGCGGCCGTTTTTCGAATTCGGGCGTGTGCCAGTGAGGTTTTCTGACTTGAGTACATAACTATCACTGACTCCGTGCCTCGGAGAGCACGTTAAGCAGTTGGTCCCGGTTGCTGTCAATAGATGGCAGTCGTTACAATCCGCCAACCTGTACCTGGGGCAGCGTGGTGGATTTAAGCTCCAAGCCCCCCTGGAGGGTGGCCTAAATCCCTGTAGTGGGGTGTAATGGGCTGATGGAATGGAAAAAAATATACAATGTGTTCAGAAATCTAACATCAAATTTTTGACGGCTAGCTCATAACTTAACAGAATATCTAAATTTCACATGCTTAATAGTTTTCGAGATGTTTTTATGAATTTCTTCAGTCTATAATAGATTAGGATTTTGAGTGCAACTGTGCCACTGCGGCTAGGATTTTGTTATTTTGTTTTTTGTTTTTTATTATAGAGAAACTATGCTATAAAATATAATCAAATAAGTTCAAATGCGGTTACAATTTCATTTCTAATGAAATGCTTTTCTATTTTTTTTTTGTGTTCTTTAAATATTCCAACATCTTGAAAATTTGTTAACATTTACTAAGGTAATATTAATATAAGCTAGATCATAAGCACGCAAAAGGTTGATGTTGGATTTCAGGACACTTATAAATAAAACTTTTGTTACTGATAAAACTATTTAGTCCCACAAAAGCATCTTATAAAAGACTGTTCAATTTTTTTAATGGCTTGTGTATTTCATACTTTTATTTCAGAATTTAGATTTCTTTTTCTATTTTATTCTTGGTGAAAACAATTATTGGCGGTATATTTTCTCGATTAAGATTTATTTTTGTATTTTGTTGTTAAGCTGTTGTTTTCCTTCGCATACCTATATAAATAAATTTGAAAATATTTAGAAGATTTTATTCACTATAGTGACACTTTACAACTACACATTTAAATAATTAGAAATATGATACTATAATTCCTTGACGGCACTCGGCTCACTTCAAATCTACCTCATACTTTGTCAAGCGTGTATTGTATATTCAAAAGTTCTAACGTTCTAACGCCTACCAGAAAACTACAATCAGTATAAGAGATATCTTACTTGTTTTTCACCGTTTTTTCAGGAACATAGTGATGAAGAGATGGCAATAATCGATGCCGAGTATCGCGGTCACAATATAACTTTGTACAATGATAACTTTCATTGGGCCATGTAATAGAAACTTATTGATATAGGAAACCTTTAAAATCGCAACGTTGTCTGATAATGAACAATTAAATATCTCAGTAAAGTCCTAAATCAACATTTGTATAAACTCAATTAGGAAGCATTTCTAATAATTTTCAAACCAAATATTTCTTTCCTAATATGTCCCAGCTATAATGTATAATGCGCTGATAACAAAACACCAAGCAGGATTACATAATAGCTGACTGGTTGGCCGAGTGGTTAGAGACCCTAACTGCGGAGCCGAGGGTCGCGGGTTCGATTCCCGCCCGGGACAAATATTTGTGTGCATGAACATGTCTATTTGTTCCGTGTCTGTGTGTAAAAGTATCTATATATGTATGTATTATATATATAAAAAAAAGAATATTTAAGTATGTATATGTATGCAGTTGTCTAGTACCCCATAATACAAGTATAATACTTGCTTACTTTGGAACTAGATGGCGCTGTGTGAGATGTCCCGGATTTATAATAGCACCTTTTTCTAAAGTGGCCAACTGACGATCTTCAACTCGAATATATTACGGCTAAAACAGAAACGCTGTAAAATAATAAATAGGGTTTTGCGTCCCTTTAAGCAGCTGATCGACCCGTCGCTGTACATATCACAAAAAATTAGCTGACGAAAATGCGACTGAGATAAGTTTAATTAAATTAACATAATAAAATCTTGATTGACATTTAAGATTTACTTTATAACAAGTTTAAAACAACAATAGGAGAAAGCATTATACAAAAGCTTAGATAGAAATCTATAAATGTAGATCGCTCGCCTATCAATTTTTTTTTCAATAAATTTAACATTTATGCGCTTTTTATTAAATGTGATTGTTTATTTATTTAAAAAAAGAGCGTACCTCAGTTTCTTACGTGTCTTCTGTAAGGAACCATCACTTTTTTAGGAAATAAAAGTTGACTTAGACTTTCATATAAATTTTTAATTAATAAATTTTTTTCCTGTTGAGGTAGGGACAAGCAGAGAATTTATCTCGAGTGCAAAATTATTTTTCTCACGGACGACATTGAATCTGTCATAATACTCAAAATATTTTATCCTTTGCAGAAATACATCATTTTATTTTGAGTTGAATTGTAGATATAAACACTCAAAAATTGCTTCCCAAAACTAGTTTTTGTGCGCGGCTTCGTTTGCGTGGACCTATTGACTAAGATTCCTCTATGTTTTCTTGTTTTCACTGCCTTATTATCACTTCTATCCCCATTCGTAAGTTTTATTCTTACTATCTTACATCCTGCAACACAATACTTTCATCGCTATTAATTTGGAATTTTTATTGATTTGTATCTTATGGGAATTTTCGACAAAGCTATATGTAGCCAATTTTATCGTCTACCTTTTCAACAATATTTGAGTAAGAAATCACGTTGTTTCATAGCTCCTTTATGACATGTAGAAAGGACAAATAAACACTTTTTAATTATTATAGGTAGTTCAAATATAATATTTAAAATAGAGCGTACTTCGAGTCCTTAGTATTTCCCACGCATGCTTTTTCTTCGATACGTATTTTTGTATCATATTTTTATACATTCAATTAAAGTCTGGATGTCGGTAAATTCTGAGCTTTCTGAGCGGTATCTTATCTGGAAAACAATCCGTTGGAAATATTGAAATAAACCCCTGTAAAGAGATATCAACGGCAAAGATTTCATAAATATTGAAATTCACGATCGTTACATTATGCAAATATTTGAAAGCTGAAGTACGAGTACCTTCAAAGCGTGGATCGACGCTCTCTGAACGAGAGACGCAAAATAGTTTTTATTTCATTTGTTTTTTTTTTTTTTTTTGGGAAGTGATGTAAAATCCTTTGATCAGATGTTTTGTTTTTATGTAAATATGAGTTTCAGAGATTCGTTCTGGAATTAGTAACAGTTTTTACCTATGCGTCTACATCCGCATGGATGTTGTACTTATAACATTCAGAACTCTTTCTACTTTACTTCTACTGTACTACAATAAAATGCATGGCTCATGTTTATTCGTTTACAGTTATATCCCAATCTTGAATAGTTAGTAATAGTCGACCTGTTAATCCGTTCGTGCGTGATTGACCGCCAAACAATTAACAAGATTTTTTTTGTAATGTCTTGCTACATATATATACACTTTTGTTACAGATAAACACCAGGACCGAGATATATATATACTTTGACTAGGGAAACATGAAGTAAGTAAGTTTATTTGTTTGCGGTTCGTATATATGCCCCCTTTAAATATCTAGTGAAGAATAAAAATGCCAACCAAAACCAAATCAGATCTTTTATTCCTACGAATATATGTTACATTTTAAAGTAGCCAATAAACATTGATATTATTACATTTTCTATTGATTCATTTCGTGACGTTCAATGCAGTTGTGATAGATGACGTAGTTTCCGGAACTGGATTGTTGAATTGTACCAACACCAACTCGTAGGTAATTATTGTACCAGCGATCTGAAATTAAAGTTTTCAAATGTAATTGTAATTATCTATGTAACAAATTACGATAATAATAATACGAAATCTATTTATACAATTTAAATGGCTAGCTAGAAATAAGCAGTCCCCATCGAACCCGACGCAAAGGTCCCAATAACACTCGCGATATTACCGCTTTGGATCGCTATGGCGAGCCTCTTCAGACACAACACAGAGCGGGGGTCATACCCCCTCACCCTGAGTCGGCGACCGATGCTCCTTATCAATTTTTTAGCTTCAAAGTTCCAACAGCCCATCGTCTCCACAGCAAAGGAACGACGAAATAAGATTATTCTAAAATGTAATTTGAATAAAATAATTATATATGTACGTAATAATGTCGACGAACGCTTGGCCTAGTGGGTAGTGACCTTGCCTACGAAGCTGGAGGTCCGGGTTCGAATCCCAGGACGGGTCAGTATTTATATGATAAATATTGTATACATTCACCAGTTCATTGATATGTGTATGTGGTGTCTCCACGGTGGAGAGCTATTCATCAAACTAGACTTATCTATGGCCTACAAGTCCTACAACCAAATTGAGATTGATGACGACTCGCAACATTTAACTTGTATCAACACCCACCGTGGATTGTTTAAGTATACACGACTCGTATTCCGCATCGCGAGTGCGCCGGCCATCTTCCGAAGGTCGATTGAAGGGATGAAGGGATGGAGGGTGTCATTGTTTCCTCGACGATATATTAATAACCGGAAGGAACAGGGAAGAGCATGTTTACCGTCTCAATCAGGTGTTACGGCGGTTACAAGACACCGGTCTGACGTTGCAAACGGGGAAATGTAATGTTTTCTGTAATGAAATATCCTATCTGGGGTATGTCATTGATGAAAACGGCATTAGGAGAAACCCTGAAAATTAAAGCAATAGTCGACTGCCCACTTCCCAAACAATTGCACGAATTAAAATCGTTTTTAGGTTTAATAAATTACTGTGGTAATTTTGTACCAAACGCTTATACAGTGTTGAGCCTATTGTATTTATTGTTACGAAAAAATATGAAATTTAATTGGCAAGAAGAACACGAAAAATCTTTTCAGAAAATAAAATTACTTTTAATTTCGGATCAAGTATTGGCTCATTTTGACCCGTCTGCTGAAATTATTCTGACCGTTGACGCTTCAAAAACCGGTTTAGGTGGACTAATTTCTATATCTATTTGTAAATAATTGACGTATGAGTGCTTTGACAAAAAAGGAAACTTATGTTTGGTCATTTACACTACAAAAAGTTTTTTATGGCAAAATTTTGTGTGTTTTAATTAAATCGTTGAAATAATTTCATCCACATTAGTGCAAAGAAAATATACAGACTTTCAATTAAGTATAACAACAGTGTGCTTTTGAACCTGTGAAGTGTTTGATTTTTTTGTTTGAAAACAGCTAACAAATTACTTGAAAAGCCTTTCGTTGATTGGTACAAACAGGCTTTCTAACCTAACATGGTTTGATCTATTGTTATGTTTAAGAGTTGGTGATTTAAATATTGTTTTATAAATTAAAAATCTAGTTCAAAACATGTTCATGTACACAAATGTTCGTCTCTGTCAATAACAGTCGCTGTTTCCGACCACTTGATTCTTAAGCTAGGACTGGACTAGTAGAGGACCCGAATTAACAACAACCTTCACTCATCTGTTCAACGATAAAATTTTTTTGGTAGTACGTAGAAAATACATCGCGAGTGGGTTGGCTAAAAATTCCTGGCAAGGCTATGATTAATTAAAAAGTGATAGGCTTTTTATTTAACATTGTCCACATGTGTTTAACAAATTAATTTAATACCAATCGAAAGCCTAGATTATGCAAACGTTGGGTTGTCCATTTTTTAGCTGGCATAACTACTGGGTTGGCAGGTATAAACAGGTACATTCATCTTTCGTGTATGTTTTTGTTATTTTTATTTTTAACTGTTCACTTTGTTTTTGTTGAACTTTGTTCACTGTTGTGAAAAATTTCAAGATATGTACATATCGTTATATAATTATTATTTAATTAATCATAGTCTTGCTAGGATTTTTTTAGCCAACCCATTCGCGATGTATTTTCTACGTACTAAATTTGTTAACAAAAAAATTTCATCGTTGAAACAGATGGATGAAGTTCGTTGTTAATTCGGATCTTGGACTAATGGTATATTTCATTATAATTTTAATTCCCTTCCTGCGCTCTATATAACGCATATATAGGCATTATAAGTATATTATGTCGGCGTCATTATACAATTTTATGCAACATTTGTGTACTTTGCCATGAAGCCATGCTGGATACTGTTGTCTTATCTGTGCTTGAGCCTGAGGCCCTTCCTTGTTAATCTCCTGATAACCTGATAACCTGATAATAATTTGAATAGACACATTCGAGTTATCGTTCAACAACTTATATACATAGTTGTTGATGCATGTTTTGTATGGAAGCTTCTACACCAATATGTAGACAGTGAAAATCTCAATTATGTCTACTGTAGTCACAGGTGGTTATCCAAGTAATTTATTATTAACATAGACAACTAGACTTAGGTTTTTTACATTTAACTTCTACCTAATCTACATAGCCTAAATAATTATTAAGGTAAAATGAAAGTTAGCAGCCATAAATTATCATAAAATCATTAAATGCTAAAAAAGAACTGTTGTTCGGTAGGTAGCCTTCAAAAGTCGAGGAAGTTGTTGCTTATGGTAGGTGATTCTAAGTAGTGAAAATATTTACAATGTTACATTAGCATAGTGCTTCATTTACATTCTATAGAAGAGGATTATTTTCCAGGAAGATGTGTGGTACATTTAACGTATCAATATTGTATTTTAACACAAACAATTAGTTGTGCAATTGAGTTGTTCCAACGTTTTATTTAACTTACTAGAAGAGAAATTCGAGCACGTGTTACCAGGACATCATGTCCAGTTCGAAACATTTACCAGTATAAAACATTAGGTAAACATATGCATTTGTAATCTCATATAAGAGATGAGAAGTTAGATTATTTTAAATTTATATATTATTTATATAACTTACATTATTTTAGTTCTGTTTCACCGTCTTATTCCTCATTAGATTAAAATTTAAGTCCGTGTGAGTAGGTATCGAAACATTTAAAATATTAGATTTCCTATACACCCGATAACGATTCACATGAAAGCTAGGTTTCCTTTTTAAAGTTAAAAGTAATATAAATCTTACATTAAGTAGCAAACCGCGCGTTACGCTGAAGAACTGCAGACCGGTAAGAGCTACGTTGTCGCTGTTGACTTGGTCCAGAAAGCGTTGAACCTAGAATACAATGTAGGTTTTCAACATTAAAAAAACCATACAAAGAAACAATTTTTTTATTGTCACGTTTCCACTTGTTAGTTGATACATAATAAGAGACTATATTTCAATAGTTTCGAAGCATATGTACAAAAAACGCATTTCTCACAATGTTTTGGTTTTTGTAGATCTTTTTAAAAGTGTTTTTTAAGTAATAATAGTCACAATTATTTTATATGCACGACAAGGTCGTCGACATCTGTCGTCAACAAATTATATCATATTTAACCACTTCAAGTTCATTTATGGCGCTGCTTTCTATGTCAATGTAATTAATTTTTTTTGTAAACCTATGAAAAAATTACTAGGAACCACTAAACGCCTTCAATGGTTTATCCAATTATTATTCTTTAATATCAGCCTGGAATTTACGAAAGAGAACCTGTTCGAATTGTGAAGTGAGCTTTTATGGTTCCATATATCCGATGAAAAAACAAAATCCTTATAAGATCACTCTAATGTTTCTAATGTCACAGCCTATTTTATTTGAATCTACTGAATCGAAAAAGTTACTATTTTATATTGCTTCTATACACTAATAAACGAAGAACACATCTCAATACTAACTTCAACGCTGTAAACTGCCGAAGGGACTTCGTACAATACAGGTGCAGGACTCAAAGATGCGGTGTGGACTCCAGCCGCTATCAGAGACAGGGCCACAGACCGCGAAATCAGGAATATCAGCGAGAATACAAAATATACTGCATATTCGTAACCACCTAGAGGCCTGTTGAAAAATTTAATTATTATAATAAAATTATTATTGAGGCGGGTCACGCATGTCTAAGATAACTATGGATACATGTTTTTAAAAACTGACTATTGCAACGCTCCGCATTTTAGATGTTTTATTATTACTAATTATATTCTTAGAAATAGGTGTGCCTGCGACTTCGTCCGCGTGAACTTAGATCTTATATTTCAGCTGGTTATAAAACGTTACGTGAATCTCCTCCCTGCTACACCAGGTAGTCGTGACGTGACGTGATTGTCAATTGCAAGATTAAGTGCAAAATGTATAAGGATTAAGCTAGTATAGATTAATAAAGTTCACCAATCCGCACTGGAGCAGCGTGGTGGATTAAGCTCCAAGCCCCCTCGTCCCAATGGAAGGGTTAAGCCCCTGCAGTGGGGCACTAATGGGCAGATGATAGGGTAAATTAACAAAGTTATTTCCTGCTGTATTGGGGAACGAAATGAACGTGAAAAGAACTTGACGAGCCTTTGACTCGCAACAACATACAGTATGTAAATCAACAAAATCCCCCTAATTCTTCTTGTGAAAAAACATGATAAGTCCTTTGAAAAGATATATATATTTCCATTAGCTTAAAAGTCAATATCGATACAAGGAGAGTCGATGAAAGCATTGACACGAACTGTCCTCACCTGTCATATATTTATTTAACAATTTTCCACACAACTGTTAAACTTGTTTCATTTTATAAGCTTCATAAGAAACAAATTGTTGATTTATCTTTTACTGCATATGATAGCTGGATACTGTTGATTTACTTACATATTGTATATTTATAATAAAGTTTAGTTGAATTCTATGATAATTTATAAACGAATAAATATGAAATTTTACCCTTTTCCATGACTGTACTCGTCACAGCCCGTACCTCTACTTATTCCATCCCTGAAACGGCGTTAATTATTAATTATTCATTGAATCCAAGAGATTTATTTAGCGTTCGGCAAGGGACACTTTTGTTCTTAAGTAAAATATTACATTTTAATAATGAAACAGAAATCAGTAGTGTCACAGCGTCTTTTAGGTGGAGAATCAATTTAATTTTCAGTGTTATTTAATTTTAATCAAAGAAAAAACAACGTCGTTTTAATCGAAAACAAATTATTGAGGCTTTCATGTGAGACGTCTATTGAGATTAAATACATTATTTTATAAATTGTCGAATCATATTCTACTTAAATGTTTCATTGAGGAAATTCTCATGTCAAGTTATATTATTCTGTCGACAGCATTATTATGAACGAGCGAGCTGAAAAGTTATTGCCAGCAAATGGCCCGTAAAATTTATTAAAAATTTGAGTGTTTTTACATTTTTAATGCTTCCGACATAACTCACAACAAAACATAAAATTTTATTGATAATGCTGCTATTGTAAATTTAATAAAATGACAAAAATATATAAGTCCGTGTATGCGCCTGCATGTTCGGTTATAATCTGAAAAAGATCCAAAATATTCGCCTTGTAATAGATTGTCTGTAAAGCTAAGTAAAATACTGTCTATAAAACTAAACGATATTGGAACATTTATAACGAAATCACACACCCGTAATCAGTAAGGTAAGCGCCATTATCGAGTTTAGTTCTTGAAACCAATATCATCAGAGTCAAAGATTTAAACCATTTGACATATGTCATTGTAAGCAAAATGAGCATTATTATTATTAGTAATCAAAATGCTAGTATTGCTACCACTTTAAAGTTTTTCTTAGAGAATTTGAAGAACCAATCTATTTTAATCTACGAAAATTCGGATTTGGCAAATTTTATTGTTTAATTTATTTATTGTTTTTTTCCTGTCGAAATTGGCTTACAACGGATTCACTACCGATATCCCGTTATGCAATGTTCCTTTTTCAGAGAATAAAATAAGGATTATTTCAAGCCGCAGCAATGTAATATATTATTGTATTCTTACTCGAGTATATGAAAAAATTGTAAGCAGATGAAGAACAAGTTGTTAAAGAAAGATATGAATACAACTCCGCCGACTACAGAATCCACACGACGGACTAAACGCGCTGCTCTGCTGTAGTCCTCTCTGGTCACTCGCCAGAATGGATCTAATAGATACTGAAAAAGTATGAAAAAGCTTATGTGATTTAAATGAAAAGATATACTTTTAATGGTTTTTAAAATGCACTTGTAAATGTTTTTGGCTCGCACTTTAGAGTAGCTTGGGAAAGTATTTGGTACCCATAATACAAGCTTTGCTTAGTAAAGGACTAGATGGGGCTGTGTGGAATGTCCCAGGTATTATTATTATAAAAAAAAACTGTAAAATTGATCGGAATATTGTTATTTAATGAATGAATTCTTATTTGGGGAATAGTTTTAACTTACTGGAAATTCAGTACTGTATAACCTAGCAATGGATCACTAAAAGAACAAAATATAACCGTGGCAATACGTTATTTTACGTATAATGGTTTTTAAAGTCTCCTTTTTCTTTCATTTAACGAACGGATTCAAAATGTGCTCATAGGTATAATCTATTAAATTTATAAGCACTTTTTGAACCTAAACCCGGTCATTTTCAAATTTTGTTTATTATGGCGTACTAAACATAGAAATATAAAAAATCCTCAATTCCTCCATTTCCTTCAACCAACTCCAAAATGGACTCGCAAAATTAGAGGTCAAAGGGAACTTCTGTGAGTAGTTTCAAAAAAATCCGATGAAAAATAACAGCGTTAGAGCACGAACAGACGGAAGGATGGGGAAACTATCACGCCAAAATTATTGTGAAAACCATACGGGCGAAGTCACAAGCTTATGTTATTTATCCATAATTATTTTGTATAATTTATAGTTATTTACAACTGACCGTTTGGCCGAGTGGATCGAGACTCTGCGGAGCCAAGGGTCGCGGGTTCGATTGCCGCCCGGGACAAATATTTGTGTGCATGAATATGTCTATTTGTTCCGTTTTTGGACGTAAAAAGTATATATATGAATATATAATAAAAAAGAATATTTAGGTTTGTATACGAGTAGTTTAGCACCCCACAATATAAGCATAATAATTGCCTACTTTGGGACTAGATACCGCTGCGTGGAATATCCCAGATATTATTTACTATTTTTTATATTTATTTAAAATCTTTTATTTTTAATTATTTATTTTTAGTACCTTTCCTTGTGCAGCACGAAGTCTTGTATTAATTTGTTCGAGTCTAGACGTCAAGTAATGGCTTATACAAGTCAGAAATAAATCTGAATAATTCCATACAAATGTTGATTGAAAATGAATGAACTGCAAAAAATATATTTCATAATAAATACCGTACAACATATAATAAAATTAAATACTAAACAAATGTAACTGCAGTTTGCAAAATAATATGGCCCCAGTAAAAGTAGTTTATCTGTAGCTGTTGTCTTATAATTTCGAAAATATAGGATTCGTCCGACCCTAACTGCTGAGTTAAGGGTCGCCGGTTCGATTCCCGCCCGGGACAAATATTTGTGTGCATGAACTTAATATGTCTATGTTCTGTGTCTGGGTGTAAAATATCTATAAGTTTGGATTCCAACCGTCCGTAGTCCCGTTATATTTAAAATCTGCTGCTTGTCAATAACAAATTCGCCGAAGAAACTATATTTTTATTTGTAGCCGTTTTCAAGAAAATCAATTTCTAATATTAATTGGTTTACAAATAAACACGCAACCCTATTCACACTACGACCCGGCGCACACGTGTGGCACACGCCACAACCGGAAACGGCCTTGAAATCGTTTGAAGTTTATCGGCTCGCGTTTGTATCAGCTGTTTGCAGTTTATCGCGTTCTTTCTTAATGCAGTTTATCGTTTATAATTGTGCCACGTGCTTCACGAGGAGATATAGGAATAGTCTATCCAAACGTAATACACCACTGCAGATCAGCAAGGTTACTCAACAATGCCATTCGTCTAGGCGAGTGGAATGCTCGTATTTCTAATAATGTCTAATTGCATAGTCAAAATGTCTTAAAATAGTGATGGTATACAAATTACAGAATAGTAAATAGGTATCCAAAAAGTTAATACGAACGACGACGTTGATAACTGTGAATTAAACCTATGTTAATAGCGTGTTCTGTGGATTATTGTGACTTCGTGGTACACTATTATGAATGAATCATCCATCGTTCCTGGTGTAATTTACAAAATCGAGGATTTTCGGTAAGTCTCAAATAAGCATGTAAGCAGTCGCTGCCTGCGCGCGCGCGTACGGACGCGTCATAGGTAGGTACCTATGACAATAGGTAGGTAGGTAGGTAGGTATAGGTTTACGTTACGTTACGCGTGCGCTGTATAGAGTTGACGAGACTGGGAATTAATTACTTTTTTGATGTTTTTCATGTATGACATTTTTCTTGCACTTGTTGTCAAAAGTTAAAGAAAACTATCAGTACAACACGCTAAATTTGGGACAAACAAATGATGATATCCATACTGTTTATGTATATATTACAAAGAATATTTAAGTATGTATATCAGTTGTCTGGTATCCATATTGCTATTTAGTCCCAAACTAAGCAAAGTTTGGGACTAAATAGCACTGTGTGGGTTGTCCCAGGTTATTATTATTATTATTAGTATCATTATTAATAATATTATATACAATGTAAAAGGCCCGTATAGCTCGTAATTCTAGCTTCAATAGCTTAAAAAATATACGACGAACAGACTGTTTTGAGCTTCCAACGATACATTAACGACCGCTTGGCCTAGTACGTAGCGACCCTATTTACGAAGCTGGAGGTCCCGGGTTCGAAATTCAGGTCGCGTCAGTATTTGTATGACGAATATTGATACTGGTATCGGGTGTTGGTTGTTATATGTATGCGGTGTCTTCGCTTGGTACCCAAAACACAAGCTCGTTTAATAAAGTGTTATCTACTTGCTTATGCCATCTGGCCGGTGTATTCCGCCCTGTGCCACTGGATTTGCCACTGGGGGTACAAAACGGAAAACAATCTTCCGTTTTGTGCCACTACTGGCACTGGGGATATAAACCGGAAAAAAAATCTGTGGGATGTGCCATTGTACTAATATCCCTGCCTGTCTCCCTAATAGGTAGTGTGGGTAAACTATGCCATGACCATTATTTATTTTATTTGCTTGTGGCAACTGCCACAACATTTTTTCGATTTTGTGCCCCAATGGCAAATCCAGTGGTGCAGGGCGGAATATATCATCAGTTGCTACCAATTATCGTTTCCTTATATTAAATACGATTGTAACGTTTCTACACAAAATGAAATAGTACTTTTTTAACAAAAAATCCTGTAAATTTCACCTGAATAATGAGCGCCAATGTAAACGAGTATGGTATATGTGTAAAAACACTCGCATATGAGAATCTTGCATAAGCCTTGTGGCCAGGTTCGTCGGGGTAGCAGTTAATTGTCTTCGTCATAGCAGCCAGAAGCGATAGCATGTGTTCCACTGTAACAAGAATGATTACATGAAAAGTTTGTAACGCGTAGACGTTTTGCGTTTATTCAGCATGGAACGCAATTTTTTTACAGTACTAAATAAATAGGTTTTAAGGCAATTTTTGGTACTTTTACAAATACACTATGATATATGCCTCGTACGTATGATTTTTCTATGATTGGTATTCGCTACCAGTTCGCTAAAAAAAACCCTGAAAAATCTGCTGTTTCATGCTTACCCAAAAACGTGTTTGAATTTATTTTGTACTTATTTATGTTATCTAAATGAAATTTTGTTAATTTACTAGATAAATAGGTGATGTAGGACTATGCATAAAAAATATTGAATATCTTAATGGTTATTGAGAAATATGACCTGAAAATTGTGTTTTTCCGCTCGGTAACTAAGCAACTAAGCTAAGTAAGTAAGCAATCAGATAGAAAACCAGCTTAATTGACTATATATAATATAATATTGCTCGACACTTTAAAATATAACAAAAATTGCAAATGTGCTATTTTTTTCTTTCATACAAACTCACATAATTTGTTTTTTATATATTAAGTTTGCACAATTAGATGTCGATGAATTGATATATACAGCGCATACCAATTCTATATTTACTGCTATGTCGATGTAATTTGTTCAGGTTAAAATCCCATTAACACCTTACATCAACTTCGAACCGCATCTGCGGTGTTTTAATATCGATATTCTGTATAACGTGGATGATATACGCGTACCCATGTCCTCATATAATCCACTTTATGAAGTAAGACATGAGATGCCAGAAATGCGGCATTTTTTTTTGTCTACGTTAAAAGCTCAATCAAATACAGCTTGTTCGAGCTAGAAGACATACACTTATGTGGAATTGAATCCTGTAAGAAAAATTGTTTAAGGTTTTTGGAAAAATGATGGTGACGCTTGGAGGAAAAGAAGATAGGATCACCTAGCATTTAAATAAATAATGATTAGCTGTGGCTTTTTGAATCTAAAAAAAGTTTCAAATTTCAGGATAGTTGCCCTTGGTTCAGTTATTATTACTCTGTGATAACCCAATTTTTTTTATGGTCTTAATTTATTGATATACATAAAATAATTTAAATTAATTTTGAATTATCTGAACAGATCATAATAATGAATGAATAATTAAAAATTTATATTTTGATACAGAAATTTCAAACATTTGAATAAGAATAATTGAACTGATGTACAGATCTTCAAACTATTTTTTCCCTATTAAATTTAGGATGCGATCAAATAAAATTTGTATTCTCAAGTGGCCTAGTTTAGTACTTACCATTTAATTTCGTACTACCAATCGCAAGAGAAGAAAATTAAAATCTCCAGGAAGCGCGTCGCCGCCATTTTATGTGTACGATTTTATTACGGAACAAATAGTAAACCGCGAGGGTTTTGTATGTTTTATATATAAAAATGTCCACACGGAAAAAGTTAGTATATGAGTGAAACAATAGTATATGAGTTTAAAGGGCTTAATGATTCCAAAAAAAATATTATTACTGATTTTTTATTATCGTTGTTACAGGTTGTATATGTTGGGCAGGTACAAAATCCTTCACGCAAGGATTCGATATGCGCTTACTCGGTTTTTTATTCTGTCTACGATCAAAACATACCTAGAGCTATTGTCAAAATGATGGCGCAAGTCATGTTACATCGAAACTTCAATTTCTGATCATTATTTGGGTCAATCTCTTCTGTACTGACAATGTGTTGCATCAACTCAGCCCACTTCTTTGCTATATATAGAAACATCGATGAAGTCACACACGACGTGAGGTAGAAAGCGATGTATGCTGAAATTGTTATTTTTAGACTGAAAAATTTTATTCTTATACATGTTTGTTTATAATTTGATCTTTCAAGTTTCTCAATAAAGTGTAGAACAAAAGAATGTATAATATTAATAAAATTATTTTGGTTATTTGCGTGTGTCTTTTCAGTTTTGTTCTACATACAAGGTGAGATTTTAGTAACCGGCCAAAATTTTTCTATATGTTGGGTATCATCAATAGACCTCATTGCGTAAATAAAAAATATGGGTTACATTTTAATAATAAATTACTTTATCTATAGTGTTATTTTATAACGTTTGGTTGCCTTCTTAACGCTATAGTAACCGTACGCGCCCGAGGCCTTGAAACGGAATGGGGCGGCGGGCTTGAATGGTGACTAGAGTTATTGGTTTTTTCGGGAAAGGTTTGTGTGTAGTCATATCTCAATATTTTCTATAGAACGATACTAAAAGGAAACAAGAGGGCTATCGGTTTTTTACCAAAGATCATTAAATTAAAATTTGGCTGGTCATTAAAACCTCACTCTGTTAGCCTTCTCCTGTTTAGCTTTCATCCTGTTTAGCTTTCTAAAAATAATTCCTATGGGTCGTTATTTTCAAGTCGAACATATTTTTATATCTATCACAATAAAATTAAATGTTAATCTAGTTAATATATAAGTATTGGGAATAAAGAAAGAAAATACGCTATTAATTTTCTAAAAATGTATTCATTAGAGATTTAGAACTTAACAAACAGAAAAGAAAGAGATGACTTCGATACTGTAAAACGATTTCTTCTTACTGTCACTTTTTCAATAATATTAATATTTTATTACATAAATGTATTTTATGCATTTACTGCATATAATTTGATTGACTTACATACACATACAAAAACTATATGAAACAATATACACACATAATCGAAGTGGTGTTGATTTGGCGGCACAAACAGCGCGATAAATATTTACTACGTAAGGACAACAAAATTATAAAGTGATTGCAAAAATTTTAAAGCAGAGTCCATTATGATTTACTGAGACATCGAAGTATCCAAGGTGTTCGGTAAATAGTACGTCCGTTTTTTTTTATTGTAATTCGTGGTACTGTACTGAAGAATAAACACTTTACGCGAGGAATAATATTTAAAAACTTGTATATTTTCTGTAGATTCCGAAGTGGTTTAAACTTGTCACTTTTTATGCGAAGATCGAAATCAAAGTTTGTATACATAAAGAATGTAAGTATTGAAATTTGTGCAGTATAAAATTATATGATTAGGCAGGAAATACGACCTTTTTAAATCAGTGGTTTAAAACCATATGCACCTGTAGTTAAAAAAAAAACTGCTAATTGCGAGTCGGACTCGCGCCCTGAGTGTTCCGTACAGTTTTAAATATCTATTAATGTGTTTACTACATGCATATTTTAATTAAAAAATATTTAAAATAAATTATATTTGATATTTTTGGATTAAATCTTGTTCTTATACTATAACACCTCGCTTCTTCTGCCAAAGATGATCCTAGGTCGAAAGGTTCCTACCCTGTAGGTATAGATTTACTTGTGAATGTCACAAATGTGGCATTAGATGTCGTAATTGTTTATTTGGTTAACATAGAAGCTTTGATTTATTTACAGTTTTAAAGCACCCTAGAGCTAAGTACCTACTAGATAAAAATCCTAAACAGAAAACAAAGACGCCATATAATTTATAATATAAATCATTCAAGCTTAAAAAATCAAAAAAAAAGCTCAGCGAATTTGGATTCGGCGTGTAAGTTAATAACGGAACCAAGACGCCCGATTCACGTTCCTGAGTATAATATACATAATATTACGAATTGACTAGAAGCCCTCTTTGCGTTTATTTAACTTACACTATAAAAAACAAAGACGTATTATCCATGACTACTCAGTACCGTAGCAGTTTGTAAGAACGTAAGAAACTCAACACGTGATTGTAGCGTTATCTTAATATAAATCAGACTGTCAGTAATAAAGACTAGAATTATAATTATTACTGAAGACATACTGCCTGCTGTCAATGTGTTATCAGATACCATAAGGTTATAGCAGCTCATTAAAGCTATGAAACCCTGACCGGCGATAGATAGCACGGAGTACATAACACGTAACGATATCGGTCGAAACCTGAAAAAAAATAGCATGTTAGTTTCATTGTCGTGAAATAAATTTTTTTGTATGACATTATATGTAGTTCGATAAAAAATGGCGGAAAGGTGTCCTCGTAGGGAGACAAATGTGGCCGATTTCATGACGGTAATTCGCTTCATTATACACGTATTCAAAGGATATATTAAATTACTTTAAACGATATTCAAACAACTATTTGAAATAAAATAAAATACAATAAAATAAAGTAAAATGAAATAAAAATAAACAAAAGGAAATAATTATAAATTTGATGTTCATTTGGAAGCTTTGGGTATCTACGTAAACATTTTGACAGTTTTCGGCGGAAAATTTAACAATTTTAAATTATGAAGTTGCCGTTGTAGCTTCTGACCGTTTTAAATTAAAATAAAAACCTGCATTGTAAAAGTTTTTAATTCGGGTCCTTTTGCAATTTCGTGGAACTTTCATAAGGCAAAAATCCAATCTGATTGTTAGATGTACTATAGATATGTGTCAGGCGATAATTTTCGTAAAAAAAACAACAAAATACTTGCATTAAATTTTTCACGTTCTTGTCTAATATTCCAGAGACGGGCATTAGTCCGAATATTTGACCCAACAAAAGAGTAGCTTTTAGAGCGTCTTGAAACGTTGCAAACACTTTGTCATCTTTGAAGTGAACTTTATTTTCTGAAACGAATATTTATTAGGCTTTCTAATTTTAATTTCTTTAATGTGCTCTCATATACGTTAAATTAACATTCGTGTGCATTTAATGTAGAAACATTTTGTGCAAAATCTTCGACGCTTCTACGCTCTGTCCGTGTTTGCTGACGTTGTTTAAATTACGTATAATTGCATAGTAGTAATACTGCATAAATTAATTATGTGCGAAATAAATCCCGAACCCGATGATTATTAGTTCTAGTTTTAAACTATTTAGTTAAGATATCACGTCTTGTAGGCTTAGTAATAAAAAAAAAACACATACAATGGTTTCAATAAATATACTTATGTTTCTATGAAATCTTATGAAATTATGAAATATGAGCTATGAAATCGGAAGATTGTATTCGAAAATTTTCAAATATGGAATCAATTTAAATTTTAACTATTACCGGAAACAACTTACTTTTTCTACAACACCAACACGACGCAGGTTTATTCGTTTCATATTTTTCATTCGCAATAGAACCCATTATCGTTTCCAAGTAGTTTGGTTTTAATTTCTTTTATACATTTTCGTGTCAGCTGAAATTAACTATAATAAATTTATATGAAATAAATTATAAATTTATATATAATCAATAATTAGTATAAATATTAAAAAAAAACTAGATAAATTTTCGAGGCTTAGAAAAAAACTTTAAAGTTGAACTGATTAAATAATAACTTTTAAAATATCAATTTTTTCTGTTTACGAATTCGTCACATACTTATAAAAACTCATCAGACGATGAAATTGTACCTGTGACGTCATCTGGGCGGTTGAGTTCATTGCGCTGCTATCCACAGTAAAAAACCAAATAAAGTAAATAAAAAATGTTGAGGTAAGGTCACATGTAAAAGAAATTGTAATCCTCATTAATCAAATTTTTTTTTTTTTTCAAGTAACTTGTTTTAGCAGAGAGTAAATTAATTTGACAGCAGCGTTTGGTTTTTAGAGTCATAACGTAAATGTCAGTTCACAGTATCGAAGTGACATTTCGCATTTTCGGGGGGTTGAAACCGGCGTGCGGGGGTTTCCGGGGTGTGAAGAGTGGCGCGCGGGGACCTTGCGCGCTAAGACTCGGACTAAAACTCGCCATCTTACACCAGCTAGCTACTATACAGTACACCAGGTTAGACGGTAAACGCAGAAGCGGGCTTCTAGTCGATTCGTACTGTTATGTTTTTTAGTCTAAAAATATGCAAATAGTAAACATCTGTCGAGATGACGTCACAGGGATATGTTATCGATCAATTTTTGGAAAAATAACTAAGAAAATTAAACAGTTTTTTTTTCTGAGCAAGGTGTAGATCACTAAAGTTTTAGTCCAAGCGCATTACGACTACGAATATAATTCAAGAGATTGTAATCACACACGAAAACGTGTATCTTCAAGTATGAAACTGATATTTGAGTCACGTAAAACCACAGCGTAAAACCAATCGTTCCCACGTCAACTTTAATATGATTTCAATTAGACTGTGAATTTGAGGATCGAAACTAAGTAAGTTTAATAGATAGCAATATTACTGATCTAACTTATATATTAACTTTGTTCGAAAGATACAAATAATTTGAACTTAAAATGTTGACTCACGTTTAGATATTCATTAAAACCGTAAATTGACAACGGAAGGTAGGTTAATGTACCTAAATGTTACTGTAAAAATTAAAGCTTGTAAGAATAAATTTTGGCAAAAGTTTGTAAGCTTCTTATAATATCACAACTAGTCTTTAATATTATAATTGTGAATTAAGATACTGAGTTATGTAACAAAATAGCTTTGGTGAATTGTAATTTGTAACACTATTTACGAAAACAATTAAAAACTTCCGGTCACGTACGCACGTTCTTCCGGTTTGATTTCGTGCCCGAATATGGTAATTTTCGAAGTTCTATATCCTGACTGGCTGTTAGAAAACAGATTTAAACCGTAATTCAGGAGAGGGGAGACGTTTATAAAAGCACCCCCATATTGGATTCGGGCGCCATTTTGAGACATAGATTTTGATCTAAAGAGGTCGAATAAGCCACCGAGTTTGTAGACTTTTCATTTTGTTTGCTACCGCTAGACAAATATTTTTTTCAGAAACCTAGAAAAGGTTTTCATTATAAAGAGACCCTTAATGATAGGTTTGCGTACTTATATAAAGTGAGTACTTCGTAACTAAAAGGGTGCAGTGAAATGATGTATTTCTTTTGTCGTATCTAAGGTGAAATATCTGAAACAGTGCTACCAAGTTTAGAGTCTTGTATGCCACTTTCTGACCTGCTTGATTCGAAGCCTACAAAAAAACGAAAGAAGCCTTATGCAGAACCAGATTGCGCCGTAACGGCCATCTACGGATACGTGAACCCTGAGTTTCCTTTCCTAGGTTAAGGAAGTTCCACGTTTGAAGTACATTATCGGACACTCTGTGTTAACACGACATTGTGTCATGCTGCTTTAATGAATGAAATATCTTCCGCGTACACATACTTTGTGAAGTGAAGTGGCAAAACTTAATTCGGAAAGCGATCGCTTACTTTAATTTTGGGCCCATTTAAATAATTGATTTAGTTAAAGTTCATATAATAATTAGTTGTAGACCAAAAAAAAAAATAAAAAAAAAATTGCCAATCGACTCTTCAAGTCTGTAGTCTTGAGTGCATAAACTTTTTTTAAATTATGTGATAATTGATTGACAATCAGAGACTTTCGTGTAATAACTATACCCATATTCAAAGCTTTAAGACACAGCTACATGATTGATGCCTTCGCTGAACTTATCGCGGCTTAAGAATGAAGGTATTACGCAGGTAGTATTCGTAAGTAGGTATCTTAGAGCATCCAGAAACACTAAATATAAATAAAATCGTTACGGCATTATGGAAAACGTGACTTAATTTTTTTTTTAATTATATCACTTTTATAATTTATATAAATGCGATATATTCGCAATATACGTATTTACATTTTACGTGTTTTGGTTATATTCTTATACGCATTATAATATTATCTACCTATATATATATAGTCTACTATCAGATGAATTCACGTGATTCTGTCGAAAAGTCTGTTAAATCAAAGCATGTTATTCTATAGAAATAACGTAACATGTGTACGTTTACGTGATTGTGATTCTTAAAGATGTGGAAACATAACATAATTTTTAACATTGTGATAAATGACAGATATTTTACGGCCTGTTTATTATTCTACATTTAAATTTTCGTTAGTTCCGCTTCGTTCATAAAAAATTAAATAGAAATCGGTATACAGTCTTCTTATATTGAAAATACGATAAACAATGGTAAAAGAATTTGTTGCACTGATATCATGCCTTCAACTTTTAATATAAATAAATGTTTTTTTGTCTAAACCCATAAATTAATTACACTAAATTTAATAATTTTTAGTGTAATATATAGAAAGTTCCGTAGCCAAATTACCGAAAGAAACTGTAATAATTTTTTTCATTTAAATACTACAATACTAGTTTAATACGGATTCAAAATTGTTCGGCCCGCTTTTCATGAGTTTCTCTGTAATTTGGGAAAATAATGGGGGGAACAAGTACATTTTATTCCACTGGGAAATACGCGGAAAAGAAAAATTTGGATCTTACCTTACCTTCTAGAATTGTATGTAATTTAAAAGAATTACAGCGCCTTAATTTTATTCACACCTTACAAACGAGGACAATTATTTTAGATTAGTGTAAATTGTGTTCAAAACTTACATTTCCGTTTCATTTTAAAATTATTTGAGTAACAAAACTAAAAACTGTTATCGTATAAGCCTGCTTTTAATTATATGAGACATTGATAAATTAATTAAAAAATAAACAATAGATTTTTTAATAATTTCTATTATGACTTTATTTTAATATACAACTATTCTATAAAAAAAATTAAATTGCCTTTAATTTTAAATGTAATTAAGTTTCGGAAAAAAATTTGTTACCGCACATTTTTGTTAATTATTTCACATACTAAAAAAAAACTTATTAACACATTCATAAACGACTGCACATTTTTAATGATAAAAAACGACACAAATCCAATTATATTATTGTGAATTTTTTGTAATGTTTACAATACCGATGTTGTTGTGGAAATAACAAGTTGTGTTCTGTCAGTTAGAAGTTGTAATTGTATAGATAGGTATGTGTGGCTATGTGAAAGTAATTATGTTTGCTTTCGAAGTAAACAATTCGTCAAAACTGTCGAAAAGGTCAAACAAATCACAGTTGGAAAACAACAAATATTATGATTATTTGTAAGTTTTAGTATATACTGACTGAATATCGCTTGTTTTAAGACGCGAGTTTCTATGTTTTAATCTTCTATATATAATTAATACGTGAAGGAAAAGCATAAGACTTTAGACCCCTTTTTAAGCATACTACGCGCATAGAGGAGTGTGATAATTGGCATAGTTACAGTTTATGTGGACCAGGACTTCAGAAAGCTAAAATCTATATACAGTTTATATATATATATATACATCATTTCGCTATTTTTAATGCTTTAGAATTGGGCCATACAGTCCCAAACTCAATTCAATTCAAAAACTAAAATCATAAAATCTATATAAAAATAAAATCTATATACAGTTTATATACGAGTATATATGTATATATATACACAGCGAATCAAACCAGTTGATTTTATAATCTATATATACGTGATATCTATTGTGTATATATATTTATACCCTTCAAACGTTTCTCTAATAACCTTTTCCCACCATATTTGATTTTATACTCAAATCTTGCTACACTCTTTCCTGCGCTTACTCTCATTTTATACTTTTCCTGTGTAAAGTATAGTATAGAGTGTATCTGTCAAGTCCTAACGTCCACTTTATGTATTTCCTCTCTAGGTGAGTACGAATCGCACTTTACCATTTTGTCGTAATGATGCAGGAACGACCCACTACATAGTTATACAATACAGAAAACAAAACATAGAGAACATTAATATTGTTGACAATATAATCAGGTAAACAATTTTCAATGTACATTTTACGACAAAGCATTTAAATTTATTCTCGGTTACAAGATTCACCGCCCTAGTAACGTTTATTTTCTATGGGAAATGAACTTTCACGAAACCTTGAAATGATGAGCGAAAATATCTGCGGGAGGCATCTCATTACAACGCAAAGGTAACGTAGGTCTGGAAATTTTCCTTTCGCGTAAAATACCCTTAGACCGCCATTCGAGATCTACATTGTCAGTTGGAAATGTTTTGACATTTTAAAGCGGAAATATTTCGATTTTTTTTTTAATGTCGAAGGAATATTCCGACAAAAAACTGATGTTATAATTTTATATTAAACTAGTTTCTGCCTGAGGTTCTGATCGCACAGACCGCAGACTATGAGAGAGCGCGTAGTCGGGCGGGCCGCTCATCTATCTTTCTTAGTTACGCCTACGAGCCTCCAACTGGTGTTCTTCAATATCACTGCGACACGCAGATGATAATAACAGTTATAATAATACATGGGACATCCCACACAGCGCCATCTACTCTCAAAGTAAGCAAGTATTATGCTTGTGTTATGGGTTACTAGACAACTGATATACATACTTAAATATCCTTTATAATATATATACATAAAAATATTTTTGCAATCAGACACGAAATAAATAGACATGTTCAATATGTTCATGCACACAAATATTTGTCTCGGGCGGGAATCGGACCTGCAACCTTTGGTTCTGCAGTTAGGGTCTCTAACCACTTGGCCAATCGATCAATCGATAAAGATAAGTCTAATGAAAAACAAGAACCTAAGCATTTCCGACACCTCCGGAGCATGTTTACGCGCAATACGTGTTTCAACGATGTTTCTTAAGAGTGCCACAGACGACGATTGATGGCCTCGGTCTCGGTCCGAGCGGGAACACGCCGAAACACGCAGTTTCAAAACAAAAGTTGCGGAGCGTGGACGTGTTTATTCACTACGAATTACTAATATTTAAATAAAATATAGTACGCAACAATTGAACAAGGTGAACAGCAAAAACCAGTGACACAGTTTCTAGGAACATTACGTTGCCTGAAACATTGTTCACTATAGAGAACGCGTACATCAAAAGCCTGTCAGTAAATTCTCGCCGTAGGCAATTCCAAGATACGATTCGCAACAGCCACATATACAAGGTGAAATTTTAGCAACCAACTGATGGCTGTTGGGTTTTCTTTTAGTATCGTCGAATATAAAAATATTGAGATATGACTACACAAACCTTTCCCGAAGAAACCAACAACTCTAGTCACCATTCACGGCCGCTGCACGCTCCGCCTCATTTTTGTCTTAAGGTCTCTTGCGCGTCGTGAAAAAGAAGGCAACCAAACGTTATATAATAACACTGTAGATAATATAATTTATTATGAAAATGGAACCTATATTTATTATTAATGTAATGAGGTCTTTTGGTGAAACCTAATATCTAAAATTTATTTCGATGGTTGTTAAAATTTCATTCTATATGTAGTACCGATAGCCCATCTTACGATGATCACATAAAGAATGTCTCTACAACCCGTACCTTCAAAAAATAAGTGTCACGTGTCCGTGGTCACATGATGTAATAAAATAATAATAGTAATGTCTAGTCCCAAACTAAGCAAGCATTATTCTTGTATTCTCTAGACAACACTTAAATATTCTTTTACGTACTTATAATAATAATAAAACACAATAATAATGCACTTATTTATGTTGGTAAATAAGGGACGTGACCATAAACTCCAAGTGCAGCTGTATCTCGGGTTTTCATTTCAGATGGGATTACCTACTTTGTTGCGTGCTTTCAGTTCGCTTTTTCCTTCAGTTTGTAGTTATTGAACTTATTTTTTTATTTAAGATAATTTGTTTTTTTTTACTTGGTAAAGTGTGTGTAGTGCCGTTGTATGTTTTGTTTTAGTTTTAAGCTTTATTTATTTTTTGCTTAAATATAATATTCGTATAATAATAACAATACATGAAACATCCCACGCAGCACCCTCAAGTCAAAAGTAAGCAAGTATTATGCTTGTGTTATGGGTTACTGGACAATAATTTTTTTTTTAATGTATCCATATGTAAGTAATATTTTCCACCCAGACCCGGGACGAAATAAATATGTTCATGCACACAAATGTTTGTCCCGGGCAGGAATCGAACCCGCGACCCTTGGCTTCGCAGTCAGGGTCTCTAATCACTTGGCTAATCGGTCAATCCTAAAAGTTTCGTTTCAGTGCAATTCACAGCGTCGTGAAAACAAAGCAAGGTGAAATTAACTGATATATAATATGTTTTGCAATACATTTGCTACTAATACAGTCTTTATGACATCGAAACTTGTAACGTAATGTAATATTTTACACTACTAAGCTTTTTTATTTTACACCAATCAACAACGAGCGTTCTGCTTGTGACGCATGCGTAAACTGCAAAAAACAACCCGCTCGCGCCCCTAGTTCCCGCCATTATTACATTTGAAGTATTATTTCAATTATTTTAATCGCAAAGGTATTGAAAAAGTAGTATGATGCTCGTATTCAGTGAGCTGGCTATTATAGTCATCAATTTATTATAAGCAGTCGGCTTCGCCTCGTGCATATAGACATAATGTACTATAATGACATCTGAAATGTAATTTTATAAATTACACGCAATCATCGACTTTAAAGCAAACGAAGCAGCGAGCAACAGCTTGTAATGTATATATATTTTTGAAATGCAGTAATTAAGCCCTTTCATTTGATACCAGACACGGCACTTTTCAAAAAAAGTTTTATCATGCTTTATGTCCTATCGAGGGCGCCATATTGAATTTGTGTAACGTCACATAACCTATGATCAGAAGACGGTTAAGATACCTCATCTGGTACCTATAATTTAGTCTGGTACCTAGTTAAGGTGTCAGTAGAATTTCACTGTTGCATTAGGTTTATTGCACGTTCCTTTGATTTTGTTTTTATATATAACTGTAACTTTGATTGGCAATAAAGATTATTATTATTTGTAGAATTATAAGTAATGTAGAAGTTATGTGGAAGCAGATAATACATGCGTACATTCAGGGTGAAATCATAACCCTCCTTTTGGTTTCGCCGTAGTCAGGTAAAAAAGGATATATTTTTACTTTCTATTTCTACTTCCATTTTTAAGTGTCTCCATAACTTGAAACTTCGCTCGTGTTGGTTCGTTTAGCATATTTCGGGTCTTGATTATGTAACGCACATGATTGTTATGTAACCTACAGGAACCTTTGACTGGAATTAAAAATAGCCTATAATCTAGGTATTCAATCAATCAATTTAATATGATTTAGGCATCACTAGAAATGATACGCATATTCTGAATTAGAATTTATGATTTAATTTAATTAGGATACGTTCAATTCAATCAGTATAAAAACTGCAAACTGCGATGAAATAACTCTTTCAACTTCTTCATATTACATTTTTAGAGTTATTGAAAACTCGACCTCAAAGTTTTATCGGAGATCCGGATCTTTTATCGGTAATACGGTTTTATTAGCTACAAAGAATCTATACAGGCTGTGTTACATACCAAATATTACTTATAATTAATTATCTTTATCCATTCTTGGGAAAAAGGTTCGTTACGGTCAGACAGACTGACGGACGGACCTACGAACAACCGGCCAAAAAATAATTGTAAAAGTTGCAAATTTTCAATTCAACCATTCATTATTTTGTTATATCTCAAAAGAATTAAGCAGCGTTTTCGATGAAAACTCCCAGCCGGCTTGATTTTTTTCCGACTTCTTCAACAATAATCGTCATATTTCAACAAATTCCCACAAAACATTAATTATACCGTAAACCTTCCTCTTAAATCACTCTGTCCATTGGTGTCAATAATATGCCAATCCGTTTGGTAGTTTCTGAGTTTATCGCGTTCAGACAGACAGACAGACGCGGCGGGGGACTTTATTTTATAATATGTAGTGATATATGAAATGAATGGCGTGTTTAGATTAATAAAATGGTAATATTTTTCAAAAATAAAATATCTGAAATGTCTCTCACAGCTAAAATTGTCATAATAAGTTAATAATAAGATTATTACATTTTGGAGAGTGCTGATTGCGAAACTGACATTACTCACCCAGTGGCGTGTGATGGGTTCAGAGCATGGTTACGCCAACACGACATGTGAAGTTTCAGTTTCCAAATGATTGTGGTGGAATCTTGTTATCATAACGCCACCGGCGGCGCCGGCCGCCCGCACCGTGATACCTACCACAAAATATAAATAAAAAATATATAGATTTTATGGTAGTAAAAAATATATAAAATATAAAAAATATATTTATAAAAACATTAAGAATCAGTTTATTAAATCAATGCGTCTTTTCGTTTTAAAAACTCGTCAATGATTTCATTATAAAATAAACCTGACCCAGACCTGAAATATTGCGTAAATATGTGTGGATTCGTTTGTAAAAATCATTGTTTATAAAAGCTAATTGGTTTATAAAGCAAAAGATACCTAAGTTCTGTATGATCTTAATTACCTACTTACTTTGTCATTGTGCAATGACTGCGAAATACATTTCTTTCAGTCCATTAAAATCCTCCAAAATTTCCATCTCGGTTTTTTACACTTTAACTTCACCTAATTCACAGTTACTTTAATACAACTTTAAAACATAAAACACAACAAATCGCAATGAATGCATTTTAAAACAATAATGAAGTTAGTTTACATCAAACTGTCTCAGTTAATAATACGTTGCGAATTTCACTTTGCAAGCCTGGCTTATGAGACGTATGAAATTTCGATACATATCAATGTAATACGACAGAAACGTGAGTGGGATGGATGCCAAATATGACTACGTGTAAGAAAGAGACAAACATAAAAGACATCTATTTCTGGCTTACGCATGAAGTTCGTCGAGTCCGCCGGATGAGCTCAGTCGAGGTCACTCGGTCACGTGTCGATTCGTGTCGTGATAGGCGCGTCTATACGCGGCGTTTGAAACTACGAGCTTGCGGGAAATTCAAATACTCTCACTTCTTCTCACTCTCATTTCTGTGTTTTTTACTTTATTGTTGTTGGAAAATTTTAGACATGCATGGCTTTTTGGCTTTCAAGGAAAACACGCGCCTGTACTACGTTATCTACGCTACGCCTGTACGTTTATCTTCACTTATTTTATAGTTCTACTTGCATGAATTTTCAGCATGCATGATAAATTTGACTTTTTCCATCTTGAGAAAGATGTTTTCTAACGCATGCACATAAGTACACACACTTGCCTTTTTTACTGTGTCTTAGTCTAATACGTTTTCACAATTAAGTAATTGAATTGATTTTATTTAAATTTGGTATAGGATAGCTTGAAATCTGAGGAAAAAAAATAGATTACATATTACCGCGAAAAATGTGTCTTTACGTTTGTTACCTTTCTAAACATGAACCGGTTTTGATGAAATTTGGCGAGAAGATAGTTTATACCCTATGGATATTTAAAAGCTTAGGCATATTTTTATAGAATCACGGTTTTTTCCCAACCCACTCCTCCCATTCTAAAAAGATTTGGAATCGGTGGCTACGCGTGGGTGGTGAAAATATGTAACATTACGAAATCTTAACTGATAATAGACTGACCGTTTGGCCGAGTGGTTAGAGAATCTAACTGCAGAATCAAAGGTTATGGGTTCAATTTCCGTCCGGAATAAATATTTATGTGCGTGAATAGTCTATTTGTTTCCGAATTTGGGTGTAAAATATCTATATGTGTATATATTATAAAATATATTTAAGTATGTATACCAGTTTTCTAGTACCCATAGACAAACTCTGCTTAGTACGAAACTAGATGGCGCTGTATGGGATGTCTCAAGTATTATTATAATTAATATGCCAGTTTTTTTAGAAGATGTCACAATGTCTTGGAACATATCTTAAATAATCTCAGTACAAACGTGTAGTTCACGCTGGCTAAATCGCAGCCGGAAAACTCATCTATATAGTAATATTCAAGTTAGTTTAGAAGTCGTTGATTATAACATGCCTCCTAGCTTACAGGTAGCAATTAAACTCTCCACTTTGCACCCCGTATTAAGTGAGGTACCCTGATGTAAGGGTTTTGAGATGATGCTAAAGCAACGACGCTGAACGAGCGATAAGCGATTTTTTTTCTTGCTGAATAAAATACATAATAACCAAATAATACAAATATTTTTCAAAATATACTTCCGTACTTTATAGCCATAAAAATTCGACTTAAATACATTAACTATCACTGACTCTGTGCCCCGGAGAGCACGTTAAGCAGTCGGTCCCGGTTGCTGGCGGTCGTTACAATCCGTCGATAGATGGCGGTCGTTACAATCCGCCAACCCGCATCAGAGCAGCGTGGAGGATTTAAGCTCCAAACCTCTTCTCATTGACAAGAGGTCTAAGCCCTTGCAGTGGGCTATAAAAAAGGCTGATGGAATGGAATGGAAAAAGTGATAAATATATAGGGGTAAAAAAGAAATGGTGTTTGTACTTCCTATGAAAATTGACTTCTGTCTGACTCTTGTACTTCTATTAAGAAGGGAAGGTTTTCGTGTCGTCAGCCGCGCCTCGCCGACCAAGTAGATGTTGTAGTAAAGCAAGAATGATTTTACTAATAAAATAAATTTAATAAACTTTATACAAAAACTATTTACAATATTATAGAACACAAGTCTGGACAAGGACTTGCGTACCTGAGTGCGGTGGTGTTTCTACTGGCAACAATTCATATTGTTGCTACGTATTTTATACGTTTTGTATTTTGGATTTTGGCCAATCAGAAAACGTTTGGTGTCATCCGAGAGTCCAAAGTATTTGGGCCGTAGGTACGATGTCACATGTACTGAGCTAGCAGAAATATTGTTTTTCAATAAAAATAAATGACGGTGAAAATGATCGAAAAATGTTGCGACATTGGGGTCACTGATTTGGACTTTAGTATAAGCGTTCAATACCCTTGTAAATACATTTGAGTTCTTATTGTAACAATTTATATGATGGTGAGTTCACGCAGGCGAACTAGAAGACGAAGACTATCTGTGTTAAAGCCAAAACACAACCAATGTGTAAGCAATGCATTCGTAGCCACAAAGGATAATCTAACATAAATATATTTATCAAAGAATATGTACTAATTGACGGACTGACTTACTAACTGACATATCAAAGCACAGCCCAAAGCGCTGTGTTTATAACATGAAAACCTTGACAGAACAGACATTCCTCATAAAATTTAGGCAAGCACCTAAACTTGGGTGAGAGTGGTAAAATTTATAAACTAACCATACCTTACCATCAGCCCATTAATGCCTCACTGTAGGGGCGTAAGCCTCCCTTCGGGATTAGAGGGCTTGATCCACCACGCTACTCCAGTGCGGGTTGGTGGACTGTAATGACTTAACCGGGATCGACGGCTTAACATGCTCTCCAAGGCACAGAGTTAGTGATAGTTATGTACATAAGTTAGAAAAATTCATTGGTATGGGATGCCCGGGGATTCGAATCCCGACCTTCTAAATAAAAAGCGAATTCACTACCACTCAGTTGTCATGACACACACATTATAAAACAACTCACAGCCTAAATTTCTAGATCTATAAAGTTAAATAGTACGTTGGTATTCACTAGAAATTACATTTTCCAAAATCAAAGTTTAAGAAATGAAAAGAGGTGTTAAAGTTCGCATATCAAGGCACAGTCCGAACCAGTCCGTCTAGAATTTTGAAATGCACTGTGATTTCTCAACGTCGTCATCCAGTGTAAATAGAAGGCTTACAGACTTAATTAAGATCTTGCACAAATACGGTACTTAATTACACCTCCAACCCTTGTTGGTTTAGAAATTTTGTATACGGATTTCTTAAACTATACGCAATAATATTCTCTAAGACAATATATATCAAAGAGCGGGGGGAGGGGGTTTGTAAGCAATATAACTTGCGTAACATGACAACTCGAATATTTATAATGAAAGACATAAAAACCACACTATTATTCGTCTATGCCACGCGGACGAAGTCGTGGGCGGACGCTAGTTTTTTATATGTAACAATAGCCCTATTGTACTGAAAAAGTAAATCTACGCTACACGCTCAAAGGATGCCGTAGCGCTATATAATAGTGTCTTCCCTACAACTATATTACACGTACGGTAATTTTAGACATTATCACAGGTGGCTGTTCTGTATTTCAGGAATTTAATGGATCCGGTGTAATTTTCAAGATAGTTCAACCTAGTCCTGCTCGATTTTAATTAAGTTAATATGTTAAGTTAAACGTAAACATTAGCCATATTAAATGTTAATATTGTTAGCACTAACTTCATCTTCGGAGTGTATATCTCCAATGAGAAAATCAGCTGTAAAGTTTTGATGTGCGTGTGTGGTTGGTTTTCAACTTTATGTGATTCACTTTTACGAGTGTTTATGAATAGACGCATATGTAAGTGTCGTATTGGTGTATAGGGATTGCTATCAAATAAATAGGAAATTCCCTTAACAGAGTATTAAATTCTCAAACACAAGGCAGGCTTTCCAAAATAGTTATACAAAGGTTCAGTTTTAGTGCGCACAGATAAAGTTAGTTAACGAAACTTTGTATATTTGGCCGACAAACTTTGGGTACTTCCTCCTTATCTTTGCTGCTCGTTGTTTAATCCGCAGAAATTTGTATACTACAACTGTAATATTACGCAAAAAGATAAATTTAATGTATTCCAAACGTAAGTGCGAACCGAAATATAGTATTTAAAATAAGAAAAATACGTTAAAAATAATAAAATTCATACTATAGCTTAAATTTTTTAATTTGTTTTTAACTGCTTCATATATATTTCACTCAAGGAATTTAGATGTATTTATCATCTATGATGATATATATTGACTATCTATAGATACGGTAGTTCAAATCGATCACAACTTCCGTGTTCCATACATCCGGAATCGTCGTCCTACGAATTTTTAGCCTTAATTGTACAATGTCACTCGACATTATTCAGTAGCTGTTAGACTGTAACAAATTAACGTCATAAAGTGGGTAACACTCAATTAAACAAGTATTATTGTTTCAACTCACCCACAGTTAAGCGTAGTTCACCACGGTCGCGGTCGCGAGCCAAGGGTCGCGGGTTCGATTCCCGCCTGGGTCAAATATTTGTTTGCATGAACATGTCTATTTGTTCCGTGCCTGGGCGTATAGAAGTATGTACATATGTATATATTATACAAAATAAAAATAAAAAAAGACTATTTAAATATGTATATCAGTGGTCTGGTACCCAAAGTACAAGCTTTGCTTAGTTTAGGACTAGATGGCGCTGTGTGGGACGTCCCAGGTCTTACTATTATTATAGTATTATTATTCTTGTTTCTATTACATGAATTTTGGTAAAAACTTTTACCCAGTAACTCATATATATACGTATGTAATACAAAATAGCATGGCTATTATTTAATCTATTGCTTGTGAATATGAAGACAATCGTAAAATATTTTTGGAACGATTTATTATTTGTGGGCTATCATCTTAATGTACCGCAGACATAGCATGGTCAAACTTCTTCATCGGCCCATTTTTACCCCATTGCAGGGGCTTAGGCCTCCCCAGGGTGAAGGGGGGCTTGGAGCTTATATCAACCACGCTGCTCCAGAGCGGGTTAGGGATTGTAATAACCGCCAACTACTGACAGCGCCCGGGACCGTCTGCTTAACGTGCTCTCCGAGGCACAGAGTCAGTGATAGTTATGTACTTAAGTCAGAAAAACTCATTGGTAGACGGCCGGATTCGAACCATGGCCCTATGGCCTTATAAATTTGAGACAGGTTCGTTGCGCTTTGGGCTATCACGACATGGTCAAAGGTAATTATATGTTATTTATAAAACTTTTTAAACTAAACTATACTACGAGTAGTCGGTTTGAACTGTCAGTCTATTAACCCAGGTATTACGCATTAACCCATTTGGGTTAGATCCAAGGTTACGAGCAATTTAATCGACAGAGACAATTGATTGATTGATGACCAGTTAATAGGTTAAATATAGTTTTCGTTTCATTTTGGCATAACGTTTAAACTAATTGTTCCTTCGTTTAAGAAAAATGAAATTGATTTCTAGGTTTAAGAAGTTTTTTAAGCAAGTTATTTTATTAAAAAATTCTAAAGAACTATATACATGAATTGAACTATTATAAAAAATCATGTCAGAAAGCACGCTGTTCTTTTACAGATATTTTTAAATTATGACCTATGAAGGCAGACTGTTGTCTATGTCTTTTGGCCCTTAGTTACGTTTTGTGTTGAAAACCCTTTCTGTTAAGGTAAGATAATTTAAACTGAAAATACGGGCGCTTATTTTTCGACTCGACTTAACGAATAATTTAATTAAAATGTAAACATTTTAAATTGGAGTTTGTTCTCGGATTTTGTTTTGTTACTCTGTATTTGGTCGGCCAAAGGGATACCTTGGCTTGCGTCTTAGGGCACGTGCAGATGGCGTATTCATTGCATATCAATGAACAAGGTGAAAAACAGACAATATAAATTGTTAGCAACAATACGTCTAAATAATAAAAGAATATATTTATGTTTTAAAAAACACATTCGACTTTCTTTCTTCTTTTATTAACATAGTAGATCCAATCGACAGTTTTTAATAAAGGGTAAAATAAAGGGTAACCACTATGATACTTAACCTTTCGAACACCCCTGCTACTATTAACGGAAACTTTGCATGGCGCGGCCAGTAAATACACCTATAGAAACAGTAGGAAGCATACATCGCACTCGCCGTGCCACAATATGCAACGCCGAAAGCCGTAGCCTGGGTTTAAGATTTTACGTTTTTAACTGATTGATCAATCAGAGAAAGTGAAGTGCATTTTGTTAAGAAAAAAATGAAAAAAATTTAGACCAAAAAAAACGTCCGCCATTCGCGCCGTACTGCGCGGCAACGTACTAACTAGACTGCGAAAGTGATGTGTATTAGATTTCCATTAGCTGTACATATGGCTTGATGACTATTTCAACACCTAAATATAAATTTACGAATCAATATGTACGTTTCCTTACTTCGTAACGGGCCGTGACGTGGGGCAACGGGGACGCGTTCTGCGGTCGGCGTGGGTCGGCCGAGCTAATTAAACTTACGTACTAGTGTTGAAAATACGCTTTATTTAAATACAAACGTTTTGAGTAATGTATTCTACGCAAACGGTTATTAAGCAACAAACATGTATGAAAGAAACGGTTGTTTGTTCCAAATGACAAAAGTCAGAAATGTAAACATGTTGGTGAGTTACACTGTAAAGACGTCATTCAATGGTGGATAGTATGTGTGCCTTGAAACGGCTCTAGCCGGTCAAAGATCTCCGAGCGAGACTGAACAAGTTTTATCGCAGGAACCCCGAAGAACACCGAACAAGTTTCTCTACTTGTAAAAGAAACAGACATTTGTATATCATTCTTTAATCAGCCGTCGACAAAGTCGCAACGCTCTCTTTAGGTGCTAAACTTGTTTAAAATTACGTAATAATTATACACAACCTGTAACAGAATTAATTGGGAAGCAGAAACTACTTTGTTAAGAATCATTAACTGACTCAATTCACTCAATTTTTAATATGACGTGTTAAATGTTTCATAACTCCTTCAAAATGTCACACAATTTGAGATAATTGATACACCGTAACCAACAGTGACCGGCGACAGTTTCCAGATCGTCAGCCCAAGTAGTTGTGGACTGTCCCACACTATAACGTCCGGTTCATGATCATCACTGAAGAATCACTCTTTCCCAGCGGTTACCAATTCTGTGAGCGATATGCCCTGCCTATTGCCACTTCGACGTGCTAATTCTGTGAGCTATGAGGATCGCTCTAGTTCTTCCACGAAAGGAAACTGAAAAAAAGTCAAACAGCTTAATTAAAGCTTAGAGTTATGAAGTTTTATGATTGATTCCGTGAGCAATCGATAAGTTTCATCTAAGAGAGAAAGGAGTCTAAGCGACGTGATACAGCCACCGGAATAACAAAGTAATCTCAGCTGTTATGCCGGACATAAATCAGGGAGGTCGTAGTATAAATCCATTATGTTGTTGAGAGAAACTTTCTAAAAGTAGTGTAGCTAATTTATGATATTCTTTTAAGTCTGCATTCGAATGATAGAGTTTTTTTTCGTGATAAAAGCCTTTTATCTCTATATTTTTTATTTACTACTACATTCCGTCCAAGACTGTGTTCGGGTATAATGTTATACGCCATTAACCGTTACAGTTTTGTGATATTTGTGAAATATTAAGTTCTTGAAAGTAGAATCAAATTTTTAGAATAGTTATAGATAGACGACAAAGTGCCAGTAAAGATTTAAATTTTTTTACGGAAAAATAAATAAAAGTTTGTAACAATAAAATGTAACAGTTATAGTTAGATATCTCACATGTAGACTTTTGAAGTTAGCGTTTTATGTAATATAGTAATTGCTTACGAATTGTTTTTTTTAATAACCTTAATATTACAACAACGTCTAGGCCCCAAACTAAGGACTAGCTTGTGTTTTGGGTACCAAGCGAAAACATCACATACATATAACAACCAAGACCCGGTACTAGTATCAATATTCATCATATGAATACTGACCCGACCTGGGATTCGAACCCGGGACCTCCAGCTTCGTAGGCAGGGTCGCTACCCACTTAGCTAAGCGGTTGTCGAATACACTTAATTTTATTACTTTTAATTAAACTTTATTTAATTCGAGTTTATTTGGGACTCTTTAGAAAGGGTAATGACAGCTGGCAGGTATATAAATAGCCGCCTTTTGCATTCAGCAGGTAGCAAGCTTTCCCTTTGCTGTAAGATCACACTATACAAAGTGTGCATCCGCCTCGTATTTAGATTTGCGAGCTTGGTTTTCGCCCGCACGCGTCTATCCCTCATTCACCGTCTCCAGACGGCGCAAAATTGATTCATGCGCAACGAACGCCACCGGTTCCTCATGGTATGTAAGTAGTTTCGATCTACATAAAGACTTCGAACTCCCCACGATAGCCCTACACCCAAAAATGTTGTCTGCAAAATACTTCGAGTCAGCCTCGAATCACAAAAATCCTCTAATAGCAGAGGCATCTTTTTACGATATTAGGTTCTGGTGGAAATACCGCAGACCTAAAAGCGTACTCAATGACCTCGATGACATCACGCGCCAAATAGCCACGCTAAACCCCTCAGAGGATCCCTCCTCTTCACCCTCAGCGAACTCACTACCACGATCCTCGTATAGAAACCGATCCAGACGTAGACGCAGACTAGGCGAGCGCGTTCTGCACTATAGGCCTGCTGGTCCACCTGCTCCATCACCTGCCGTCCATGGCAGTTGATTTGCTCGGTGTTTTTTGTTGCGACTCACAGATTTTACACCCCCTTCGACTTCGCTGGACCCATCTGGTTTCAGTCTAATTTTCCAATTTTCACAAGGCTCGAGCTTTCCGCTGGCCCTAAAGCGCCCGTTTACGCTGTGCAAGCCCCATGGCTGACAGTAAGAAGTCAGGGAGAGGAGTTTAGGATGTTTCAGCCCCCCATTACCTGCAGATCGTTGCGCTGCGGGTGTTGGGGTTCAGGAAAAGATGCTCTTCTTCCGAGACACAAAAAAAAACATTCATCAGGCATTCTTGTGCAGAGCGTCGACTAGCGTGGTCAAGTAGAAGCTCTGTTTGATTTTTTGTGAAATATACATTGTAATTAATATACTGATAACAAGATTTCAAATAAGTGTTTTATTGTTGAATTAATCCCACTGAAGGCTACAAAACACTACAGCGGCAACAATACTTCATATATTCACGAAATTCAATTGAAAACATGACTCAGTCGAATGAGTACTACATACAATCTTGTTTTGACATACGCAACAAAAGTCAAATTTCCATAAATTTCATATCCAAATAAGAAAAATTGTAGAGATCCAAATGATTTTAATTTGCAAGGATTGTAATAAAATTAACACACCGAACGTAGAAACGGGTGTTTGTAAAAGTCTACCCGCAACTTCAATAATAAAATATTTTCGAGAATTTTGCATAATAAATGAGAGGAGTGAATAAACTTCCTACAATTTCAACTGGACTTAAGAAGTAATTATTATAGGTATTCTTAATGATTTCAGTGAAACTTTTGAAGGAATAAAAAGAAATAAGACTTGAAAGTCTAGGTGATCTTGGAACAAAATTCTATTTTGCATACTAATTACTTTGAAGATGCTTAAGGCCTATAAACTTTAGAATCGACCCAATACTCTTACATCAAATTAATTTCGGTTCAAAAGAATTCAATAGAGCGATGAAATATATCAATGAGCATGTTATAAGCATACATAATGATATACCACCGCCAACATTATTGCTGAATGTTAAAAAAAGTCACGACAACTGCCTTAGCGATTGTACGTTAATAGATGGTTAGCCAAAGGGGTGAAATAATAGATTTCCAGCGAGGGTGAAAGATCCTGAAATTCCTGGGTGCTTATGTGTCTAAAAACTATAGCCAAATTTCATATAATTTGCTTCAGTGGTTTCAACTCGACGTTGTAAATAATAGTAATACCTGGGACCTCGCACACAGTGTCATCTAGTCCTAAAGTAAGCAAGTATTATGCTTGTGTTATATATGTGTGATATGCATATTTAAATATGCATGCATAATAGACATTTTCCATTTTCCTGCACAAAAATATTTGTCCCAAGCGGGAATCAAACCCACAACCACTGGCTCCGCAGTTAGGGTCTCTATTCACTCGGCCAATCGGTCAATCGACTGATGAATCAGTAAACCAGTCATCTTGTCGGTCAGTTTATCACTTATGTTCCTTTGTGTACATAGATGACTCATGATAAAACATTCTAGATAGTTTATAAACCATATAATGATCTTGATTAGCAAATAATACATTTTTTCTCTTCCTGTTCGTAAGGAAAATTTTCGTGAAAATATGAATAATTTCAATTTTAATTATTAGACCTTTCATACCACAATTAAAATTGAAACTGCGTGTTAAACTTATAATTTGTAACTTAAAATTTTTTCTTTTAATTACTGTTTGTAATTTTTTTTTCTCATAACTTTTGACTGACCGAAAGCCGAGTGGTGAGAGACCCCAACTGCGAAGCCAGAGGTCGCGGGTTCGATTCTCGCCCGGGACAAATGTTTGTGTGCTTAAATATGTTTATTTCGTTCTGTATCTGGATGTAAAATATTTATATATGTGTATATGTATTTTCAAGAATTTTTAAGTAGGTATATCAACTGTCTAGTCACCCATAACACAAGCATAATACTGGCTTACTTTAGGAGTAGATAGAAGACGCTGTGTGGGATGTCCCATGTATTATTATATTACTTATAAAGTTCGGACGCTCTGTTTATTCAACAGTTTTAAATAATTAAAATAAGATTTTAATGTAAAAGAATAAATTGAAAAGTGTATATAAAAACAAATATTTATATATAAAATATAAAATGAAGAAATCCGATAGTCTCCCAACGGCAGATAAGGGATTAACAGTGACACCATTGTCCGTGCAAATACACTGATTGCTTTTTCGTGTCGCGGCGAGTTGAATCTTGCTAAGGGCACAAAATTCAAGGATAGACGCTGTGGTAATTTTAAATACAATTATATTTTATGTTAAATGGTAAATAAAATTTCGTGAATTCGTAATTGAATGAATGTTAGGAATGGTAAAAGGCGTGTCGGTTTTTGTGCTGTGTCCAGAATACTTTATTATAATGAGTGTAATGATAATGCCTGATATTTTTGTTACCGTGTGTTAATAATATTTAACACCGAACAAGGCTGAAGCTGATATATGGGTACTACATAAATGATATACAAACTTAGATATGTTTTTTAACAATACATATATAAAAAATTTATACCCAGATACGGAACAAATAGACATGTTTATTCACACACACAAATATTTGTTCCGGGCGGAAATTGAACTTGCGACCTTTTGTTCTGCAGCTAATGTCTGTAACCACCCGGAAAATCGATCAGTCATCGGTTTATCTTTTCATAACATGTAAAAGAGGAAACTGATTGACTGACCTAACAACGCACAAGTGAGTAAGCTAGATCTACTCGTAGAAAGTTGTAATATATAATAATATATAAGGGTTAACAACCGGTGTGGAATTTCGTATGGAATACAAATAGCATTCGTGTCAACTTAACATCTTGCACAAATAATTAACTAAACGAATGATGAAATAAATAACTAAAATATATTTTTGTAATGGAAACACCTACAAATAAAATATATATAAAAAACACATAGAACTAAATAACTTAATAAAAAAAAAATATAAATAAATATTGCACATGTTCGGCATATTGTGACTTACTTTAATTTAGGACAATTTTGATAAATACTTCCCCCGGCCCGCTCCCCAGTAGAACGACAGCACGCTAACGACCCCTCACACACCGGGCTAGTAGTGTATGCCACCACCGATCGCTAGTCGGCAAAGGCCCGTTACCAAGTTTTGTAAATGTTGTGTTTAATGAGATGTTGTAAAAACACGTTTAAAAATCAAACACAACGTTAAGTACTGTTTTTCATGTGTGAATATGAAATTGTGTGGATGCTTCCCCGCGTAAACGCGTTTCACCCCCGCAAATGTTCCTAGTGCGTGCGTGTGTGTGTGTGTGTGTGTGTGGGGGGGGGGGGAATGTTGTCCATCTCTATGGTCTCTAATATGGCCCAACTTACTGAACTTGACATGTTGCACAGTATTTACTAAATCTTATCATCATTTGCGTGTGACTCAAGTTGTGTTGTGCTCCGCTGGATATAAAAGTTTATTAGAATCTTCTTACATTATTCTTTCTGTTAAGTCAGGGGTTTCATGTCCACTCTTGTACTTATTTTAATCTGGACTTAAGTAGAATTTTATATGATGTATTTAAATAATATAAAATATTTCATATTGCTGAACTAAATTCAACTAAAACGTTTACTTTATTATTGGGCTCATTATCCGCTACTAAATAATTTCTAGAAATTAGTAAATAATTAAACTTTGTAAACTACGAAGACTGGTTTAATTAAAACTTTTGATGAATTCAATACAGTTCTTGTCAAATCATAATGCCATTTCTGTAAAATAAAATATTGTACTGTAAGAATTGTTTTCGATTTGAATAAAAAAAAATTCCCCAAATAAAATGTGTTTTACCTACCTACCTACCTTTAGAACTCTAGTTTGTATGGTATATCTAATTTACATATCTATATTAATAAGATTGTAGCGTCTGTCTGTCTGTTATGGCTAATCTCCGAAACGGCTGAACTGATTTCAATGAAACGTTGCAGACGTGCACAGAACATTATTGGACGTGATATAGCTGCTTTATGCCTGTCTGTCCGCCTGTCTGTCTGTTCGAGCTGATCTTCAAAACCGCTAAACCGATTTCAATGAAACTTGGCAGATGCGCAGAGGGCATTATTGGGGGTGACATAAGCTACTTTTTGTCTGTCTGTCTTTGCGTCTGTATCTTTTTGCGTCTATCTGTATGTTCGAGCTGCTATCCAAAACGGCTGAACTAATTTCAATGAAATTTCACAGATATGATAAAAAGATTATCAGGAGTGACATACAACACTTTTAGTTCATTTGTTAGTCTGTCCGTCCGTCTGTTTGTTCAAACTGATCTCCAAAAGGGCTGAACTTACTTCAATGAAATTTTCAAAGATAGATGCGATTAAAAGATTGTCAGATACAATACTTTTTGTTCGTCTTTATGTCCGTTCGTCTGTTTGTTCAAATTGATCTCCGAAAGAGACGAACTAATTTCAATGAAACTTCACAAATGTGATGAGAAGATTGTCAGGAGTGACAAACAATACTTTTTGTTTGTTTGTCTGGCCGTCTCTTTGTCTGTTTGAGCTAAACTCTATAACATTTAAACAAATTTTAATGAAACTTCGGAGACGTGAAAAGACGGGTGTGAGGAGTGACATACACTACTTTTTGTTTGTCTGTCGGTCAGTCTATATGTATGTTCAAGCTAAACTTTTAAAATTTTTCATGAAACTATGCAGACATAAAAAATAGGTGGTCAGGAGTGTTATAGGTAACTTTTTGTATGTGTGGTTGTCTATCTGTCTTTCTGCTCCGGCTAATCTCTAAAACGACTAAACTATTTTTACGAATCTTCACAGACATAAATATGAGGTTATCAGGAGTGACATAAGTTGCTTTTTGTCTGTGTGTTTGTTAGGGTTAATCGTCGAAACGGCTAATCCGATTTTACTGAAATTTTGCGAACATAAAGAGGGCGTTGTCAGGAGTGAAAAGAATTTTTTTATATTACTTATAAAAATCGTAGTGTCTGTTAGTCTGTCTGTCTGTTCCGGTTAATCTCCAAAGCGGATATGACTATATAAACCTTTCCCGAGAAAACCAATAACTTTAGTAACCATTCATGCCCGCCGCCCCATTCCGTTTCAAGGCCTCGGGCGCGTACGTTTATCATAACGTTAAGAAGGCAACCAAACGTTATAAAATAACTCTGTTTATAAAATAATTTATTATGAAAATGTCACCCATATTTTTTATTTACGCAATGAGGGCTATTGGTGATACCTAACATCTAGAAAAGTTTTGGCCGGTTACTAAAATCTCATCTCGTATAGAAGTAAAAAGTAGTCTACGTTGACGAAGCCGCAGACGATTACTCATGTCATGATGTATAGATGTAGGTATGTATATGTTTTAAACTTAGCATAACAATTAAAATTGGGCGTCTTATAACATAAAATGTCAAGCTTTTATGTTTATAATGTTTATGTTTATAAACATTTTGTTAAATTACGCACGAAATGTAATTTCAGAATCTTTATTTTCTTTTAAAATACAAATTTTAAATTTTTGTCACATAAAATTCTACTTCACAGCGAATATTTCAAAACATCGACTGGTGTACATTTTGGTTTACGTGGTATTATTCTTGTTCACATTTTTGTTACAGTACAGTATCTGTATGTGCGTCTATGGTTTTAAATTATTTTTAGCAAATAAGTCGTGGTTATAGTTTTGGTTTTATTTCCTCGTAAAGAAATGAAATTCTGCATATTTACAAGGTTATTGAATTTTATCTTCAAAGACATTACGTTCTTTCATATTAAATTATGGTCACCCACTGGTATTCCAATTAAATTAAAGGTAATAATTTCTCTTTTAATATAAAATTTGATTTTAGTATATTTAATGCCATATAATAAAGTATTACAATTCAGAATGGGATTGAAAAATTGGTCAAATGCAAGTCGGGGTCGCACATCGAGAGTTTTGCACAACAAAATAAAGAAATCGTAATTCAATATTTGGTTTTAGGTCAATAGATTATATAAAACATCTTGGTAAAATTTTGAGTCTATGAAATATTTAATTTTCGAGCTTAGGCATCGTAACAATCCGTGAAAGAAAAAATACTTGTTTGTATTTGTCACAGTTTACATATCACATCAAGAATCGGCGTTTACAGTATTAATTGTTTAAATCATTGGAGTTTTATTATTATTATTATTATAACTACTAACACCATAGATGCTAGATCCATGCCCATGTTAGAGCTTTATTATTATATCTATTCTTAGACAACAAAAATGACAAGTCCTTTTTATCGGCTCTAGTTGTTGTTATTAGTAATTTCATGGAACTCCTATAGAACTTTTTAATCTTAAGTTTACGTACCTACGTCTAGTACAAAAATTTTCATTTAAAAATTAAAAAAATATGCAATTCTACATACGGGGCATTTTGTGTTTTAATATTGTATAAAGTACAAGTATAGATTATTTGCGTAAAGCTTTTTGATCAAACCGTTTCAAAGCTTTCAGTAAATAAAACAGCATAGAACAATTTATCATTCGATGTAACTAAAATATTGGCCGTTTATGTAAATGTTTGCGTCGTCGTTCAAATATTTGTATTTTAGCTAAAAAAAAGTTCTATGTTATATATAAAAGGGGGAAAAGTATGAAATATTCATAATTGTTCACGTTTCGGCATAAACAATATTATCATATTAAGAATGCATAAATATAAAAATAATTATTTGGAAGACGAACAATTTAACAGTGCGCGAGAAGGTTTATATGCTTGTTTGCGATGGCCGCTTTTCGTTTGTCGCTTGATGGGTTTAATGCCTATATCTGGGCTAGTACCACGAAAATCTGAAAAATTAAGGTAATTATTGCGAAATAGATTTTCTGAAATATCAGCTATGTTAGTAAATTTTTTCTTTACATTAGTAAATCGGGCTATCATGACGTTAATATATTAATATTAACGTCGCTCGAGCCGCAGCGGACCTGTTTCAAATTTATAAGGTCATATGACCATGGTTCGAATCCGGGCGTGTACCAATGAGTTTTTCTAACTTAAGTACATTGACTATTGCTGACTCCGTGCCTCGGAGAGCACGTTAAGCAGTCGGTCCCGGTTGCTGTCAATAGACGGAGGTCGTTACAATCCGCCAACCTGCAATGGAGTAGCGTTGTGGATTTAGGCTCCAAGCCCCCTCATCTTAAGGGAAGGTCTAAGCCCCTGCGGTGGGGTATGAAAAGGGCTGATGGATGCATGGATGGATGGAATATATTAAAACGCTAAAAACTCAACTTGACGCAGTGGCAAAGTAAAGACAAAAAATAAAAAAAAATCGGTTGACCCTGCAGGCCATCCCTGAAACATCCCGCTATTTTCGAGTTGAAAGCGTTCGAAAATTAGAAAGTTATTTAGCTCTTTGAACTGAAAATATCAATTTTCGTGGTTTTTGAGCTCTTTTTTGTTTCATTCCAATAATTTGGTTTCGGAAAATTTGACTTGAAATATAAAATAAATTTATTTTTTTCGAATTTCAAAATACCATTTGTATTTAGTTTTGATTTTTGGAGCTTCAAAATTAGGATTATTTAGATAAAACATTGCTGTAGAAATTTTATGAGTACAAAAATATACATCTCGATATATTATTTGCACATCAAAGATATTTATTTGCATTAATTTTGATATTTTGGGGTTCAAATTCAAATTCAAAAAGTTTTTATTCAATATAAGATGTTTGCACACACTTATTGAAAGTCAAAGTAAATTGATTAGGTACCGGTTCAAAAACTAGAAGGAGAAGAACCGGCAAGAAACTCCTCCCTGTTTATTTTATTTAAATATATGTTTTACTTCATTGTTGTTTTTTTTTTGTAATTTAAAGTGCTTGCAACTATTACAATGATGTCCATGCGCACTTATCAGTTAAATACTCGCTAATACAATAGTAAGCTTTTTTCATGAGTTGGACTCTAACTCAATTCAAGGCTAACATTTCTTTTGGAATTTTATTATAAAAACGGTTACAATTTCCCATGAAAGAACCATCAACCTTTGAGAGCCTGAACCTGGGAATTGATAACATATGCTTATGTCTTGTGTTTAAGTTGTGGCCATCACCCACCCTAGAGGAAGCATTTAAGTTTTTATGTACATAAATTATGTTTTCATAAATGTACTGACAAGGGACTGTCAAAATGTTACTTTCCCTAAAGTGAGCCTTTACACTATCTCTAGATTTTAATTTATATATATCTCGATCGGAGCTAATATCGGAGTTATTCTAAAATAACGTTATTTTGGAAATTTTTGAACTTCGATATGTTTTGAACGCTTCGTTTGATTTTAATGTACTTTACGGCATTTCTGCAATTTTGTACGCACAAAATTTTTGTATGAAGTCAAAAATCGATTAGTCGTAAAATGCCAAAGTTATGTTAAAAAAACACTTTTTCGGAAATTTGTAGACTGCGCTATTTTTTGAACGCTTCGTTAGATTTTGATATTTTTGGCGGCACTAGACGCAGTTTTTATGTACAAAAACGTATATAAGGTTTCAAGTAGATCGGTTATAAAATCTCAAAGTTATTTAAAAAACCGTTAATTTTTTTAGCGGGAAGTTAAAAATATCTTCGAATCTCCTATTCATTTGACCTCTAGTTAATACTCTAGTACAAGCTCGGTTCTTCAGATACGTTAAATATAGATCATAGCTATGAAGGAATCGTTTTTAATCTATTAAATTTGCCCATAAATATTAATTTATTCAGTTTTAGTTCCAGCTTATGACTTGAAAGTTGGAACGCGGGGGAGGAGAGTCTGGGCATATTGTATTTCGCTGAATTATAAAAATGTATATATGTAAAATATTTGACCCAGTGTCATCCCAAGAATATATTGCCATTACGATGCTAGAATTACACCCGACTATATCTAGATTCGTCATAAAGTATATCTTACTTCTTAGAAGAACGAAGGAGAAGTAATGTATGCCTTTGTAATACTGAGTGATTGCTCTAGTAGTCGGAGACGCCGACTGCAGACCAGAGGTCGCTAGTACGTACTACATCCGAGACAAAATATTGGTGTCCATGAACATGTCTATTTGTGCCGTATCTGGATGTATTTTAAAGATTAGCCTAGTGGGTAGCGACCCTGCCTACGAAGCTGGAGGTCCCGGGTTCGAATCCCAGGTCGGGTTAGTATTTATATGATGAATATTGATACTGGTACCGGGTCTTGGTTGTTATATGTATGTGGTGTCGGTACCCAAAACACAAGCTAATGCTTAATTTGGGGCCTAGCGTTATTGCCATGTATACGTTATTATTACTATTATATTATATTAAAGTATGTAAAGGATGTATACCTATCAGTTATCTGGTACCCCTATTGTAGGTTCGGCCTTAATTGGGACTTAGATAATCGTATGTGAGTTGTCTCACACATTATAGTCACATTTATTTGTTATAGTGTTTGTTTTCAGATTCACTTGGAAATGTTTTTACATTATATACTATATAACCAGCGTTAGCTGCATAACATTCCTTTCGGCGATAGCATTCAAGTTTATTCTCACTAAAGGAATAAAGATCACTAGTTATGGTAAGATTTTGTATTTCATTATAATAAAACAATTATAGATTCAATATAGGGGTAGTTAATGATTTTTTGGCGGGTGGTTAGAGCCCCTAACTGCGGAGTCAAAGGTCGTGGGTTCGATTACAACCCGGGGCAAATATGGTTCTCATGAACATGTGTATTTGTACCGTGTATGGGTGTACTAGTGTCTATCCGTATATGTATATGTGTAACAAGGAATATTTTAGTATGTATATCGGTTGTCTAGTATCGCATAATACAAGCATAATGTTCCAGATATTATTATTATTATTACCAGCAAAAAATATAGTTTCCTGAATTCGATGTCTAGTTTGGATTAATAAAATAAGGGCAGGTACAAATCCTAGATTTTGAAATAAGCTATGGATCAATATGCTATATTTTTGGGCATTTAATGACGTCAGTTTAATACTCGTAACGTTGACATTAAAGCGTTATTATTATTATTATTATATTACTAAGATAATTAATAAATCTAATATTTATTTGAGTCGAGCAATATTTAAAATGTATGTAACCAATATAAATAAATTAAAAGAAAAACGTTTGTTTTCAGGGATAGCATCGTTTAATATCATTGGATTGGTGTCTACTATTTGTGTATTCAAATTTAGCTTAGCATGGAGCAGATTTGTGCGTGATGAAAACAATATATTAATAAATATACCGCCTGTACAGAAAGATTTATCTAAAATTAGTATCAAAGTTATGGTTGTAATTTTAATTGGATTGTGCAGTAAGTATCTAATGAAATGAAAGAAACGTTACCCATTATAAGGCGTAATGGGTACAAATTAAATATATGTGTATACACATTCTAAACGATTTTCTTCTAAGTGTTCCAACTGGCGAAGATGAAACATCTCACAATGGGGTAAAAGAGAATTTCTTTTAAAATTATTTTACGGTAAAGTGTATGCTAAAGAGTAAAAGCTATGTAAAGAGTAAAGATATAAACCAGAACTGTGTAATAATGTTGAAAAAAAAAAACATTAATAACAAAGTTATGAATGTCTAAAATATCCAGTTATAAAGACAGAGCAATACCGCCCGGTGTACTCAGTTGTGACGTCAGGCCATTTAAAATAATGTTAAATTTTGTTTTGAAAGAAAGAGACAGGTATAATTTTAATCTATACTAATAGTATAAAGCTGAAGAGTTTGTTTGTTTGTTTGTTTGTTTGTTTGTTTGTTTGTTTGTTTGTTTGTTTGTTTGTTTGTTTGTTTGTTTGTTTGTTTGTTTGTTTGTTTGTTTGTTTGTTTGTTTGTTTGTTTGTTTGTTTGTTTGTTTGAATGCGCAAATCTCAGGAACTACTAGTTCAAATTGAAAAATTATAGTTGTGTTGGATAGTCCATTTATCGAGGAAGGCTATAGGCTATACTACATCACGCTACGACCAATAGGAGTGGAGCATCAATGAAACATGTCGCAAAAACGGGAAAATTTATTCCTTTTGAGAGCTTCCGTCGCGCTCGCTGCGTAAACGGTTGATGTTAACTAAAAATCATGTATTACGGAATTGTTCCCCTTTAAAAGTTCTAACCAAAAGCCCGCGACAGCATATGTGTATCTTTTAAGGTTAACTTACTACAACCTTTTTTATGACAATCAAATTTGTTCTAACATTATGCGACTATTTGCGAAGATGTTTTTTAAACGTAATATTAATCCTTATCAAATTAAATACGTTAGTTGTCTTAAGCATTTCATGCATATTATAATTGCCCTTTACACCACATAATTTAAATTAATATCTTAGCAGTTTTTATCGAAATATGAAAACTATAGCGGGAGAAAATAAATTCGCTGTCTGCCTCTGTTCGTTAACTTTTTACTTCCAAACCACGCAATAGACTTTGATACGGTTTTCAATATTATCTTATTTTCTTATTACCTTATAATCTATTAATCTATATAATCGAAATACTTATTATAATGCTGAAGAGTTTGTTTGTTTGTTTGAATGCGCTAATCACTGAAACTACCAGTCGGATTTGAAATTTTTTTTTGTCTTTGATATCCTGATTCTAGCGGAGGGTTATAGGCTATATATATGAAAACGAACTGTCTGTCTATTCGAGCAAATAGGTTTCGGCCAAAACAGCTTAACCGATTTTGATGCAACTTTACACATATGGAAAGGATGTAGTCAAAAGTGACATACAGAACTTTTTGTATGTCTGTCTGTACGTCCATCTGTCTAAACCGATTTTAATGAAACATCACAAGTATGAAAAGAAGGTCGTCAAAACTAACAAATGTTACTTTTTGTCCGTCTGTCTGTCTGTACGTGTATCTGTCTATTTGAGCTAATCTCCAAAACGGCTAAACAGATTTTAAGGGAACTTTGCAGACGGGAAAGAAGGTTGTCAAGAGATTTGACATTAGCTACTTTTTGTTCGTCTGTTTGTCTGTACGCCTATGTGTCTATTCAATTCAATTTTATCTATTCGAGCTTATTTCCACTACGGCTAAACAGATTTTAATGAAACTTTGCAGACTTGAAAGAAGATTGTCAAGAGTGTCATAAGCAACTTTTTGTGTTTGTTTGTCTGTCTATCTGTCTGTCGTTTGTCCACACTGATCTATCAACGTACAGCCGAAACTACTAAGTCTAGGAAGCTTAAATTTGGAACATAGGTTTATTTTATAACGTGAGCATTAAGTTAAGAAAGGCTTTTTTAGAAATTTCAAACTTAAGGATGGAAATGGAGAGACTTAAATAATGACGTGTTTCAGGGTTTTTAGATTTCTACATTTTAAGGGTGGGAACCGGGAGATGAAAAATTGTATCGGTTTTTTTAAAGGGTGGAAGGGGAATGAAGATTGAAAGTTTGAATGGGTGTAACCAAAATTGGTTCCAGCAAAAAGTACGTATAAACCAACTCGAACGTTAATAGTACCTATAACAGGAATTCGTAGTCTACGCAAGCGAAGCTGCGGGCGGTCGCTAGTCGCTTGTAAGTTCCATATTCTTCAACCGAATATAATTATGCTATCGTATAGATTTTGTTTTTATATTTTCTTGATGAATATAATATTTACAATATTAGTCGCATAGTCTATTACTTTTATTTTCTACTGAATCAATTTTAAATTTTATTAAAATACTGAGAGGGTTTTATGAAGGTGAATTCGATTGTGCTGGGTTGCCAGTCTATACTCCCCGCCCTTCATATACTAAAGTAATCGCAACTCTTTTACTTAACTCAGTTATCGTAATAGGGTTGTCACGCATCATTTCAGTATCAATCCTTATCTCGTAGCTATTACCATTCGAGTGAAAATACGTATAGTATTTAGATAGCTCATGTGAGATATTAATTTACTTCTATCACGAACTTCAGCAAGATTCATTCAGTTCCTGAATCGTGAAAAATAGTAAAAAATAAGAGTGGTCATTAGGTGCTGATTGCCTTAATTACTGAATGTACCGTATTGTTGTATTTTACACTACTAGGCTTTTTTATTTTACACCAATCACAAACGAGCATTCTGTTTGTAACGCACGGGTGAACCGCGAAAACTAACCCGATCGCGCCCTTAGCTCCCACCATTATTATATTTGAAGTATCTACCTAATTTCAATCGCAGATGTATTTAAAAACGTCGTAGGTATGATGCTCGTCCTAAGTAAGCTGGCTATTATAGTCATCGGTTTATTATAAGCACTCGGGTTCGCCTCGTGCCTCTCTGGAAAGGGCTACGCAGTTTAAGTACCTGGGCCACCTGGTGACGCCTGATTAGTGGACGACCATGATATTGAGAGGGAGCGGAGGGCCTTATCAGTAAGAGCTAACATGATAGCCCGCAGGTTTCCACGCTGTTCATATGAAATTAAGATAACACTTTTCAGAGAATATTGTTCGTCCTTCTACACGTGCTGTCTGTGGGTGAATTAAGCGAAAAAATCATATGAGGCCCACCGTATCCCGTACAATAACGCGTTCAGGGTTTAGATGGGGCTGTCTCGACACTGCAGCGAGTCGGGCATGTTTGCGTAGGCGCGTACCGGCTGCTTCTATGCCACGATGCGCAAATGGTGCTTATCTCTGGTGCGCCGGGTGCGAGGCAGTCTCAACACTATCCTGGCGATGATATCAAAAAGGTATGATTGTCCTTTTATTGGTCGCTGTTGCCGCCTACATTTCATGGAGGGCTTGGGTCCATGAAAAGAATAGCATCCCTTACTAAATTTCGTGAAAATTGTGACTTGTTGTGACTTGTGTTCTTTCTCGGATAGTCATTTCATATAGGGTAGATATAGTATTGACATCTTGTGTATGACTTAGTTAACTTTTACAATTTGATTTTAATTTTTGATTTGAAGTTGGTTTTAATTTTGACTGTTATATTATGTTACTAACATTTAGGCTGTAATGTAGGTGTTTTACTAAAAAAATGATATATAAAAAAAGAAATAAATAAACACCTCGACTATAATATGCAGCTTACCGTACTTGCATCATAATGTACCAGAGCATATCTATGACCAGAGCAAACCTTTGATTTTTATACATCAATAGAGTTATTACTTAAAATTATTACTTATTACTCAAATTCCTCAAGGGTGTTGGCTAGAGCTATTTTTTTTAGTGTTTTCTATCTTCACCCTTTCATTTGACCTCCTAATACGAAACTTCCACAGATAAAATAATAATAAACTTCTTTCAGATCTTCTCGTATATCTACATTTGTAAAAAAAATATAATTTTCAGGTCGCTATACCTTCAATGGAATGTTTAAAATACATTACATAATGTTTTGTAATCCGAGTATGACGATGTTTAAAAGTTATTTTAACGTTGGATCTTCGGTTTTTAAGTACGTATCTTTCCAACCATGGCTCGCAGTGCTTACTGAGGTAATTTTTACATTGATATATATATATTTATTTATTTATTTATTTATTTATTTATTTATTCTTATTACTATACATAAAATACAAACAGTCCGTAAGACCAATACAGTAAATTATGTGGATCGCTCTAAACACCTCACAATGCCTGACCTTACCCGCGACAACGGAGATGCGAAGAGATCAAGATGGGCGTCAGCTCGGCACATATCGTTAATAATGCGCACCGCGCGACCGATAGGCGCTTGCCGCTGCAGGTTGGTCCGCGAACCGGGCGCAGCAAGCACGTCGTCGTAGTGCCCAGCGCGCTTACCCCTTTTCGGGACGACCAGCGACACACAGCTCAGCAGCGACGGCACCAAGAGCTTTCCCCTTACTATAGCCAAAATGTACATGGCTAGCGCAACGCGTCTCCTTAATTCTAGAGTATTGAATCCGAGCATCCCTATCAAATATAGAGTTGGATAGAGATACGGATAGTACCCATAGCATCTCTTAAAAACATATCTAATAAATATCTTTTGGACCTTTTCCACCATAATAATATATTTGGCCTCATGGGGATCCCATAAAGCAGCATTATATTCAAGCTTACTTATATATATTTTGAAAAAATCTTATGGCTAAGTCATCATTTAATGAATTATAATTTTTGTTCCAGATTGGGTCAATACAAATATTTTTTATTAATAACTTCAAAGAATCAATAGTAATAATGTACAGTGTATACTTAACCAAAGTTTTTGAAAATTTCAATAATCATATAAATGATATACTAGGGAAATCGGTATGTGAACACATATATTTATTAGTCCTGTCTCTGTCCATTTTGAAAGGCAATATTATTTTCCTCGATTACTTATAATGTAAGATACAGGATTTTTTTTATCACTGCGCATAAAAATTAATTTCGTACTTTAGTGAAAATAAAAAAATATTATTTCACTTATATATCTAATTATTCAAAAATAAAAAAGAAAATAAAATTGATTAATTGTATCCATAAAAATGCCGCGAGTCGTATCACCCTACTCGCACTGCCGAGAGCCGCCTCGCTGTGCCCCTGCGCGCCCATCCCCCGCAATCATCCTATGCGATGTATGCCCACATTTTAAGATTAATTGTATCGGATAGGTCGGAAAAATAATTAAAAATAAAAGTTCGTTTTTTTAATGTAATGTGTTCTATTTACGTTACTGAATCATATAAAAAGTTATGCGCAGTGATAAAAAAAAAACCCTGTATACATCAATAATATTATCTGAATTTATAGTTTCAGTGATATGACCGATCCCAATGCGTTACCGGTACGAATAAATAGTAATTATTGGATCGATTCAATTCTAGTGCGAAACGGTTTTTTTGAATTTATAATTAAAAAATGATTATTAATTAATTATTAATTAAAAATACCGTTAATTAAAAGCATATCTAATTTATATATAATATAATATAATATACAATTGCATCGTTTAGTCAATAAATATTTTTTAAATAACATAAAGTGGATGTTTTTCGCAAAGGCAATTAATCAAACCCCATAGTGCCCATCATGTCATGACCGCCATTTTGTATTGTCGGTGAATTATTGTCACCAATCTATCACTCGCAACAATACACCCGTGCTAGTTAGTCACTGGATCTCTGTTTTCCAAGCAGAATACAACAGTGGTGACAACTTCGCGCCGACAACACCCTAGTGTGCTGCCTGGCCGCTCCAATGAAGTCGTTAGAGCTTCCGGGCTAACGACACGCGTCCTTATTCTGCTGCAGACGGTTGATTAGTGGGTGCAATTCTCAAATACCCCGCACGCTCGGGCGTGCGGAAGCTGTAAAGTTTAATCCGCTTTCCCATCGCAAGGGTAAAACAAAAAAAAAAACAACGGTGGCCCGCTTTTACCATCGTCGCAAGCGAGAGCGTGTTATTGCGGCAACAGAATTAGAGCTCCAACAGTTTCAAAAATAACTACCGAAGCCTGCGACTACTACAGCACACAGGAGAATAAGAAAGACTTCGTACGCCGAAGATGAAACGCCAGCCATGCGCCAACCCCGTTTTGGCTATTCGTCATCATATGTATGACTATTTACGGAAAGTTTCAACCCATATAATGCTGGTTACTTCTTTGTGAGATAGTGAATTGTTTCGTTGTATTGCTGTTGTTGTTGTATTGTTCAAAGGATAAGTTTTTCGTATGAAAATCAAACGAACGTAAAATGCTGTTGGAACGTACGACGTGCCGCGCAATTGCTATGTCTCGCTCCAACTTTTTAATTAAAACAAAGCGATGAGTAGTTATATTCTTAGGAAAATGTAATTGAGAAAATAAATGCTAAGAAAGAGTTTACAGCATTTCAATTGTATGAATTGGACGCCATCGATACTTACGTATCGTTCAATTTGCAATTTTAGTTTCTTGCGCAAATTAAGTTGAAATTTGGCAGAATATCTTTTTTTTTTCTTGAACTATTATATCAGTTTTCAATTAGAATGTCTCCTTTTTACGATTTCAGTTATGCCTCCTCCTTTTGCCCTGAACGTTGCCTTGCATTTACTAATTGGAGTACGCGGTATTTGTCGTTTCTCATGATATGGTTGAAGTATCCAGTTTCCATCCCTCATCGGTGTACTTGACCTCCACGTTTTTGGACATGTGTTGCATTACTTCGGTATTTTTCACTCCATGAACGCACGAGATACGGATCATATGGCGGTATATTCACACCTCAAAGGCATCTTAATTTTTACAGAGTACTCCGCCAGTATCCATCGTTCTGCACCTTAAAGTAAAAATCTGAAAACATGACATCCTATCATTCTCATGCAGAATTTCTTGTTGAAATGTTGTTGCACAAAATCATATTTTTTTAAAAAAAAAATTTCTAGCTCCGTTCTTTTCTGTTCATTGTATCCACTTTAATTAATATAGCTTGTCTAGTATTTAAATTTCTTACTTTTGCGATGTTTAAATTTTCCAAATGATGCAAAATATAGACTAAATAAATTAAGTGTAAGTAAAATGAAGAAAACCTACAGACAGATTAAATTTTCTTTTACAATGTGGATTTATCACAACATTAAAATAAAAGCAATAGACTCATTTTCTCTTAAGTTTTTTCTCAAGTTAAAAAACAATTAAATTACTTAGTTAAAGGAAGAGTAATCAATTAAACAATTTTTCACCTTTGACATTCAGTAAGTTATAAATAGTTCATGTATTTATTTCTTTATCGATTTGAACAACATTTTCGTTTACCGATCCATTGAGAAAAATGTTTTTCAAAAGGGATGATAGTTCACCATCAGTAGAGCAATTGATGATCGTGATCATCATAAATATGAGGAAACCGAGGAAGAAAAACTACACGTCATAATTACAGGAATCATAATTTCCGCTGACGCTGATTTTTCATTACGAGGTCATCCATTGCTCGATCCATGATGAACACTTTTTCAGGATGCGTTGATGATTGTAAAAAAATAAATTTTTAACCTGTAATGAAAACCTGGATCAGGTCAAAAACTGTCATAGTATAATGTCAACGACTTTGAATTTTGTAGTAATTTAATTTTTTCGTTACAGATGATTTTGCCCGCGAGGAAACTGAGAATTCAGTACACAAAACTGATGCGCCTGGTGGCCACACTCGACGAACATATAAGTCCTATGATACTCTTATCATATGGGAATCTCACATATACGATTTGTTTCTACCTGTATTTTATAATTGAGTACGCTTAAAAATAATTTATTTATCATACGTATGTACAATACGAATATCAATAAAACTTATTTTTCTTACAGCAACATTTATTCCAACGGTCGAAGATGCAATAAAACGATAAATCCGTAAGTATATTGCATGCATTACTTGATCTAAAAAAAATATCGTCGGATAAATAGTTACATTAAAAAAAAACCGACTTCAAAAACATAAACTAAAAAGTTAAAAATAAAATTTTCATATTAAAGAAAGGAGCATTAATAGGCGGCATATAGTTTATGAAGTCGGTGCCAACTCAGTCACTTTAAATGGGTACTTACCAGGTAATAACAATTACAACAATGATATATTTATAATTATAACGAATATAGAACATAGTTTAAAGTGAATGACTTTGCACCGATTACATTAACTATATGCCACCTTTAAATGCTCCTTTTTTTAAAGTGAAAATTTTCTTTCGAACTTTTTAGTTAATGTTTTTAAGTTGGTTTTTTTTTGTAAAGTTTATTTTATTAATCAATTTTTAGTTTTGCGTAGCTGTAACTTATTTGTATTTAGTATAAGTGGGGCTTCTAAACGCGCTACTCAAATGAAACAGCCCCACGATTACGAAACTTAAATTCAGTGTCAAATTGACGTATCAGCATGGTGGTATTCCTATGTAAAACTTCAATGTTAGTTAAGTATTATTTTTGTGTGAACTGAACATTTTGGCATATTGAACCATATGAAGTAAGCCTAACAAAAGGTAACTCCTGTAAATCGTTGAGGAATTCCCTCGACTGTCTATGGTCTCCATCATCAAACCTATAATGGCATTTATAACCCATATGGGTGCAAAGTTCTCGTCAATAAAAATGAATTAAGTCAAAACACCAGGTAATTGTTGTAAATCGTTGAGGGATTCCCATCCCGAGTCTCTATCATCAGATCGACTCCCGACCTTCATTAAATAGTAGTAGTGGTAGTACTTTATAAAAATGCTTAAAATACGATACTTTAAAATACGATTTTCGAAGGTTCCCCTCGATTTCTATGGTATGCCATCATCAGATTCTGGTTTCCTTATCATGGTACTACTCTTGGGATATCTCTTTTCCAACAAAAGAATCATCCAATTCGGTTCATAAACAACGAGTTTGCGCGTGAGTTGTTTCTAAGTGCGCTCAATAAAAAACATTCATCATCATCATAGCCCAGAGCGCAACGAACCTGTCTCAAATTTATAAGGCCCCATAGGGCCATGGTTCGAATCCGGGCGTGTACCAATGAGTTTTTCTGACTTAAGTACATTAACTATCACTGACTCCGTGCCTTGAAGAGCACGTTAAGCAGTCGGTCCCGGACGCTGTCAATAGATGGCGATCGTTACAATCCCCAACCCGCAGTGGAGTAGCGTGGTGGATTTTAGCTCCAAAACACCCCTCACCCTGGGGGAGACCTAAGCCCCTGTAAAAATGAGCTGATAATGATGATGATAATATAAACTTTATATGATTATATAAAGTTTATATTCATCGTAACTGTCTTTGCTTATCTACATATAAAAGACATGAAGGGTGAGTTCTATCTTCGTAGGAGTAAAATGTTTTAAAATAGAATTTAAATTTGCAGCGCGCTGAACAGAGAAGAGCTGGCGGTGTTTCTATATAATTTGACTTGGGTGATTTTAAAAGCTTTGGTAGTCAATTTAGCAGTATCAAAAGTACATTCAGAGTCAAAAGCACCTTTAACATTATTGCATACTCTGCCACCAGCGACCTACGACAAAGATGTTAGTATATAATTTTTAAGGATCTACGTATAGTTTATCTGTAATTACTTGTAAAAAAAGGAAAGTTTTTGAGTTTATTAGTTTGTCTGTGTTAAATACACAATCTAGATCAAACTTCGATGAAAGACATAGACGTAACTTGAAGTTTGAAGAAGGATTTATTAAGGGCACTCATACGTAGTTAAGCTTGTAAGATAAAGCCACCATGTCGCACGAAAGCACCAAACCGATCTAGCTGCAGAAATCCAGGTGTGAGATAGAGAGAGGCTATGGCTCCGAAACTCTTCACCACAACGTTGGATGATGTCTTCAAACTTCAGTGAGATTATATGGTATTAACATCAATGGTAAAAATATAATTCATTATCAGTTTGCCGGAAATGTCTTTATAATCTCTGGAAGGACTCGGGCCTATGATTAGGGATATTATTACAGCTTCCAAACGTGTGGGTTAAAAACGAACATACACCAGACGAAAATCATGTCAAAATTCCAAATCACACTCATTGGAGTGTAGTTGTTGAGGACTCTCTAATCTAATTTGTTAACGAATACATTTACCGGAACAGATGGTCCGAATCAGTAAATCCAACTTAGATAAGAGGTCAAAAAAAGAACCAAACCCGTCGCAGCGTTTGTGAAGCCAAGCAGCGTCTTTGTGTTTGATATATCTCAGTGCGTAAAAGCCCAAAGGCCAGTGATGACTTACGGAAGGGCGGTGTAGTCCCAAAATGTTGAAACTTGGAGTCATTCACAGACTATGGAGAGAGCTACGTTTATGTTACTCTATTTTATAATATAATAGAACTCAGCCAATTGATAATCTGAATAATCGAATTCATAAATACGACGAACCATGCAGTGCTGCTTGCTCATGCCCTAAAATTTTCTAATTGCATACATCATACGATACTAGATATGCAATGGTTGTTTTAGATCGACATCAGTCATGGTACAAATAAAAGCTTTATCAACAAAAAATTTAAAACTTACATAGCTTTTCAAAACCCTGGGATACGTGACTTCAAAGTATTTACAAAACTTTATCTACATAGCCCTAATACAATCTATTATCACGTATTGTGTACCAGTATAGGGAGATGAAGATAAGACTAGATTTATTGATATTGCGAAGTCACAGAGAACGTTGTTAAAAGTAATGTATTTTAAACCAGTTTTCCTACGAGTAACCTATATGAAGCCTGCAAATTATTAAAAGTACAAAATATATTATTTTGTCTGTAGTCTGTAATAAAAAACCATAAAACATTGATTTGTGACACCAAACCAAATAAAACAAGGGAACAAGTTATTCCTTACTATTACAGTGCCAACACAAACTTTGCTGGTCGACAGTACAGCATACAGGCTACTTATCTGCAATATAAACAGATTAATAAACTACTAGATTCAAACGCATTGAACCCCCATGATCTCAGAAATAGACTTACCAAACTAAAGCTTTTCGAGTATGAGAACACCGAGGGACTACTATATATCATATCATAGACATCTGATAAAAAAACAGTAATTAAAAATAATTCTAAGTAACGTATTAGAAATAAACAAATATCTTTCTTATTATACTTATATGCATATGTATGTATATAAAAAATCTGTTGATTTTATATAGTTACCACCAAATACGTCTACAGGTAATAATCTTTAGAGTATGTGAGAAATCTTTTAAAAAACATAGACAACAACTCTATTGCCAGGACAATTTTATAAAAGAATTTAATAAAAATTTTGTCTTGTGTACCTAGGGTGTGAAGCAAAAAAATTATTATTTAGTTAAGGAAAAATATACAATAGGTTCAACAGGATCGAAAATATTACGATACTTTAACTGAAAATGGACACTAACACAATTTATGCTGTATTAATGAAAACTAACATCGCCGTGGCAACAGACTGAGTAAATTGTTAATGCATAATTGAAGGCTATTTATTTATTATTTTTGTTGAGAAAGGCAGCATATGGTCATAATATACTCACATAAAAATAAAATTGTTCTGTATTACTAAAGAAGTATGTTGGAGCTAGGCTAATTAGTTAGTACGATGAAACAGTTTAAATCCCTTCGTTTATAATTTAATTTAAAAGTCCAATTCATACTCCAATATACTCCGATATTTATTTACACAACTGAAATGTACCTACATGTAAACTTACTTGCATACCTATTTATTATTTCCCATAACTATTTATTATAATTATATAAGTAATACAATTTAAGATTTTTTCGTTGTGTGTGACTATAATGCTAAAGCTTTATGTAGTGTACAGGTACAGATCGCGTGAAACTTTATGGCGGATCTGAATACAACGCTTTAGGTGGCTTTAAGCAAGCTTGCGCAGGTAAAATCATTCGCCCCTTGCTCCACTGCGTCCCCCTACACCTAAAAATGGATATTGCGACGCGACTTGTGCCTAATTTCGGATCCGCCATAAAGTTTGATTGTAACTGTAACTCAGGACGATATATCAAAATTTTTAATTTTATAGTTTTAATATTGTGAAGTATAACAGAACATAGTATTTATTCATTTCACTCATTTTAGAGAACCAACTTTTTAATTTTATTTTATTGAAATTTTAATTTTGTTATGTTTGTAAACTTCTGTATCTAGATAACTTTTTTATTTATTTTGAATATTATTACTCTTAAAAAAGTCAATATAAGAGGAAACTTAAGGAAAACTAATCTATTAAATAAGGTCAGTTGGATTTTCAATTTCAGTCAATTTCGTTCCAGATACAAGATTTCATTGACCAAGTATATAACTCGACTGTCGGTTTAACAGGATTAAAATTTTTCGTCGTCAAGCGAGGAACATTGTTAACGGTAAAACATTTTTATCCAGTTGTATAAGTATTATATTACAAATAATTCAACAAATAAGTTAAGTTTCATTAACTTTTCCTGGTTACGTAGCCAAATAACAAAAAAGGAACTCTTACCATGTCGTCATGTTAGTTTGTCCGTCCGTATATCACAGGGTTTTTCGCAGTTGTATGTCTTACACATATATAAACCGTCATACAAATATGTCGAGAAACAATTAAAATCACGTTATTCACTGATGGCTCTTTGTACCTACATTTAAATTGAAAACTTGATTTTTTTCCCGCACTCCATCTTGCATCGTGAGGATAGGTGTCTCTGAACTGAAGCTTGAAATGCAAAGGATGTCTTTTAGTGACTTTTTTAGTTTTCCGTATCCAAAGGGTACCAACAGGACCTTATTACTAAGGCTCCGCTATCCGTCCATCCGTTCGTCTGTCACAGGGCTGTATCGTCTGAACTGTAATAGGTAGACACTTAGAATTTTCATAGAGTGTGTATTACCATGGACGCTATAACAAAAAATAATAAAATTAAAATGAAGTTGAAAAATAAAGGGGGTCCCCGTACAAGAAATGTGTTTCTTTTCTTATATTGTATGATGATTGAAAACCATTATTTGCGACTCTGACTCGCACTTGGCGAGTTTTTTATTTACATGAACATTTCCCAAGAAAAGATATATTTGAGCTTAAAATCTTGATATCTTCACTTCACTTCACTTCATCAGCCCATTTTTTACCCCACTGCAGGGGCTTAGGCCTCCCCCAGGGTGAGGAGGGCTTGGAGCTAAAATCCACCACACTGCACCACTCCGGGTTGGGGACTGTAACGACCGCTATTGACAGCGTTCGGGACCGACTGCTTAACGTGTCCTCGGAAGCACGGAGTCAGTGATAGTTATGTACTAAAGTCAGAAAAACTCATTGGTACAACGCCCGGATTCGAACCATGGCCTATGGGGCCTTATAAATTTGAGACAGGTTCGTTGCGCTTTGGACTATTAATAACGAATTGTGGACTTCAGTCTGAAATAAATGTTTATTTATTTTAAATGGGATTTAGAAGATAAAGTTTTTTAGATGGCTCTGTAAAATTTTCATTCTCAATATCAACATAAGAAGACAGACAGATCAAACAAATTAAATAAATACTATTATAAAAAATGTATTCGTTACCCTCCTTTGATAAACGAAAGGAGGAAAACATTGTGTTTGAAAATTTTTGGACGTCTCACACACGGCCAACTAGTTCCAAATTAACATGAGCCTGTATTATGGTAATCTATTTAGAAATTTGAATATGTCGGTAGATTTAACTATAAACTTCGTGAAAACCTAAGATAATTAGGTGCCAGTGGGTACCAGCCACGAAACGCCACCTAGAGGGAGCATTTGCAGTTTCCTTCTCCGTTAGATAATTACATGTATTTCCAATGAACAAAAATTTGTTTAACTCAAAAGAGTGGAATGGGCCGAATAAGGTCTATTTCACTCTTTCGAGCTTAATGGAGTTGGGTTTAATAGAAAGAGATGAACTTAATTTCAAATTCATATTAAAGTTCTTTAGCAACTTCCAAGTAGCCTTTGTTAACTACTTTATTTAGTTATCAATTAAAGTTGGTACGAGAATTTTTTTCCAACATTTAATATTTGGTACATGTTATATATATATTTGGTATATGTATATATAGTGGCATTTAAAGGTGATTTGTCAATCCAAGCTTTTATGGCTTTCATTAATTAACAAATTTTGTTGGTTTGTTGAATTGCAATTGAAAATAAATACGAGAAAATTTGTATTGTATTATTGTTTTGTAACTTTGTTACTGATGAGTTTAATTACAATGATAAATAATTTTTATTTAAATATTTATAAAAATAAAAATAATTAATATTCAAAAAATCAAATTAAATTTTGAATATTCAAATAATGTGAAATTGCCTTTGACTTTAATAATAGGTATTACATTAATTTTTATACGTTTTGTAGATACCCATTGTTTTTATTTTCAGATCTTAAGCACAGTCATCACTTACGAATTGGTTATGTTGCAGTTACACGAAATATAAATAATATGATTGTGATTCGCTAAAAAATTGCTTTCAGCTCATCAAAAAGTGTTAAATAAAAATTTCGCACTGTATTCGTTGTTTCTATTTCACTTTTACTGTTTCAATAAGAATAAGTTCTACAATTGTTCTTTTAAAGAAACTTTTAGTTCTGAAGACGAACGAGCTTTATTGTCAATAGACCTAACGAAATACCTTTCTTTGCCTGAAAAATTTTGTGCAATTATTACGTAGCTCGCGAACAAAAGCTTCGAGGTATTTCGGATCTTATATTTACAATTTATCACCGACGATCGGTGATAAATTGTAAATATAATTTATATTTAATTTATATTAAATATATATAATAATTTATATTTATATCGTCGACTTTATTACACGGACATTTTTGGTGTTGCCATAACGAAAAATCTTTTCTATTATACTTTTAGGATACATTTTGCGGCCCATAAAATTAAGAACTATGTGTCTAAGCTATAGCTTGAAGGCTGATATTTTATTATTTTCAAAGCAAAAGCAGATATGAAAATTCAACTATATTGTTTAATGAACGAGTGAGTGATTTTATGAAAAAGGTATTAAAAATTTAATTTTTTACTCCTTTCTTATAAGTACTTTTTATTTGATGAAAATTTTGTTGTTCTAAACGAAAATCCCATTGTTGACTTTAACTAGAATATGCCCAGTATAAAATAAAGCAAAATAGTCTCAGTAAACTCCCAAATCTGTCAAACAGCAAGCGAAAATCAACGTATTTAAATTTTTATTTAAATTTTTGTAAGTTGGGTGCTGCCGTGCTGGAGACCATCCCCATTTTTTAAATGCAAAATACTCTTTCGTGAGCCCTGTATAAAAGTTTTTAAAGTAAATTCGACACACTAATCTGATCTTTTGAAAAGGGGGAGGTGTCAAAGTAATATTTATTTAATATTAATTAATTTTTTTTTTAATTCAAAAGTACGCGCCCGCACACAAATCTGAACACTTTGTATTTATTGTATTGTCATCATATTCAAACCACATCTGAAATTACAAAAAAAAGCGTAAGCCGCGCATGCAGTAGAATTACATTCAGACATTGCCAAAAATTTTAAGTTTTCTCTTAACATGTACCCTAAAAATAAAAAAAGGTTTAAAAGAATCATTCATTAATATTTAGGGACAAAGTTAAATAAATATGATTTCGATTAATATATTGGTTGTTGGAATGTAATTTGTTTTGAGCTACTAAAAAAATAAGTGAGGCTGTTAAGAACGAAATTTTGATGATGATTGTTTACGGTGACAGAAGCCAAAACCAAGCAGGGTGTAGATTTATTTCAAGAAAATTATTCAGGATTGCTACCAATTAACCAGGGTACAATTAAGTACTAAAATTGAAACACTGTAACAAAACCATGACGTGATAACCAGAAATGGATGGTGATATTAAATTTAACACTTTGTCGACATTCGGGAGGAATCCTGTGATTCAAGCTAGACAAATGGTCAGTGAAAACAACTTTGATGCAAGTATTAAAAATACTTGAATTAGCAAAACAGCGTCCTTACAAAATCTAATTAGTGGAAGAGTTGATTAGCGACGATAGCAAATATAAATTAGTAGTGGATTCTTTAGCGACTTTCACTCTAAAATGTCAAGGTGATTGATAGAATTGTATGTACTGATTTAATCATAACCCTCGTTGAGTGTTACAGACCACTACCTAGTAGCATACCCAAAAATGGATGTTTCGGCCAGCATAATTCATGGCCAAAAAATAGCAAAATTCTTCAATGACAATCTTAATGAACGGTGATATTTAAATTTTATACAGGTACAGCTTATTCCAAATTTGTCGGCTTCCTAGTGAAGACGACCCGCATTTGCCCGATTAAAGAATGTGGTTTCAGCAAGATGGAGGACCACCACCGCTTTAGGCGTTCGTCGCTAGTTAGATGAAGTCATCTCGAATAAGTGGATTGAACCGCAAGGTTGAATTGAATGGCTTCCAAGATCTTCTGATCTTATCATATTATATGACCTGGATTATGATTTTTATTGGCAATACATCAAACATAGAGTTTATTTGACAAATCTTGACATCAATAAAAGAATCATCGCATTGACGAACTTAAAGAAGACATTAAAAGCTAAAGCAGAAAATGTCAGCAAAAAATTAACGGATCTCCTGCTTTCGCACGAACTTCTTACGACATTGGAAATGAACCTAACGGAATAAAGTAAACACACCATATTTTGGATATTTTTCGAAATAAATTTTTTTCACAAAAAACATAACACAACTGTATCTGAATAAGCTTAAAACTTCGAAATATAACATTCTATACGACATTTCGATCGAACCAATCGAATTAGTACGAAATGTAACACCGACTTCCAATTAAGGGCACCCTTAACCACTAATTTCGGTTGTCCGATTCTAACAATTTTAGCCGCAATCGATCTCCTGTCTAATTACCCCGAGCTGTTTTTTTTGTTTTTTTCTTATTCGGACCTAGTGCTCGAGATATCGGGCTCCAAAAATGAAAATCGGGGAAAAGTATTGCGATTTTTTTGGTTTTTTGCCGATAATTTTTTTGTTTTTGAACTTGTAGAGCTTGCCAAGTTGCGTTTTTTGACACCAAGTTCATCCCGATATCTTGAAAACTCTTCGTGCAATTTGTATGTCTCACAAAACTCCCAAATGCATCCCTATACTCCAACGAAATGATAGTCATTTCCAATGACAGAAAGTTGAGGGAAATCAGATATAAATTTTATTTTCGGCTTCGAATTAAAAAAACGAGTAGATAATAAAAATACTTGATTATTTTAATTAAATGCTTTTTGATAATAATTTCTGTTTTCAGAAATAGCAACCACACATTTTTATTTGTGTATTTTATATTAGCATTTTATAAGTTGATCCAATGTAAAAAAATCGGTTGACCCTGCAGGCAATCCCTGAAACTTCCCGCTAATTTCGAGATCAAAGCTCTCGAAAATATCCCTATTAGAAAGCTATTGCTAAAGCTCAAAATATCCATTTTCATGGTTTTTTGAGCTCTTCGACCTCACAATATTTATTTTCTGAGATTTCCAAGCTCAAAAATAGTATTTCTATAAATTTAGAGTTCTTCGATCTCCAAAACCAGGGATATATTCAAAGAAAACGTTATTTTGGAAATTTTGAACTGCGATTTCCTTTAAACGCGTCGAATGTTTACGGCGTTCTATGCAATTCTGTAAGCACAAAACTTTTGTGTAAAGTAAAAATCTATTGGTCGTCAAATCTCAAAGTTAAAAAAAAAAACTCTTTTTCGGAAATTTGTAGACTACGATATTTTCGAACGCTTCGCTTGTTTTTTAATGCAATTTACGGCATTATTATGTAATTTTGTAAGCACAAAATTTTTATGTAAAACCAAAAATCGATTGACCTTAAAATCTCAGTTATGTTAAAAAACACGTTTTCGGAAATTTGTGAGCTGCGATATCTTTTGAATGCGTCTTTCGATTTTGATATTTTTGGCGGCACTCGACGCAGTTTTTTATGTATGTTGTAAAACGAATATAAGGTTTCAAGTAGATCGGTTATAAAATCTAAAACTTATTTCAAAAAACTTTTTTTTATAAATATTTTTGAAACAGCTCGACCGATTGACTTCAAAATCTAATTAGATTTAAGTCTCTATGAACCCTTTTACACACACACACACACACACACACACACACACACACACACACACACACACACACACACACACACACACACACGCACGCACGCACGCACAAACGTTCAGCCTAAAAAGATCGGACCCAAATTAATAACTTCCCTTGGATAGCGGGAAGTTAAAAAACTCTTTACTAAAGATCATAAATTGGAATGGATGGACGGATGGAAATAAAAATTTCAGCCTGTATAATTATTATAGTTCATGCGTTTGGTTTATTCTATCTCTGCCCACTTTAGATATCTTGAGAAAAGTATTTTTTTGATAATACGTAACAATTTTTCAATTGTTATGAGTGTGCGTGCGTACCTATTTTATTATTTATTCACAAAAGCGCTTTCGGACATATTTGTTTAAGTTTCTTTACGTGACATAATCACACAAATACAATATAAGAAAGACAAATAATATTTTGATCATACGTAGATTAAGTCGATTTTTCTGTTCAAATAAGTAAACATAATTCCAATATAAATTACCCAACGCAAATATTTCGCTTTTATTCGAATAATTCGAACACTAGTTGCTTCACTGTCATATGCTTGATAAATATACGCAAAATGAAAGTCCTAAAACAAGGAAATTTTATTAAAAACAAACCGGTAGGAATTCATAGTATGATTGGTTTTACTATGTTCTTATATCGTTTGGTCGGCTTATATCCAGTAGAAGGGCTTATTGGTACGAAAATCAGTAAACTAAGGTACGCATTTTATATTATGCAGCTATTAACCAACTTTTTTTTTTAAATACTCGTTTTTTTTATATTTCCTCGTATTAATTTATTATCATAATTATTAATTTGGTATAAAATTTTTCTTTTTAAGTTTTGTCAATTTTATAGTACGTATAAAAAAAATTGAATAATATCTATAATCGTTCATATAACGACTGTCCAATTGGCCGAGTGGGCAGAGACCCTAACTGCGGAGTCAAAGGTCGCGGGTTCGATTCCCGCTCGAGACAAATGTTTCTGTGCATGAACATATCTATTTGTTCCGTGCCTGGGTGTCAAAATATCTATATATGTATATACTATAAGAAAAAAATATTAAAGTATGTATGTCAGTTGTATGGTACGTGAAATGAAATTGAAATGAAATGAAATTTTATTTGACAATTGTAGTTAAACATGTTGCGTAAAGTAAATACTTAAACTAAAACCAACACTATAAAGTTATACTGTGTTATTTACGGTGCATATAAACAGTTGGTACCACACTAGGCAAAATTTGACTGTCCTGTGGTAGCAACCTATAATACAAGCTTTGCTTAGTTTGGTACTAGGTGGCGCTGATGCGGGATGTCCCGAATATTATTATTATTATTAGATTGCATATAAAAGTACAATTTATTATTATTTTTGCAATACAGGAAGCTTTTTCCATATAAGGAGCTTATAGCCCTTAACAATATTAATATTTAAATCATTATCTCTTTATTTGTCTCGTAGTTTTTGCAGATGACATTGAATTCCTTGCTTCGATTTGGATGTTTTTTAAATCGCTCGGTACGCTCGGGGTACTATTATGGATTTTTTTACTGTACATTGGATTTTATATTAAATATACCTTTAATTCCATACCTTCGCCGGAAAGACACAATTTTGCCCCCTGGTTTAACAAGCAAGTGAAAAGACATTTTTTTCAATCATCCAATGAAAATACTACATAATTTAAAAGAAAAATTCACATTCCAGTGCATTAAAAAAAAAATTAACACAGCATATGAAATGTAAATGTATAAAATTATGCTTAGTTTTTATTTAGTATAGATATATACTCGTATTTTCTATGGTATTTTTCATAGTGTAAATAAATTTGACAGCAGCGTTAGGTTTTAATCATGTTTTAACAGAGTCATAAATGTCACTTCACAGTATCTAAAATGTCAAACGCAATTTTGCAGGGGTGAAGACCGACGTGCGGGGACCTCGCGGACTGAAACTCGCCATCTTGTTAGCCCCAGCTAGCTAGAGAATGAGTGATTAGACAGTAAACGCAGAAGAGGGCTTCTAGTCAATTCGTATTTTTATGGTATTTTCAAACGTCCTTTGTATTTTGTTTCTCTAGCGACGAACTGCACAAACATTAAAATCTCTATATATCAAAGGCTAACCAATCATATGACAATATTGGTTTATAAAATTCTAACTTTAGCCAATAAGAAATATGAGACTTTACGTAGGCAGCGGCTTTAAGTAGTCTTTTTGCAACACGCCGTATCACTGATAATCATTCTTTTAAACACAGATTCAATATAAAATCACCTTACTCGATACTCTATTTGACTACTATAACTGGACAAACTGCCGTGCTTTCGATGATGTTGTACCGAATATGTGCATTTGGTTTAAACGTTTGGATAATAAGTAAGTAATTAAAGTTTAAAATTAACAAAAATAAATTATTACTGCCTCAAAATAAAGGATACCTTAGCTGAATTAGTAAGAAAAGAAAGTATCTCAATTAAATTTTCTATTTTTCATAGACAAATTTCTTGAAGTTATTTTTAATAATTAATCATTTTTACAGCCCAGGCGCTTCTACCTGTGTATACCGTTTTCACAATCATCTGCCTCTTAGCTTCGGCACGCGTTTGGCCGAATTTCGTAAAAGAAATCACTAAAATAGAAAAAACTTTACCGCCCATAGAAAATAGCGGATATATAATAAAATGCATCGCTGTTACTGTATCTGTGGTCTTTTTTTCAATCAGTAAGTTTCTTCTAATATTTTCTTATTATTTATTTGTACGTGTTGTTGTAAAAACCTAGTAGAGAAAGTTAGGGAGAAGAAACGCTTTAGGCACTGTATAGGCAATAACGTCGTGCATATTATTCGAAAAACTATTTATTAAAACATGCTAACAGAAACTAAAATTTAAGCATTCGATTTCTTGATCCAAAATGAACATTATAATAGTATCCGAATATTTTAAATAGAACCAGATTTGACCGCAGTTTTTTACATCTAATCTGACAGTTTTTTTATCATGTACTACTAGTACACGCATGAGAAAAGTTTCTAGGTATTCATCTGTTGTCGCTCAATTAGTGACCTCTTGTAATATTAAAGTGGACAACAGGCACGTCGTACATTTGTGTGTGTGTGTGTCTGTTTTTTGATACATGGTACATTTGTTACTGTTTTTACTATGGGAACGGATCAACTCAATTTTACGGTGGCGAAGTAGCCTGTGGGTATTAAATTTTATTATGGTACTAGTAATAGCTCAACTGCTCTCATATGTATACGTTCGCGAAACGGTTTTGACTGTCATATCGTCACGGCAGGTGACAGTGGCTGTCATCTACCGTCGGCAAGTTTTAAATCCAATCATGTATGAGTAGAAGGCACGAGCAAGTTATACGTGTCCACAGAATCCGTAATTTTCTAAATTTTCTTCATTGGAACTAAATTAGGGCGTGTTTATGCGTACGTGACCAATGAACCAATGAAGTAAAATTAGAAAATTACTGACTCTGTTGACACGTGCCCTTTGATAAAGGCATCGTATAACTTGCTCGCCCCTTCTACTTTTTTATTGTTTGTCACTAATTAGTATGTATGTAAAATGTGACGCTCTGCAAGTGCATAGCAAGTTTAATATTAGGTCTTAACCTATGAAGCTGCCGTTTTGTATGAATAAGTTAAAGTATTTTTTTTTTAAACATTTTTATTTCTTATAATCAAAGTAATCACCCATGCAATCGATGCATCTTTGCCAACACAGTGGCAGTTTATTGATGCCCTTCTTGTCAAAATCAACTGGACGAGAGGCAATAAACTCTTTAAAGGCATTTTGTACTGTCTCTCGAGAAGTGATTTTTTTTCCCGTTAAAAAGTTGTCCAAATTTTGAAAAAAGTAATAGTCGGTAGATGCAAAGTTTGGTAAGTATGGCGGATGAGGGAGAACTTCCAACCCCGACTCTAGCAGCTTGGAGACAGTTTGTTGTGCAGTATGGGGTAGCGCGTTGTCGTGAAGGAGCAGCGGGGACGACCGATTGACCAAAGCTGGTCGCAGACGTGCGAGCTTCTTCATCATTGTCTTCAGTTCTTCACAGTACACATTCGCAGCAATGCTCATGCCATTTTGTAAAAAACTGTGATGAATCACACCGGCACTAGACCACCAAACAGTGACCATCACGTTTTTAGTGGTTATTTTTCGTTTAAGACATTGCTTTGGTGCTGAACCAGGATCTAATCAACTTGCTGAGCGCTTTCGATTATCGAACAGAATCCATTTTTCTCACAGGTAAAAATCCCGTTCAAATTTTTTTCATTTCTGTGCCTGTTGAGCAACGCGAGGCAGGTCTCGACGTGTACGTTGCGCTGACGATCGTTAAGTTCGTGGGGTACCCATCTATTGAGCGTTTTACTTTGCCAATTTGTCGCAAATAGTCCAATATTATTTTGATGCTAACATCAAAAGCTGCTGCAAGTTCAGCTGTAGTTTGAGTATCATCAGCTTCCACAATCGCCTTAAATTCTTCATTGTTGACCAAAGTGTCCGGACGACCACGGGGTTCATTATTCAAGTCATAATTTCCAGAACAGAAGCGGGCAAACCAATAACGGGTAGTGCGTTCGTTTGTTAAGTTCTCTCCGTAAACGTTGTTGATGTTACGTGCTGTTTGTGCCGCATTAGTGTCACGATGGAACTCGTATTCCATAATTACAGGAATTTTTAAAGTGTCCATTATGACGAAAAATGTTCAAATGTAATGAAAACACAACGCTAATTAATAAATCAAAGACTGACTTTGTAAAAAGAATGTCATATTTTTAAAACAAAATTAATTTAAATTTAGAATTCATAGCCAATCAAAAAATATTTTTTGGTTAAAATGGCCAACTGCAGAACGGCAACTTCATAAGTTAAGACCTAATTAATAATATATGTTATTTTCATGTCTGTTTGTTAATTAATTCTTTATACAATACTATTCTACAATATTACTATACAATACATTATTATTTCATTAATTCTCAACACATTAAATTTAATTTTTTTAATTTATTATTTTAAGATAATTTGTAACTCACGAACTATGGACCCTGGTCTGAAATAAATGTTTATTTATTTATTTATGTACATCGCGCTTCTTTCGGTTAGAAATTTCACAGTGATTTCACGTGTTGAATTTCACAGACAGTTATTTTTAAAATCCATGAGCTTTTAACGCGCTAAATTCAATCAATCAATCAATCACTATCAGTCAATATCAATTACTCAATCAATATCACAAAATATACCATTCGCTACTAAAAATGAAATTTGAAATATGATTTATATTACTACGACCAAATCGGCTATTTTTTTTTCAATGGCCGTTATTTGGTCGGCTCTTAGATATCGATTTTGAAAGCAATCGGTCCAGTCACTAAAAAGTTTAAAATAGCGGACATTTAAAAAAAAATAGGAAACCTATATTCAAATACATAATCTATATTTATTTAAACTAAAACTTAACATCCAACGATAATTTTACATAAATCGCAGCACACATACAATACGGAAATTACGGGATGGCGACACAAGCGCCCTTCACAACTCCCGAGCTACAAGTAAAATCACATTGAAAGTTTTGAAATTACATAATTTTATATAAATCGCAGCACACATACAATACAGAAATTACGGGATGGCGACACAAGCGCCCTTCACAACTCCCGAGCTACAAGTGAAATCACATTGAAAGTTTTGAAATTACATAATTTTATATAAATCGCAGCACACATACAATACAGAAATTACGTGATGTCGACACAATCGCCCTTCACAACTCCCGAGCTACAAGTGAAATCACATTGAAAGTTTTGAAATTACATAATTTTATATAAATCGCAGTACACATACAATAAAGAAATTACGTGATGTCGACTCAATCGCCCTTCACAACTCCCGAGCTACAAGTGAAATCACATTGAAAGTTTTGAAATTACATAATTTTATATAAATCGCAGCACACATACAATACAGAAATTACGGGATGGCGACACAAGCGCCCTTCACAACTCCCGAGCTACAAGTAAAATCACATTGAAAGTTTTGAAATTACATAATTTTATATAAATCGCAGCACACATACAATACAGAAATTACGTGATGTCGACACAATCGCCCTTCACAACTCCCGAGCTACAAGTGAAATCACACTGAAAGTTTTGAAATTACATAATTTTATATAAATCGCAGCACACATACAATACAAAAATTATGTGATGTCGACACAATCGCCCTTCACAACTCCCGAGTTACAAGTGAAATCACATTGAAAGTTTTGAAACCGTAAACGAGTGAAATCACATTGAAACTGAAAAAGTAAAATTTCATCCAAAAGGATAAAATGCGCAGGGTTGTTGATTTCTTTTTTTTTTGTTTTAACATTGCGGTGGGAAGGCGGATTAAACTCTAGAGTTTCTGCGCCCGGGTGCGCGGGTATGTGGAGTTGCACCCACTAAACAACCGCCTGAAGCAGAATAAGGACGCGTGTCGTTAGCCCGAAAGCTCCAACGACTTCATCAAAGCGGCCAGGAGGCACACTAGGGTGTCACCGGCGCGAATTTGTCGAGAAACCCCTAAGAGTTACTCGATGCGAAATAAAGGTCGGCGATTTCGTTGAGTATTATTTGTAGCAGAAGTAACAGGTAGCAGACCGTGGAAAGTAGGTAGCAGGTGCGACGTATGATTACGCATTTCTTGTGATTTTTCACACGCTATTTGTGAAATGTTCCAAGCTTAGTACCAGTGTCGTGGTATGATGGTGTGTAAATGCCCCGAGGCGCTATTGACCACTGTTCGTACAAAACGACATTAGTTGGTGTATTTTATTTTTGTTGGAAAAAATCTTTTAAATTATAATAGGGTTTATTAGAGATATATTGTTTCAATTTTTGTTTGAAAAATGTAAATTTTCTATATTTTTGATGTCGTTTGGTATATGATTATAATAAAAAGTATATAATATATATGAATAGCCATAGAGTAAATAAATTTGACAGCAGCGTTTGGTTTAATTTCTCATTGCTGTAATCACAAAGTTAATTTAAATTATTCTGCACATTTTACGAGTTATTGTTTTTAAATTTTTCTTTCAGTGGAACTCACTTTTCATTTGTTAATGAACATAATGGATATAGCTGCTTGCTCCGAAAAGGAAGTTCCAGCTGCAGAATATTTCAAAAAGTTTTTTCCTTCCATATTCGAGTATACGGACTATACTCCGTGGAAAGGCATTTCCACTGTGGTAAATACAACAAGAATTAAAGTTATTCTATAACAAATACAATATATGTTCATAATTTTTTATGTTCTGTCATCGTTTTTTAGGGTTCCACAGCGAAATGGCGAAAAAGGAACCTTTATAGTTTTTAATCATATGATCATGAAACGTCTCAGCGTTATAGAAAATTAATATTACAAAATTATTCATGATATTTGATATATCTATTGTGGTAGTTTTCCTTGGACTAGCTATACAAAAGAAAATAGTGTAAATTACATATGTAAAGTAAATTCAACCCCCCACTGTAACCGAAGCCGAATAAGTTACAATACAATAAGGCAATTCATTTCTTTGTCATTGTGTCGTATATAGAATTTCGTATACGTTTCCACAGCTATACGGTGAAAATGTATTATAATGATTACCAATATTAGGATAAAACTACAAATATTTTAAAAGTAAAATTTTGATAACTGTTAAACTTTCCCATATTACTACTACTGGAATAACAATTAAGCGAATTCTCAATTTCAGTTAATTCAATAATCCTCGTTACTCTAATATCATATTTTTTGAAAAACGTGTTAAAGTTGTTACAACAACAAAACGTTTTTTTTTAGGCACCACAACAATCACCATGGATCCAGAGCTTTTGGAGACACGCGTTACTGATAGATTTTGTTACATATTTTAATATATTTTTTCCAATAAACAGCTAAAGGTCACATTGCTTTCCAGCCGATAAGCTTTCCTATATAGTACGATAATAGAAATATTTTCAGTGCTAAAATATCGATATAGTTAAACCGAGCGTTCCTCGCGTTTGCTTATTTGCTACAATACCGCTGTCACGGCACCAAGTCATAAAACTATTTTATAAATATAAAAATTAGAATAACAAATAACATTTATTCGTCCTATTTTAGTTAAATTAATGCAATAAAGAAGTACATAAAATTAAATACATTAGCCACCGATAATAATAACATAACATTTTACGAAATTACAGATTATCTTCGTACAACTGGTATTGAGTTCAAATTTAAACGACGTCATTGTGATTGTAATCAGTATTTACCTTACGATGTATTTTCGAGATTTTCATGAAAACTTTTCGTCAGCTATCGGAAAGGTAAGATTTGGAACGATTTCATTTCAGGAAATAGTGTCTATTAGTTCGTAAAGTTCTGAATTTTACGAGTTTTTATTGAAGATCGTATGAGGTAATTAAAAAGGGAAGTCGTGTGATGACGCCATGTTTGGGTGAAATAGCAATATACAAAAAAATTGTTTTTTTTCCGGAAAAGGTCTATTTTACCTTCCCTATGTCATTTCGTGTCATATAAACAGTCTCCTTGGCTAACTTATTTTGTTTTAAATCTAGAGTCAGTCGCAGTGGGAGAACTTAAGGAGACAACATTCTAGATTACTTCGTCTTATCCGTTTAACTGATGAACATTTCAGTGACTTAGTCCTGATATGCTTTGGCAAAAACCTTTCGTACATCTGTGTAATTCTTCTGAACTTGTTGAGGTATGTATGTAAATTGCTATTTAATCACCTGTAACGTAATGAGGATCTTTTTTTCAAAACGAGTACAATTTTATTTTCAAAAATGACGAGTGTTATTTTTTTTTTTTTTGGTTGTCCTGCAGTGTTACACTTAAATATTGCACAATTAAGTTTAATCTCAAATAACGTCAAATGTGGATTAATCTTTTGATTTTAATTATTGAACTATATTATTACGTTAATATTAGTGCTTATTTTAACTTACGATCTTATTTATGTGTTTTAAGAATGTGAGTTTGTGTGCTGTAATTATGACTAATTCATTATTTAGATTAATAAATATAATGCCTCATTACGTGCATAGAGCATATAAATGAAGTCGATGAGGTATTGAGCAGGTTGATATTAGTTTCATTACACACAGTATTTCTTATAGACTGTAGAATCGTGTCAGAAATTAATAGTTTATTTTGAACTAGCTTTCCGCCCGCGGTTTCGCCCACGTGGACTACACAGTGGTACTGGTACAGATAAATGGCCGGTATAACCTAAGAAATCTCTATAGGTACCTAATTTCATCAAAATCCATTTAAGCATTTTGGCATTTAGAATAGCTATCCTACAAATCGGCCCCAAAATCGGTCAGCCGTTTTTGGCAAAATGCAGCAAAATCGGATCAACTGGTTCGACGATTAGCCCGAACAAACAGATGGACAAACACACAGACAAAAACCAACTTATGTCACTCCTGATAATCTCTTTTTTATGTCAGCGAAGATTCAATGAAATGGTTTAGTCGTTTTGGATATTAGCCGGAATAAAAAGACACACAGAAAACTACACGGACAAAAAGTTACCTACTTATATCACTCATTAAAAGTTTAATTAAAACATTAAATGTTTAGCTCGAACATACAGATAAACAGACAGACAGACACTTCTTACATCCATGTATGCCACTCCTTATACCCTTTTTTTCACGTCTGCAAAGTTTCATTAAAATCGGTGTTTTAGAGTTTAGTTCGAACAGAGAGAGAGAGACGAACAGACAGACATACAAAAAGTATTGTATGTCACTCCTGACAATCTTTTTATTACACCGATAAAGTTTCATTGAAATCAGTTCAGCCCTTTCGGATATCGATTGGAACAAACAGACAGATTGACAGACAGATAAACAAAAAGTATTGCATGTCATTAATGATAATCTTTTTATCATATCTGTGAAGTTTCATTAAAATCAGTTCAGCCGTTTCAGAGATTAGATCGAATAGACAGACAGACAGAGGGGCAGACACATAATAATTATAGGATGTCACTCCTGATAATCTTTTTATCATATCTGTGAAGTTTCGTTGAAATCGGTTGAAATGAAATTTTTTTGTTTTCACATTTAGTACGTATAAAATACATCGCGAATGGGTTGACTAAAAAATTCCTGGTAAAGCTATAATTAGTTAAATAATAATAAAAATATAGCGATATATATTTATCTTGAAATTTTTGGACCAGGAAAGTAAATAAAACTAAACAAAGTAAACAGTTAAAAATTAAAATTAACAATAAACATACACGATAGATGAATGTACCTGTTTATACTCGCCAATCCACTAGTTATGCCAGGTAAAAAATGGGCAACCCAACGTTTGCATATTCTGTAGGCTTCATACTTTCGATTGGTATTAAATTTATTTATTAAACACATGTGTCCAATGTTGAAGAAAAATTTCGAAAAAAAAACGAAAAAATTTCATCAGTGAAACACATGGGTTAAGGTCGTTATTGATTCCGACCCTCTACTATTCGGAAAAATAATCACAACAGTCGATTCCAAGTTCTATAATTCATCGAATAGCTATTGAATGCTTCGGCATACTCTCTTATGTCGAAATATGTAAAAATATTTGAAATATTTTTTAGTTATATTTTAATGGTAGTATTGTAAAGAAAAACGTTGCAATAATGACTCCAGTTTCGACTCTATTTGGCAGAAGATAAACATTTCACGGTACCGGGTTCTGCGTGACGCCCAGGAAAATGCCTTTTCTTTTATTTCCGCATTCATTTCGCTGCCCTACATTTTACAGCAAATAGGTTCTATTGACATCACTTCATCGTACGTCACTTTGACGCTGACAATTTTGTTTATTTTAACCTCCGGCATGTCATTCGGAAATGGTCATCGATTAGTCTTGAACTGCATCAATTCCAATCCATGTGTTGACCCCGTTGTCCAATACCTTTTCTTATTATATTTTAGAATTCAGATAAATTTAACATTTATTTTCAGAAAAAAAGAAGAACAGCATAAGACCAAGATTTGCGACCAACAGTGAGTCTTACGTTAATCTCTTTTTTATAATTTTTTCCGATTTTCAATTTTAATCAGAACTTTTATATCACTTACAGAATTGGTCTAGTATTAATTAAGATGGGTTGGTTTCTATGGACATTCTTATTTTTAGTCGGTCGTTGTGGCTCTGTTGCTTTCTTAACCGCCAGACTAAACACAGTAGCTCAGAAAATAACGCTCAGCATTTATGAAATGCCTGATATCAGCTATTACAAAGAGGTAGGTATTTTTTTTTTATTTTCATAATCGATTGAACTTTATCATAATTATATAACTAAATTTAGTTAATACATAAAACTGAAGTATTTTTTAATGAGGCTGCACTGTAAAAGTATTTCTAGCTACGCGCTAGGCCAAAAGCCAAAGACAAAAGTATATTCTGTACACACGGTATCAAAAGTTCAAATCGTCAAAACGTCAAAATGTCCAATTCAATTATATAAACATGTCATAATACGTACGTGCATTATTTTTAGATGAGAAATTTTTGGTAAAAAGTTGTAAATAAATAGTTCAACAGTTGTTTATATATTAAACATTAAGGATTAAAATAATTAAATACTTGTTTTAAAAATTTAACTCTTGATAGTAAAATGTTGACTCTTCACAACAGCATTGGAAAGTGTATTAGACATTGTCATAATGGCAGAATTGCTGAAAAATCTCGACATCATGTTCAAATACCTTAATTACATAGAGTCTTCCAACAAGTGGGTTTAAAAATGCCCATAGGCAAGACGAAATTTAATTCAAATGTCCAGGTCGTACCCCCTTCAGCTGTTGTTGGGATATTATCGACGAATACATTATTTTACCTGGAACAGAGTGTCAGAGTCGATAACTCCAATTTCCACAAAGATGTCGCATAAAGAATCAAGTTTGGAATACGCAACTGAACAATCTAAAAAAAATAATTATTCCACAGTCAAGGCGCCTCGTGTCTCAGATAAACACAGCAACAATAGCCCTCAGTGGGTCTCAGTTCTTCTACATTACAAGAGGAAGTATTCTTACTGTAAGTAAATGGAGTTTCAACACTGAAAACTCAACCTGTAACCTAACCCTGAAGTTATCGAACTAGAATATGTTGTCTATTAATAGGGACGTATGCATATTTATTTTAAACTATCATAACTTGTTGATACGGAGTCGTAGCTTATTCTAATGTAGTATAAGGAGTCCATTTAGTTACTAGATTCGAGCGACCCGCATTGTTAATGAGTATTAGCTTTACTAGGTATGTAGCCGGTTATGATAACAGCATCTGTATTCAAATACGTTAAAGATTCGGAAACATCTTTTACGTTTTGATGATCAGTCAGTTAGTATCAATATATGCTTTGAAATATCATATATTTATATAAACTGCGTTAAAAACTTGAATATTCTGCAAGACTATGAAGCTGTATAGATTTAAGAATTTCATATTAATTTCAATTTGATGTATCAAACCGTTTCTGAGAAAAATTAACATTTACACACGGACTGACAGGAGACAAAGTGATTTTATAAGGATTCTATTTTTATTGTATAAATTTAGGAAACCCTAAAAGTGTTAAAAAAAATTCTATATCCAAAATAACGTATTCGGGTACTTAAACTATTTCACTATAAAATCTTTTTAATATTAATTATTGGCCACTAGTAACTTCGCCTGTGTAGGTTACACGATTGTATTTTTCGGATTTGATACAAATTAGCGAATATTCAAAATGCCAAGCTACTTTGCTGCCAATTTATATAAAAACCTGTTCAGCGGTTGAGCAGTGAAAACGAAAAAAAAGCAATGACTGACAGACAGACAGACATAGTCAAATAGATACTTTCGCATTCTAATATTAGTATGGTTTAATACAGAACATTTGTTACAGATGGTGGCCACTCTAATAACGTACGAACTAGTACTGTTGCAGTTTTCGGTGGCCACGCCTGATTTAGCAAATAACATCACGGAAATAATACGAAATGGGACGAATCATACTGCCTACTAATCTTAATACACAGTAATTCGCCTTAAAAATATAGTGGTATATGTGAAATGCAATTCAGCGCGTCAATGCGATGAGCGTCATGGGCACATTTGCGTCGGGGGTGACGAGGGGTGGATTATTGGATTAGTTTTATTTTTTATTATTATTATTTTTGTGTCTTATGTGAAATGTAAATCATGTATAAGTCAAGTAATTTATTTAATATTATATTGGAAATAGTACTAAAACGAAAATTGGACCTCTCATTGCATGTAGGTATATAAAATTTCGGCCGATGTGAATTAACACTCATAGAAACACGGAAAAAAGTATTGGATGATAATACTAAGTACCAGAACTTTTAGTAGCAGAAAAAATTGTGTTTTATACTATTAATTTTGTAAATTTTACAAAAAAGCAATTTTAAAATAACGATTAAATTTGTAATGAATACAAAAAAAACTTGCAAATATGAATTTATCTTAGTTGTAATTAGCTTAATTAATTTATCGCAGTTAGCTTTAGCTATTGCGCTACTCTTTGAAATTTTTTAGGATCAACCGCATAGACATTAAGGTCGCTTATTTAAAAGTTTCTAAATTGTTAATTACTTATTTCTAAAAACAATTCGTTTGTGAAACGTACAAGCAGCCCAGAGAGAAACTTTTTTCCAATTTGAGTTCGTTTAAATAATTATATTGATCATCTTAAATTAATATTTTTAAATTAAAAAAAAATATGTAAATTGTGTCCCTAGAATACGAGAGTGTATTGACGAGATACCGGATGCAAAAATTTACATACAGTATATTTTGTTGTACAGTCGATGTAGCCACTCTGCTGTATACGCAGATAAATGTGAAAACCGTATTTAAACATTAATTTAACAGTGTTTCAGTTCAGATCAATAAGAAAAGTCCAATATGTCTTAAAGTAAACTTTACTGGGACTACATAAATACTAATATACTATAAACAAATACTATTACTAGTGACATCTGTTTATATTGTATGTCGTTAGTATATTGTGACGTCAATGTATAGAAGCACGTCGATGTGTTATAGAAAGTACTTGAAAAGATCACCCGGCTATTCAAACACATCGATCAAATACAGAAACATGGAGAAATTCCGAGACAAAAAATGAACTACACCAAAGAAATGCTTTTACGAGACGGTTTTTTAATCAAAGAGAATTACGCGCTCGGTAATTCAATTTTGGAGACGCATATCGATGACTACACAAACACTGGTACACTGAAAAAAGTAGATAACAAAACTAATTGTGTAGCGTGAAAATAGCAAAACTTTGTTATTTTTTAAACAAAGTTAGTTAAAATGCAAGCTACTGGTTGGTACAAGATGATACAACTGAGTTTGATTACTTATAGGAAACTTATGTTGTCACTATTTTTAGGTAACTAGTAATCAAATTTTTTGTTACTTATAACTAAAAACTTTTTTCTGTGTACTGTCGCCAGAAATTTCCCACGGTAAATTGAAAGTTAGACTTTTATATTAGAATGTTCGACGACAGAAATTTCGAGATGCTTGGTGGCGGGAAATTTTTGAGGCCTATATAAGGACGACAACGTGACGTCAGTCTATCAGTTTATTTATAAATCAAGTGCGATCAACTGCGAGGTATAAAGTGAGACAACAGTGTAATTCGGGATCGTTGTGAGTTGTGACTAAAGTAGTTTGTAATTTTGTTCATAGTAAAATAAAGTACAATTAAATTAGTGTTTTAGTGCATCCTATATATTTGGACCGATAGCCGGTAACAATATTAACTTTTTCCTCGCTAATTTCAGTCTTTACGAAAATTCAGTGATTTAAATTCCACGGTAAGAGCTTTTCCACCGTGAATAAGACGAAGGGCATACATCAAATAGCTGAACGTAAGAACGCCGGAGACAAAAGATAAGTGGCGAGCAATTTAAAACGCTCGCCTCACACAATATATATCGCCCGTCCGCTCGGCGCGGCTTGAACAAGCCAAATTTATAAAATAATCAAACTCAAAGTTACGTAAATCGTTGGAAAATTAATTTCTACTCATATAAAAGTAAAAGGTTTTTATGTTTGTTTTTCCTATATTTCAGAAGGTAGAACAGATTGCGATGGGCGGTTTTCCAAGTTCAGTTGTTACGAAATTAAATGTCATTGCAGGTCACAACGGTTGTCAATGTCCATTGATTGGAATAAAATCTAAATTCTTTTCGGTTGTCACAGTTATTTGTCAACTCAAAATTTTTAACACCAATATTTTGTTTGTTTTAAGTATTTTTGTGAAGTTGTATATTTGTGTTTTTAATTTATAAACAAAAGTCGTTTTAATCTACTTTGTTTGAACATATTGTTAAATATTTTGTTAAAACTTATTCTGAAACTCTTCTGAGAAAACTTCAACTGACTATACGGTTCACAATATCACGGGTAAACAGCATAGGCTTAGCAATAGCGCACAGGAAGTACACACACAAAGTCGACGAAGGCCTTTAGACAGGGCAATTCAGAGCAATTAAAATGTGCGGTAAGTGGGGTGGGACGAAGCGAATGAGCCCTGCTGTAAAAGGTTGTCGCATTCATGTTCTTCAACAGTAAATGAACATGGTACTTGCTGCATCAAATTGCAGTTTTTTTTTTTAATACGAGTAATAGCCGAGTGGTGAAGAGCGCGCTTCTTGTTTAAGAGGAGACATGGAGACATGACATGGAGAGCATGTCAATCAGTGCCTGAAGTCGGCGTCTCCGACCACTCCGACCACTCCGACCACGATCGACCTTGACCTGAAACTTGAAATTTGGGTATCAACACAATAAGTCAGTTATAAAAATATTGACTTATTGGTCAGGCGATCACATATACCACGTTAGAGCAATTACTTTGAAAACCTAGACAACGATAGGTATGTGATACCTGATTTTGAAGGTTTCTTTAATAACAATGAATAATTATTATTATAATAAAAATTATGTCAATTCTGATCTTTTTCAGTAGGCGATGGCCAATATTTAGGCACTGTCGGCATTATCCGGTACATGAAAGGTGCCATTCTACGGATACTGTGTAGTGATAGGGTTCTGTTGGAAACTTTTGTGTACGGAACCTTAAAAGTATTACTTTAATACTGTAAAACCCACCGTTTCCGTAGTCGGTTACAATAGAAGGTAAAAACTGTCGGCATTCAGGTTTAGCCATGTGATACCACTTCACGAATAATGTAGACGACGATATTTCCGCTGAGCGAAAGAATATCTGTTATAGATTACACAAGCACACGATATACGGTTCGATCTATTCGCAAAATAAATTGTACTGAGATTGATCTAGGAATAACATCGAGCCGTGTCCATCACACATCGACAAAATTTGACGACGATGAACATGACTAAACGGGAATAATATATTTGGACAAAAATTGTAGGTCTTAAAAAAGACACAATCAAGTAGTACGAGATAGTAAAGTGAGCAGCTACGAGTTAAACCTATTAATTTAGTATTTTAATTTAGTATGATAGTTTACAACAATTGTAGTTATTTTAATAAATGATAAAAGATAAAGTCTACCGTTTCTTCTTATTACCAGGCATAATATACTGTAAGAAATATTTCGCCACAATGCTTTTTATTAGCGGAAATGAGTAGGAAGTATTGAAAGAAAAATAGAATATTTTTTATTTTATGAAGAATAAGAATATTTATTTAAAAAATCGCAATATGAATGTAATACAAAATTACAGAAAATCATGAGTATATTTATGAAGTTCATGTTAGGAAATACAAGAGTAGTGAATGCAGTACCTATTATTAACAGCGGATACTACAATAGACTTAATTAAGCCTGTGTTGTAATAATCTAGTCCAGTATTAATAATAATACAATAAATAAGTAAAGCTTGTATTACCGGTACCAAACAACTGATATGCACGTACTTAAATTTACTTTATATATATAAATATTTTACACCCAGACACGGAATAAATATACTTGTTCATGCACACAAATATTTGTCTCGGGCGGAAATCGAACCCGCGACTCTTGGTTCCGCGGATAGGGTCTCTAATCGCTCGGTGCTCGTTGAAAAACTTGGTTATACAATATTGTTAAAAAATACTTGTGGTATGAAAAAGTTGCTTACAACTAAATAAAAATCAGCTTATCACTAATTAAACTAAACAGGATTTAATAACATTTAACTAGACAGATACAGACTTTAAAATGGAAGCCATTTGTTTATGGTGTATATATTTCAGATCTTTAGTAAGTTATGTGCAAAAGCGACATCCAGATGTACAGTTGCCTGCCCTCATATCTGAACACGGTTCGAAACAGTCGACAGGTGAACAGAGAAGTGTATCACAAGTCTTCCAACTTCCGCCATGCATTCTAGTCGCAGCAAACAGACAGACTCCCACCTTATTGTAGGAGCCCGAATGTGCCGTTTATGTCTTTTCCACGATTTTAAGTGCAATTTGAAAGTGATCAAAATCCAAAGTTCTCAGATTTGGGCGCCAGACGTCTGTACGTACTATTGCAGTTACAAACACCCTCTTCAAAAAAATATCATAATATATTTATCTGCTTACTCGAACTTATTTAACACATTACTACTTTTCTCTTTTATTTTATAACCATAATAATCGTACGTACGAATTGATTTTTGACGTACAAATATAATCAACTACGCCACGAAAACCAATAGGTGTACGTACTAGTTGATACTACGTCGGTTTTGCAAACCAAATGAAGTGCGCATTTGAAATCGAGCCAAGGATTCAGTATCAAAATGTTATGCAGATGTCCATACGAGGGGATTGCTTTGATGGTATGCAGATAAATGTAATTTTAGAGTAAACGAGAGAGCTTATTCCTTGGTTAACTATGCGTTTGTGTGTTTGTATTTTAAAAGGCAATTATGAAAGTATTCAGATTCTGTTGCCAGTATGTCTGTCTGCATTATACTAGATTTTAAAACTACTCACAAATTAACAATATAACTTTGGAATTATTAGTTTCTTTTCCTTGATGAGTAAGTATTACTTTGAACGAAATACGTTGCAAAATATTGCAGCGTCCACACATTGCGTTAAACGTGTTACCATAAAAAATACAAAATTGGCATTTGCCCTTTGGGTCAAAAACTAAATATGTCGTGTTTCAAGATTTTTGGAAATCTAATTATTAAGAGAGTAAAACGAGGAATGATACTATGTATGAGAAATCATTCTTAAAGTTAAAAATAAGAAATGTAGAATTCAAAAAAATCGTGTTACAGGTTTATGGAAATTTAATTGATGGGGTGAAATGGGCAATCATGGTTTCTAATTTTTAAGGTAAGAGTCACGGAAATTACTATTTAGCCTTTTCGTTCGTAATTAACAAAAACAATTTTTAACATTTATAGAAATTGAATATTTAAGGGGGTAAAATAGTTACAATTTGTTACCTTTTGGTTAGAAAATTAAAATTAAACGTTTAGATGTTTTTTGTGAAATTGTAGAAAAACTCTCAATAAATGCTAATACACAAATGCAATCCATGCGAAGCTACGGGCGGTCACTAGTAGTTTTTCATAATACAGCCGCTATGAGATGAAACGCAGCAGCTTATCCGCCATTAGTGCTTTCGTAAATACCTACTACGAATGTGGCGACGTCTTAACTTAGCTGGAGAAAATTTTTTAAATAAGTGGATCTGAAATGAGTTTGTGCTAAGAAATGGATTAAATAATCTCACACTTAATTCTAGTTATAAATAAATCAGATTTCTTATGTCTGAGAATACATAAATATATTTTCTATTATATACGACACCAGAATCATTAACATCTATAAAACTTGGATAGATATTTTGACCTCTATGTATACATGTAGAAGCACGTCGATGTGTTACAGAATGTACTCTAAAATATCATTATCATCATCATCAGCCCATTTTTACCCCACTGCAGGGGCTTAGGCCTCCCCCAGGGTGAGGAGGGGGGCTTGGAGCTTAAGTCCACCACGCTGCTCCACTGCGGGTTGGGAACTGTAACGACCGCCATCTATTGACAGCGTCCGGGACCGACTGCTTAACGTGCCCTCCGAAGCACGGTGTCAGTGATATTGTGTACTTAAGTCAGAAAAACTCATTGGTACACGCCCGAATTCGAACCATGGCCTTATAAATTTGAGACAGGTTCGTTGCGCTCTGGGCTATCACGACACTAAAATATCACACGGCTATTTATATATACCGATCAAATACAGAAACATCGAAATAAAAAATAATATAGGATGCGCTATAGACTTTTCGTGACGAATTTCTTGATGTAGTTGATTTATAAACCTAAAGGAGTCATTTTGGCTCTCAGTTTCACCCTCAAAGATAACTTGAAAAACAGTACGTAAAATATGTGTAAATAAAAAGAGAAAAAAAGCTTTGTAATATGTAAAAATGTTTGGAATGCATCACGCAAGGACGTTTTAATAGGTCAAGGACTGTGCACTCTGAAAACAGTTTATTACAAAAATAAAACCTTTGTGTTAAGCATAAGGTTCATTTTAGACAGCAAACATTAAGGAGACAAAATGAGATAAGGGAGATAGCTACGTCCAAGTCCCTTTGTCCCTTTGTAACGCTTGTTGTTGGAAAAAGCCATTTAATTTTGTAGGTTAATTATAGATTTTTATGAATACGATTATCGATCTAATATCGATATTTGTGCTTTGCAGGTTTATAATATATCTTGGTATTAAGATTATAAAAGTATTTTTGAAATTTCTTAAAATATTCACTATAATAATTAAAAACGGTGTCATAACTTTATGGCGATTTATGGTTATAAAATTCCCTGAATCCTCGTTTTATATTTTTATATATATATAGGGAATTTTGACATATGTCCTGTCAAACTTAAAGTGCTGATGACGTACTACTAAGATGACCTTAACATTAAAACCACAGACAAGTCAACCTTATAGACCACGCTTTGAGAGGGAGTTGCATTCGCCAAGGCTATGTAGTGACCCTACTTATCTACGTCACTAGTGTGCCATCAGTTGGAAGCACGTCGGAAACCATTAAATTGTAAATTTTGAACGAGCCAATGAAAACTAGCCGACCTCTCCCCGCACCCCGCCACTTTTTTGCGATTTCATTTTCGTACTGACGTTTATTAAAGCGTGGTCTATAGGTTGACTGGTCTGTGATTAAAACTAATATGTGGCATTCTCGGCATCATTCAATGTTTTTTTTGTTCTATACCTACTAAAGCAAATAATAAAATATACAATTACATAAAAATATATTAACGGTACCCATAATACAAGCTTTGCTTAGTTTGGGACTAGATGGCGCTATGTGGAATGTCCCAGTAATTATTTTTACAACAAAAAAACATCACATGTTGCATTCAACATCACACAAACAGAATTTTATAGTTTATCGATGTGGCCTTTCTTTTTTTACTCAGTAGATAAATAGTAAACAAGCAAAATACCGCAAGCTTTCGCGTTTCAACGCTACTTCACCTCATCCTTGAAGCGAAGATCTGCTCGCGTTTCGAAACTATGTTGTCCTTTTATGTTGAAGTAATATACATACGGAGGCAACGGATACTTTAGATAAAACACAATTTTAGTATATTTATGTCGTGTATAAATAAATCCGGTCCATTATTGTAGGTCATAAAATAAAACAATGTCTACAACATTTTTGATGCTGAAACAAACACTGAGTATGATACTAAAAAATAATTAATAAATGAACAAATGCAATTACAATGCCTACTTATTTGATTTGACGACGTCTTACACCTCAGCTACACAGAAAATAGTCGTCAACACAGACCAGTCAACCTACACGCTTTAATAAACGTCGGTACGAAAACGAAATCGCCAAAAAGTGGCGGGGTGCGGGGAGAGGTCTGCTTGTTTTCATTGGCTCGTTCAAAATTGACAATTTAATGGCTTCCGACGTGCTTCCAACTGACGGCTCACTAGTGACGTAGTTATGTAGTGTCACTACATAGCCTTGGCGAATGCTATTCCCTGTCAAAGCGTGGTCTATAAGGTTAACTTGTCTGTGGTCGTCAATAATCTCTTGTTGAAAAGGAGCAGTAAGTAGGTACATTAAATGCAAAACTATACTATAGGATTGTGTTTAAGTTTCAGAGTTCATACAAAAATTTCTATTACAAACATTCAAACTATTTTCTGACGTCATCATGGCGTGATAAAAGCCGTAACGCGAAACTCTTATTCGAGCGATAGAGTATCATTTGGTATGCTTAAGAATGCTTAAGCGAGTAAATGGCTTCGAGGAGAGAAATTTTCATAGTAGGTTATGCGTAACTAAGCAAAGTAAAAAGACAATATACAGAACTATTGATATTTAAATTTTTACTATGTCCAATTAGCTATTTTTGAAGTCGGTGTCAGTAAAGTCAAGAAAAACACAAGTATTTTTAGTAACTTAGTATAGTTCGCCTCAAACTTTATGGCGGATCAGAATACAACGCTGTAAGCGTGCTTGCGCAGGTACAGTCATACACCCCTCGCTCCACTGCGTCCCGCTACACCTAAAACTGGTTACTGCGACGCGACTTGTGCCTATGTTCACATCCGCCATTGTTGATTGATTGGAACTATACTAGTGACAAAAAAGACGATTGTTTATAAAAAAACTGCAATAATTTGCGTATTTGGCGCGGGATCGCTGCCGTGTGTATAGGGAAACGGAACAGTAGTCGAAACAAATGGTGGCTCTATACAAATGCAAACACACTTATTTCTTACTGTCCCCATCCTGCTTCAGTTGTGGTTGTGGCCGCGGCCTCTTCGATGACAGTCAAAACCCAGATGAAAGTCCTCATCAAACTTCTGTACACTGTTGGGGAGTTCCCCTCGACTGCCTGCCATTTCCATTCTCAGATTTGCTCTAGGTTAATATTATATTTTTGCTATTCATTAGAACTAGGTACAGTTAGGTGATAAATTTTATTATAATCTGTTAACGAGACGCGAGTAAAATTCAAGACAACGGAATTCATCTGCTAATGTACTAACCTAAGAGGTGGGCATTTTCTTAAAATTCGACTCTGACCGATTTCGAGATAAGCCTCTATTCAATAAAAAAATCAATCAAATCATTTCACAATTGGCAAGAATATCGTGTAACATACACTCCAAAAAATATAGGTATACAGAGCTTACCGAACTAACCAGAAAGTTAAAAATAACAATAGGATAAGTGATAAAAAAAGAAGTTTTAAACATGTTTTTGGCGATAACCGTTAGTTTGCGCCTTCTACTAACTTGAAACTTTTTGTTTGGATTGGTAAGCTCTAGATGCTCTATAAGTTTGTACTACGTTTAGCCGAACAGTCAAATTAAGAATCTTAAGAATCTTCTCATTTTTGAGTATATAAATTTGTCGTGAACGTTAGTAGTTGGCTGTAAGTAACACGATAAAATTTAAAACAGAAAGTTCACCAAACTTAGTCGAAGTTTGGTAAACTTTCCGTTTTAAATTTCAAATCCAATCCACATCAATCCTTTTAATCTGAAATAGGAGTGACAGAAAAACAAATAAAGAAGTTCCATTAAAACATCAGTGAAGAAGATTATCTTCTCCATTACTTTACTAGTTTAATAAAGCCGTTATTTGCTTGTTTGTAAATACACAACTACTTCTGTTTAACTTTGAAAGGCAAACTGAGAAGATATTGAATTACTCTCAACTTATAGATCATTGAAAGTTACAACGAATTTATGATTTTAAAAGCACATCGCTAAAACACTACTTGCCGTGATAGCCGAGTGGTGGCGAGCACGTTTTTTGTTTAGAAGGTCGTGGTTCGAATCCCAAATACCGGTAGGTATGTATCAATGAGTTTTTCTGACTTAAGTATATAACTATCACTGACTCCGTGTCTAGAAGAGCACGTTTAGCCGTCGGTCCCGGTTGCCAAACAACAGATGGCAGTCGTTAACATTAACCAACCCGCACTGGAGCAGCGTGGTGGATAAGCTTGAAGCACTCCCATCCCGAGAGGAGGCCTAAGCCCTTGCATTGGGGCTTAATGGGCTGATATATGTAAAGGCTACTTACTTATATGAGCATAATAACCCATTCATAGTTAACTTTGTCTAGTGAACGCATTGTGAAAACATTTAGGTAGCATTCGTAACGGTATAAGTAAAAAAAAAACATTGCTGTTTATACGTTTTGTTATAATCATATGAGATCTTCAGTTTATGCCTTTTTGAATTTACGCGAAAGTCACGAATGTTCTGTATTCAAGGGCCTACTTTAGAATACTCGAACGATTTGGAAGTGATGACACACGTATACGTTTATAAGTATCGAATACAAAAGCTCTTGAAATCGTTACAGCAAATTTTTCCCTTAGTTAGAGGATTCTTTTTACGAAGTCGATGTTTGCTGATGTATAAAAATAATGTCTTAGATTGATAGAAAGGAAATGAAACAAACTTTCGTCGGATAGCTCGATGGTCCGTCTGTATGGTTGTTGAGATGGTGGATAATGAACAAAGGTTCCGGTATTCCGATATGCGTTCCCCCTCTTCTCGTAGCGACAAATATTATCGTTTCAGAACAAAATAAAAATTGCATCGACTGTCACAGTAACGGGCCCTCCTACCTCGAAACATAGCGATAGGAAAGCGATACATTCTTCCCCGCACGAATCTATCGTTATTTGGAATATGTAAATAATTTAATTATTTATATAATTATACAATTAATTATATTACTTTAATTTGTCGTCGTCACAAAAAACATATTACTCCGCTATATTTCATTATACAGAGTTTTATTTAAACATAAAACTGGTCTTCCAGGCAATACAGTGCACTATTTGCGGGTGTGTCTTTAATTTATGCATCTTATTTGAAGGCGTGAAGCAAATCGTCTGAAATCTAAAAATCATAATCCTTCTTTTCCGTAGTTCGGACAAAATTTACTAGTTTTAATATAACTCATGGCATTTTTCGATTTGAATAGTTTTACCTAATTAATTTTCAAATATGTTTTGAAACCAGAATAATAATATCTCGGACATCCCACACAGCGCCATCTAGTCCCAAAGTAAGCAAGTATTATGTATGAATTATGGGGTACTTACAACTGCTATACATACTTAAATATTCTTTTTTTTATCAATATATACACATATAGATACTTTTACAACCAGACTAGGAACAAATGGACACGTTCATGCACACAAATATTTGTCCCGGGCGAGGATCGAACCCGCGACCCTCGGCTCCGCAGTTAGGGTCTCTAACCACTCGACCAACCGGTCTGTCAATGAAATGAATTCAGGGAATGAATTACATGGGCTTGCACTATATCTATCTATATTAATAAAATTGTAGTGTCTGTCTGTTTGTCTGTTCCGGTTAATCTCCGAAACGGATAAACGGATTTCGATGAAACTTTGCAGGCGTGCATAAAGCATTATCGGGGTTGACATAGGCTACTTTTGTTTGTCTGTCTGTCCGTTAGTCTGTCTGTTGGAGCTGATCTCCGAAACGGCTAAACCGATTTCAATGGAACTTGGCAGACGTGTAGAGGGCATTATCCAGGGTGATATAAGCTACTCTTTGTCTGTCTGTCTGTCCGGCTTTCTGTATGTTCGAGCTAAACCCTAAAAACATTTTAATGAACCAATGAAACCAATTTTAATGAAACTTCGCAGACGTGAAAAGACGGGTGTGAAGAGTGACATACCCTACTTTTTGTTTGTCTGTCTGTGTATATGTATGTTCGAGCTAAACCTTTAAACATTTTAATGAAACTATGCAGACATTCAAAATAGGTTGTCAGGAGTGATATAGGTAACTTTTTGTCCGTGTGGTTGTCCGTCTGTCTTTTTGTTCCGGCTAATCTCCAAAACGACTAAACCATTTCTATGAATTTTCGCAGACATAAAAAGGATATCAGGAGTGATATAAGTTGGTCTTTACTGTCTGTTTGTTAGGGCTAATCGTCAAAACGGCTGATCCGATTTTACTGAAATTTTGCAAATATAAAGAGGGCGTTGTCAGGAATGAAAATTATTTTTTATATACATATAAAAAATCATAGTGTCTGTTAGTCTGTCTTTCTGTTCCGATTAATCTCCAAAACGGCTGACTGATTTTGGGACGGACTTGTAGGATAGCTATTCTTCATGCTAAAATGACTAAATCGATTTTTATGAAATTAGGTATAGAGATTTCTTAGGTAGTAAAGTCTCAGAATGTTTTTGAAAGTGTTACAATTTCTGGAGCGTCGCGTTCCTTTGACTGTCCCGATACAACTGTTTATAGTCCACGCGGGCGAAGGCACGGGCGAAAAGCTAGTATTAAATAAATTTGACAGCAGTATTTGGTTTTAATAGAGTCATAAATATCACGTCGCAGTATCGAAAATGTCAAACACAATTTCGCGAGGGTATTGCCGGGGTGAAGACCAGCGCATGGGGACGTCGCGAACTGAAACTCGCCCTCTTGTACCAGCTACCTGGAAGAGGGTTTCTTGTCAATTCGTACTATTATGGCTTGGACTAAAATTTTTAACAATATTTTTCCCGAAAATATAGATCAATCTACATCTTCCTTTGAAATTAAAAAAATAAATAATGGAAACTGTAATTTTCTTATCAAAAATTTATCAATATAATATGCCTGTCATGTAATTTCAACAGATGTATATTATTTGCATTATTTTAGACTAAATAAATTCATAATATTTATATCTAGGATTACTATTTCATTTGACATAGTGACCTCACTTCAAAATATTTCATTTACTTTTTGGTTGGTTTCCAACTGTAGAAAGTAGTGCATAAGCTCAACCGCCCAAATAATATCACAGGGACAGTTTCAGCGTCAGATGAATTCTTTTGAATATCTGGCAAGTTTCTAAAAAGAAATTGGTCCAAGCTTATTCTAGTGGCCATCAGATTAACGGTTTGGGAATTTGATTCTAGAACACAGAAATTATTCTCCGTCGGTATTCATAATTGCCCTAATGCAATAATACCCTAGCTGTCGATTTGTTAGGATATTGACTTAGCGTTTGAGGTGAATCGAAGGGTCATCTCACAAGGGATAGTTCCTGTCGAAAACGTCTATGTGTAAATTTTGATACATGGGTCGACAGCTATTTTCGCCTCTCTGGCTTAGGGTTTATTCAGACCTAGCTGATAATGAGCCGCTTACTGTTTGCCGTCAACGTTTTACTGAATTAAAACAACGTAGCATCTGCCTCAGTGTGAAATAAAAAGAGTACGTGACTGTACTCGAACGCATGAACTGTGCGCTCTTTGACTATGGCATCTTACGAGTATGAGGATTGTGTAGTGCTAAATTTCAATACAAACGGCGTTAACTGTTGCACCCCATTAAACCTTAACCGATTGGGAGAAATAAATTATATGGTATTGAAATCAGCAAAAACTAAGTTTATACGATTTAATTAGAAAATTTAATGCGCCGATTTTTTTTCGAAATTGTTTCATTTTTCACAAGCTGTTCAACATTAAACTAATTACATTTTTACAACATGTTGTGAAAAATAAATATAAATCGAAAAATGTGAATTTATAGATTTTTTTCAAAAAATGTAATTAGTTTCATGTTGAACATGTGAAAAATAAATAAAATTCAAAAAAAAAAAACTTGTGCTGTTAAGTTTTTTTTATGATGTATTAAAATATTTAAAAAATTTAAAATGTATAGACCTAGTTTTTGCTGATCTAAATACCATATGATTTTTTTTGTGCCAATCAGTTTAGGATTAATGGGGTGCAACCGTTAACTTCGTTTCTACGGAATTTGGCACTACACAATCCTCCTAAGGTTTATCGTTCATTCATAATTTTTGCATGTTTAATTTTTAGGGCACTGGCGAGATGACAGCAACTATTATGACGATTATAACACTAAGATCGTCTAGTGATCTTCGGGCGATCGCCTGCACCACCATCGTTCCAGATCGTTCTTGTTTTACCTATTTTTAAAGTAAACACCACAATTTTCATTTACCATTCGTCGCTGTCAGCTTCATATATTAGTCTAAAAATATTTTCAGTTTTTAAGTATCCATATTTTAAGCTTACTGTGCGCTGGCATAACGGTGGCGTAAGCGGCTCATTGTCGGCGACATCTGAATACGCCCTTAGCAATTTTCAAGATAATTTTGGTAGTACAAAGGACTTGACTTAAAATAATTATATAGTACGCCACTATAGGACCCGTTCATTAGCATATAACGATAAGCCGAGCGCGTTATTAAACAGACGTGTTCAATATGCAAACGACGACTATGATGTTATTGTTCTTTTAGATTAGTTTGCGTACTGATAAAAATATTTTATTTTATTTTCGATTAATGAATTTAGAAATTACTCAGTTAAAATCAGTGAAATATACAGTCAAATATACCTATAAATTTTTTAAATCCATTTTTGGCTACGTGGCTATACGTACCTATGCAACGCTATGAAACGCCTAGGTACTACCTATACCTGTTTATTCAGTATCTCTAATAAGCTATCGAATAAATAAATAGTGTACGCTTCAGGCCAAATTTCAGAGACGATTTTCTTAAAAACGATAGATCTGATAAAAAGTTAATTAAAAATATCAAAAACCCGACTGCGTAGAATGCAAACTCAAAGAAATGCGGGGCAGGCAGTATCAGGCTACTTGCCTTCGTAAATGCAAAATTTGGATTGGGGGTATGAATTCTAGCAAAACGAAAATTTAGGTAGCAGTCGCTTTTCACTCCCGTCGTTGTTTTCTAAACGTGGAATCATGATATAACAGGTGAGCTTCTCGTTCGTTGTGATCGCTATTATTATTATATATTATCGTGTTTAGTGTGTTTAGTGTCGTTATTAGTGTCGTGATAGCCCAAAGCGCAACGAACCTCAAATTTATAAGGTCATGCATAGGGTCATGGTTCGAATCCGGGCGTGTACCAATGAGTTTATCTGACTTAAGTACATAACTATCACTGACTACGTGCTTCGGAGAGTACGTTAAGCAGTCGGTCCTGGGCGCTGTCAATAGATGGCGGTCGTTACAATCCCCTACCCGCAGTGGAGCAGCATGGTGGATTTAAGCTCCAACCCTCTTTACTGGGGGAGGCCTAAGCCCCTACAGTGGGGCAAAAATGGGCTGAAGAAGATATATTTTTTTTTATTATTATATATTATATATTTTATATATTATATATTTATATATTTATATATTATTATTTTCACCATATTATTTTGTTAATATTGTCATTAAAGTTAGACTAGGTGGACGGTTACGGTTTGCGAGCGATCAAATTTTCACTCGCTTCGCTCGGCCCTTGCCCAATATGACATTTTGTCTGATGATGTTTGCCTTCTGCAATTTCTTCTTCAATCTATATTGACGACACCGCTCTGCGTTAGTAGCACGTTCATTTTATAGTTTTCTCCGTATTGGGCTTGGTTTCATGTTGTTTTCTCACATTCGGACTCGCAATTTTTGTATGAATGACATTAAAATTGCATCCGTAAATCAGTCCGTTCCAAAGTGATAAGTGAAACTAATCAGACTGTGCGCGCCGCAGTTGTTTAGGACTTTGATCAGTCTTTGTTACTTCATCTTTCGACTATCAATTATGATTTCCGAGAAATCGCCGTAGCTTTTGTACACAATTTTTATGTCGCTCGAATTTCCATCGGACACTCCCTTTCTGAAAAAGATGACGTCAAAAAGACTTAAACAATATTTATCCCTTCAATTCCACAGCCATGCAATCAAAGGCATCTCTCTAGTTTTTAATGGGAATAAGCGTGGATATATCAAATGGCTGTGGTATTTAAGAGAGAAGTTTGACTTGTTTCTTAATTTTTAAAGTTTCCAATTCAAGCAGTCGGGTTTTTTTTTAATGTTTGTATGCTTTTTATTTTTTACTTTTTAGGTATTATAACAAGCTGAATATATCTCCTTATCTGTTATCATATATATTGTATTATGTTGTAAGTAATTAATAAAAAATTAAGTGAGAACAGTTACCAACCAACTTTAAATCCTTAAAGATCCAAAATGGTCATATATAAAGAAAAATGATTTGTGAAATTACGGAGATGATTTTTGAAAACCTTTTCAATTATACCTACTGCACTCGACATAGTTGGCTTTTTATCCAGTCGAGTTTTATAATTTTTCTGATTGCCTCTTTTTAGTCATTGTAAGAAGGTACATTTCGCAATCTTGTCAATTCACTAATAATGTAAAAATTTATTGAGTAGGCATTATTACTACATTTATTTGGGAATTGATATCCATTTTAAAATACCGAAAATTTATTTTCACTTTGTCAAGAATTGCTTATGAGATTTACAGTTTTCTGTTTTTCGAAGACTGTCTGATACACGTAATAAGGAAATGAAGTATTTCAGTAAGTGGCAGAACACCAGAGAGAACACAGAAGATCAGAATCTTGTCTCTGATCAGTCGCCCCTTAACTAACACAATGCATAAATATGAACAACACGGTCTGTATCTATGCCGTATACCAGTTAAGACGAACTAGTCAAATTCCTCTGTTATTATGTCCAATAAATTTCTTTTAACACTATTACATAAAACTTTCCTGTGTGCGAATTTGCATCATTCATTATCTAACTAGAATGTCTTTACTTTAAGTGCCACGTATATAAAACACACGATTTAACCTATCAACTGATATATTGTGTACTAGGATGGAGTAATTTTTTTTGCATATAGTTACTACGGTATACACGCAAAAAGCTGCGTAATTGACACAAGAAGCAAAAGTTTGTCTCGGTTTATATTCTAAGGTGCCAAATGCTAAACTTATTACAAAATATTTAAATAAGAAACTGGTTGAGTTGAGTGCTTTATTAGTAGTGAGCTGTGATGGGACATAGTAAATACTGAATCTAAAGGTGGTGTCATCAGGCTGTTAGAGAAGCAGATAAAAGAACAAGTTACACAGTTACAATAGTTTGTCTTTGCACTACATTATAATGAATTGTCACTACTATACCTTTTGTTACATTTAGACTATCAAACTACAAAACCTGGATGTTTTTCAGGGCCAATAGTATGTGATCTAAAAATCCAGTTTTGTAATTTGCCGTCATATCCACGCCACTTCACTAAAGATCTAAAGTCCGAACAAACATACTATGTATTTAAGATAATGACTTCCATTACTACTGGTTTTTTCTTTTCTGACCTGACAAATAGAGAACCCGGTCCACTCAACCAGTCCAGGTGGCTAACTGGCTAACGAGCCCGAACAGGACCGTACGATTATATGTTACAGAAACCAATCCGGAAGAGAAGCTTCTTATATCAGCCAATTTCGTGATGAAAGCTTATGGACGAGTGTGGTTTAAGATCAAATACAATCTTTCGTGTTTAGATGAAGCACAGCACTTCTTTCTGGTTTACGATGAAATGTAGTCGCTATTTAAATGATAATTTGAAAAATGTTATTCATCCGGTCATACAAAGAAATACAAAGAAAATTTTGAACATCCAGAAAATCTTCATACAGCTATGCTTGCAGATGATAACAAAGTTATACGAGAACTGGTATGCCGACATATTCAGGTTAAAGAAAATCAGAGGAATCCGAAAATTCAAGTTTCTATCATTTAATTCTAATGCTTCCCATTATACTGATATTATTGTTTGGCACGATAGTCAGATCACTGTTACTGAGCCACCTTTAACTTAAAGTGTATTTGCTGAAGCCTTACCAGAAATTGTAGAAAATGGTATGGGAATGCAAGATAATATAGCATTCTTTCCTTATCATGCTTAAGCCGCAGAACGTTGCATCTAGCTCATAACTGAAGCTTCAGGTGCTGTATCTGGAAAGGAAAAACGAGGTAGTTTTATCAGGACTAGATTGTCATCATAATACAATAATATGATGCCTTTTCATAATACTATAAACACGAATTTTCTAATTGATCGCATTTTTATTGCTAAATTTTTGATTTATTTTTGTTTTAAGAGGTTTCGGGGCACCATAACTACAATTTCATATATTTTTTTATTAAAACGTAAAAATATAAGTTTCAAACAACATAAAGAATATTAATCAGCTACATTTTTAAGGTTTATATATACATCTGAATGAGGCTGTCAAAAATGAAGGAATTTATACTTTTATCAAAATTCTTTTGAACTGAAGCACCTCAAACCATTACAATAGATAAATGATATTTAACATATTTCATTTACCCATCCATAGGCAGCTTTTTACTACTGTGCTTTTACAAAAAAAAAAAAATAGTTCCTCATAAATTTTAATTTCACCCTATATGGATTTAGAATTAAAAAAAAATAGTTCAAGTAACTTTTATGTCCGTTGATATTATTTCGTGGACATTTTCGACAACGATTATCGTCGTTTTCCCATCACTAGTCTAGTACTATTCGAATTTCGAATCCGAATTTTTTAAATATAGTTCTTAATTTTTTTTTTGCATGTTTGTGTGGCAATAAAGATACTTCATTTCATTTCATTTAATTTTAAAAAAAAGTCAACAACTGTTTTAATTTGATTACAACTTTCTGATAAGTTCTAAAATGTCATAAGCTTAATGAGGCTTAATACAAGATGTCAAGGAGATTAGAAGTGACAGTTGAATGATAACAACGAAGATGAAGTGTAGAGAAAAAATAAATAAGTTGCTATCGTGACAAAGTGACTTGTGGATATATAGTTGATATTATAGTAGCTTTATTTCGCTGCAAAATTACGTGTCAATAACTTGCCATATATTTTATTGAGAACACACAGAAAAAAGTACACACTAGATTGCAAAAAAACATTATTTTAAATAATAAAGGTACTCACACAATTTCAGCACTATTCAACAAATGCATATAAGGTTTTCAGCGTCGTATTTTGCCACCTTAAAAGTATGAATTGAATCTAAGCACTCATACTATAGCTAGTTGGTGTAAGATGGCCAGTATTAGTCCGAGTTTCAATGCGCAAGGTCCCCATGGCCGCTCTTCACCCCCGAGAAATCCCCGCGCCCCGGTTTCAACCCCTGAAAATTGCGTAACGTCAGCTCGATACTATGAGTTGACATTTATAACTCTATTAAAACCAAAAGCTGCTGTCAAATTAATTTACTTTTTGTTTGCCGCCATCGCTTGAACGGTTCACTTGTTATTTTCGCTTCACTATATTATTTATTGCGTAGACTACAAATTCCTGTTATAGGTACTATTAACGTTCGAGATGGTTTATACGTACTTTTTGCTGGAACCAATTTTGGTCACACCCATTCAAACTTTCAATCTTCATTCCCCTTCCACCTTTTAAAAAACCGATAAAATTTTTCATCTCCCGTTTCCCACTCTTGAAATGTGGAAATCTAAAAACCCTGAAACACGTCATTATTTAAGTCCCTCCATTCCCATCCTTAAGTTTGAAATTTCTAAAAAAGCCTTTCTTAACTTTATAATGCTCACGTTATAAAATAAACTTATGTTCCAAATTTAAGCTTCCTAGACTTAGTACTGTACGTTGTTAGATCAGTGAGGACAAACGACAGACAGATAGACAGACAGACAAACACAAAAAGTAGCTTATCACACTCTTGACAACCTTCTTTCACGTCTGCAAAGTTTCATTAAAATCTGTTCAGCCGTATTGGAAATTAGCTCGAATAGATAAAATTGAATTGAATAGACGTACAGACAAACAGACGGACAAAAAGTAGTTAATGTCAAATATCTTGACAACCTTCTTTCCCGTCTGTAAAGTTTCCTTAAAATATGTTTAGCCGTTTTGGAGATTAGCTCAAATAGACAGATACACGTACAGACTGACAGACGGACAAAAAGCAACATTTGTTAGTTTTGACGACCTTCTTTTCATACTTGTGATGTTTCATTAAAATTGGTTTAGACAGATGGACGTACAGACAGACATACAAAAAGTTCTGTATGTCACTTTTGACTACATACTTTTCATATGTGTAAAGTTTTATCAAAATCGGTTAAGCCGTTTTGGCCGAAGCCGATTTGCTCGAATAGACAGACAGTTTGTTTTCATGTATATAACCTATAACTCTCTGCTAAAATCAGGCTATCAAAGGCAAAAAGAATTTTTCAAATCCGACTGGTAGTTTCAGAGATTAACAAATTCAAACAAACAAACAAACAAACAAACGAACGAACGAACGAATCAACCAACCAACAAACAAACAAACAAACAAACAATCAATCAATCAACCAATCAATAAATCAATCATTCAATCAATCAATCATCAAATCAATCAGCGCGCGCGACGGAAGCTCTCAAAAGGAATAATTTTTCCCGTTTTTGCAACATTTTTCATTGATGCTCTACTCCTATTGGTCGTAGCGTGATGTAATATAGCCTATAGCCTTCCTCGATAAATGGACTATCCAATACAAAAATAATTTTTTAATTTGAACCAGTAGTTCCTGAGATTTGCGTGTTTAAACAAACAAACGAACAAACGAACGAACGAACAAACCAACCAACCAACCAACCAACCAACAAACAAACAAACAAACAATCAATCAATCAAACAATCAATCAATCAATCAATCAATCAATCAATCAATCAATCAATCAATCAAAAAATCAATCTATCAAACAAACAAACAAACTCTTCAGCTTTATAATAAGTATTTCTATTATATAGATTAATAGATTATAAGATAAAAAGAAAATAAGATATTACTAAAAACCGTATCAAAGTCTATTTGTTTGGAAGTAAAAAGTTAACGAACAGAGGCAGACAGCGAATTTATTTTCGCCCGCTATAGTTTTTAAATTTCAATAAAAACTGTTAAGATATTAATTTAAATTGTATGATGTAAAGGGCAATTATAATACGCATGAAATGCTTAAGACAACTAACGTATTTAATTTGGTAAGGATTAATATCACGTTTAAAAAACATCTTCGCAAATAGTACATTATGTTAGAACAAATTTGATTGTCATAAAAAAGGTTATAGTAAGTTAACCTTAAAAGATACACATATGCTGTCGCGGACTTTTGGTTAGAACTTTTAAAGGGGTACAATTCCGTAGTACATGATTTTTGCTTAACATCAACCGTTTACGCAGCGCGCGCGACGGAAGCTCTCAAAAGGAATAATTTTTCCCGTTTCTGCAACATTTTTCATTGATGCTCCACTCCTATTGGTCGTAGCGTGATGTAGTATAGCCTATAGCCTTCCTCGATAAATGGACTATCAAACAAAAAAATAATTTTTCAATTCGAACCAGTAGTTCCTGAGATTTGCGCGTTCAAACAAACAAACAAACAAACAAACAAACTCTTCAGCTTTATAATATTAGTATAGATATTGCCGTATTCATTTATTTTTTATTTTAAGGCCGTAACGGAGCCTTAAATTACGAACAATAGGTACCGGAAATGTGCCACAAGTTACACCTCGCCGATTCTGTCGTCTTGCCATTGGGAGAGAGCTGTAAAGAAAATGAATGGTTTTTCCGGAAATCTCGTGAATTGGATAGAGCCTAGGGAACACTGCGTTCACATTCTCTATTATTCTGTACTAATAAAAAAAAAGTAACTGAATGTAATGTGCAGATGCATATAAAAGATGTTTTTTTTTTAGAAAATTTGTTCTAATTGATTAAATAGTCGTTTCTGTACACAGAATCTACATAATATGTATATTTATTTTGTTCATTATTTAAATAGATGAAATGTTTATTTTACCACGAAGGATGTATCATCGTGCTGTTGTTTTTAACCTGTCACTCTCCAGCTATCTGCGCAAAAAATAAAGTCGGTCATTGACTGTCAAACATCGAAACAAACATTTAGTAAGATGCTATAGTAGGAATTAGTAGGATTACAAAACTGTATTAAATAATAGTTATTTAAGATACACGTGCGGAAAGTTAGGTTTTATACGAACAAGCGCCAAATTGAAAACACGAGCGCCGCGAGTGTTTTCATTGGCACGCATTCGGATAAAACCTTTTACGCTCAGGTATCTTACAACATTTTTCAATGCATTTTGCGAGGAAATCCAACAAAAAAATAAGTATAATAAAGTAATTTTATTTCACCAAAGCCTATTTACAACGAAATGGCGCGCTTTCTTCGCAGAGCGCGCGTTTTATACAGTTTTTTTTTTGAGACAAAGGTACAGTATACGTACAGCCAATAATGTGAAAAATATTTTTGTTTGCGGAAATAAAACACGTATTTTTAAATGAGATAATCAAGAATCTTATGTGTTATGGTGTTTATCATCATTTAATTATTGCTAGAGCGCGCATACTTATAAATAATTGTTTTTTTTTCGAATATCAAAACCTCTTTGCATCTTTGTAATTTTTTAAATTTTATGACTTGCACCATGCACCATAGAGTCAAAAAATTAAAAAAAATACGGATTTCAGTACTGTTTTATTTCACGCGTGAAATAAAGATTCGGTTTCCGCATAATTTTGTTACACAAAAAAAAAACTTTACGAGCAACTACATTGAAAAATAAATTATTTATTCAACGTATAAGGTAGTATTAATTTATCATCATTCTACTATTTTTAGAGAAAGTAAAGTAAGAACTAATAAATTTAAAGCTGTAAGAAAATTTTATAGACCAACAGCAAAAATTTGCAAAACACTAATTTATGCGTTATTAAATTTTTGTAGGACAATAGTTTTCACTGTAATAACATAAAACTATCTTGTAGTAAATTTTATGTACACCGTACGTGTTTATTAAATAATTATAATACAATAAAATATTCATTTTGATACTATATGAATGTATATGACCATGTTGCATGTAGATGTCGTGATAGCCCGAACGCAACGAACCTGTTTCAAATCTATAAGGCCATGTGGCCACGGTTCGAATCCGGGTGTGTAGCAGTAAGTTTCTTCTAACTTAAGTTCATTAACTGTCACTGACTTCGGTACGCGAGAGCACGTTACGCAGTCGGTCTCGGTTGCTGTTAATAAATGGCGGTCGTTACAATACACTAACCCGCATTGGAGCAGCGCGGTGGATTTAAGCTCCAAGCTCCCTCATGTTGAGGGGCGGCCTAAGCTCCTGCAGTAGGGTGTAAAAAAGGCTGATGAAATGGAATGATATGTGACTAATGGTTGTGCTTAAACAGTAATTTTTTATATATACGAATCCTGAAAACTATGCAGACAAGGTCTTAGCCAAAAATACTATCTTATAAAACTATGTTTTTAAATTATAATATATTTATAATTATTTTATAAATATTTATAGCATAAGTTGAGCTCGTGCTTGACCGAGCATTTTTCTTAAAAAAAGGTTTCGATCGTTAGCGACAGTGAATAATCGTGTTTTCAACGTTTCAATAGCAATTGACCGGGTCGGCGGAGTCAGTTGATTGATGATGTTAATTCGTTTATTTTACTGTTTCAACTGCACGATAATGGACTAGATGAGATCGCATTTTTATTAAACACGAATTAAATATTCTGTATTTGATGGAAATGGCTTCTTGAAAACGACGCATATAAAATCTGGACTAGAAATGAATTATAATAAGGTTTTGTACTCAAAATACAAACTAGGAGTGTATTTTGTGTATGAAGAACACATACGAAAGTATTCGACACATTACAAGGCATCCACTATCATTTTTACGGTACCGCACCTAAAGGGTACCAACGGGAAGCCTACTGCTAAGGCTCTGCTGTTTGTCCGTCCGTCCGTCTGTCTGCCATAGAGCTGTATCGTCCAAGTTGTAATAGGTACACACTTGCCATTTTCATAGAGTTTTTTTTTAGAGAAATTTTACTTTGTCTGCTATATCAAAATAATATGAAAATATAAAAAGTTAAAAATGGAAGGGGGTCCCCATACAGGAAACGTGTTTTCTTTTCCGACGTTTTTGGTGAATGGCGGCAGTGAAAAGAAATGAAATTTTATGAAGTATATATATTACTAAGTACTATGGCCGCGAAAACAACAAATTATGAAAATAAAATAAATTAAAAAATTAGTAACCCATACACGAAACGAGCTTTTTATAGTGTACAATGTTACGGAATCCTTTTGTGTGCGATTTCGACTCGCACTTGACCGTTTCTTTTAATAAGTCATACATAAGAAACATTTTGAATTTGTACAATCATAATAAATCAAACGATAAACTAACATCTCAAAACTAATCGAAGTAAATGATTTCAATTTTAAGAAGAAATACGTTTCTGTCATTCAAAATGATTTATTAAAGACATATACAATGTAATCAACAAATAAAAAAAATATTTATCACTCGATCGATCCTGTTTGACACAAATCGTAATGTAAACAAGTTGTTTTTTTTTCGATATGAAAGTGGGCGTTAATGGTTCTTGATCAAATATGTACAAAGACAACAACACTGAATTATTTCAAACGATTTGTGTACTACGATAATTTGAGAACATTTATTGTTTTAAGTAGTTTTCAGCGCTTTGTCAGTCTACCATTATGTATTACGTAATTTGGATACTAGTATTTTTATCCGACTGCGGAGTTCTTCGAGTGTATGTGCGCATGCATGTATGTATGTATGTATGTATGCACAGGGCATGCCAAAGAAATGGCTACGTTTATATCTTTGGGACGTCCGGCAGCTCTGACTCTATTCACTCTGACAGCTCTGACTTTTAACGCAATCTAAAACTGAAAAAAATTCGAAGACAAAAATTATTTTTCTAGTTGTCTTATCGAGCAAGAATTAACAACTTCCGATATAATAAGTTAAACGAGTAATTAAAATATATTCGTTAAAAACACTAAATGGTAGGTGTTAAGTTACAAAGTCATATGATTTCATCACCTTATCATAAGCCACTGCAGGGATTTGGGCTGCTTCTCAAGATGAGGGGCCTTGGAGCTTAATCCACCACGCTGCTCCAGTGCGGATTGGTGGATTTTAACTATTGCCATCTATTGACGATAACCAGGATCGACGGTTTAACGTGCTCTCTGAAACACAGAGTCAGTGATAGTTATATACATAAATTAGGAACAAAGTCGTTGGTACATGCCCTGGAATTCGAACAACGGCCTTCTAAATAAGAAGCAGGTTAGCTACTACTCAGCTATCACCTTAGACCTATCCAATCATGTTTAAAATGGTACTTACAAAACTAGAAGTCAAAGGAAACTTCTGTGTCATATTTAAAAAAAAATTCGATAACGCGTTAAAACGCGAAAGGACAGACGAACAGACTATCATACCGAAATAATAAAATACCAGCTGTTCTTAATAAGTTGTTGTTTAGAAATATTATTACTCGGATACAGCTGTTTAGCGATCATAAAGTCCTGCTTAGGTTTAAATGGACGCTTAAGGTCTCATCTGAAATGTAATGTCAGATAATTTAACTCACACTCATTTCTGTGATTTAAATCAAGGTAGGATTATAGAAAAAACATTGCTGAAAGTGGTTTACGGTTTCTTTTTAATAAAATTTATCTTCATCCGCCAGTCGATAAGAAATGTTAATCGAGTTAATTATCTTCGCCTCGAAATTTTCCTGTGCCTGCTCTTTATAGAAAACTATATATTGCAAGTCGTGTCGTGATAGCCCAGAGCGCAACGAACCTGTCTCAAATTTATAAGGCCATAGGCCATGGCTCGAATCCGGGCGTGTACCAATGAGTTTTTCTGACTTAAGTACATTAACTATCGCTGACTCCGTGCCTCGGAGAGCACGTTAAGCAGTCGGTCCCGGACGCTGTCAATAGATGGCGGTCGTTACAATCCCCAACCCGCAGTGGAGCAGCGTGGTGGATTTAAGCTCCAAACCCCCTCCTCACCCTGGAGGAGGCCTAAGCCCCTGCAGTGGGGTAAAATGCTGATGATGATGATATATTGCATGCAACTCAGCTCAACACGGGATCATAAAACTCTATAATCATATTACCCTGTTCCCATTCGCATATATTTTAATTTGTACTCAAGTTAAAATAAAAAAACATTATTTCACTAATTTATCTATTTATTCAGAAGTTAAAAAAAAAACTAAACTTGTTTAAATGTATCCATAAAAATCGCCCTATTCGCACTGCCGAGAGCCGCTTTGCCCCTGCGCGCCCATCCCCCGCAATCACCCTACGCGGTGTTTTTTGTTATCAAGAATTATGTCCACGTTTTAAGATAAAAATTAATCGAAATAAAAATTAAAGTTCGATTTTTTAAGGTAATGTGTTCTATTCACGTTACTGAATCAAAATATATTATTAATGTCACGATAGCCGAGTGATAGCGAGCCCGCTTGTTATTTAGATGGCTATGGTTCGAATCCTAGGGCATCTACAAACGAATTTTTTTATAAATTATGTACGGAACTGTCACTGACTATATGCCTAGGTGAGCACGTTAAGCCGTCGCTCCCGGTTGCTGTCAATAGATGGCAGTCGTTACAATCCACCAACCTGCACTGGAGCAACTCTAAGCTACAAGCCCCTCATCCCCAGGAGAAGCCTAGGCCCCTGCAGTGGGGCATAAACGGGCTGATAGATATTGTACTATGGTGATAACGAAAATTCTAAGTGAAACAACTCTGAGATTCTTTTTAATCCAAATCTTTTAATATACTTTAATTCTTGCCTCACAATCTGATTATGGATATTTCTATACTTAACTAATCAAGTTTACTCAACAACCCCTAGTAATTCTCAATAAGCGGATTAATATGGAGTCATCGTTTGTCAGGTTTATATTATTCCATAAATATAATATTATATAAGCCACACTTCTCTCTTATTATACATAAACTCACCTATGTATACAATCTATACAATTAAATAAAACTGAAGTGTCAGTCTGTGATTTCAAACCCGAACGCGCCTTCGTTGTTATTCTTTTATAAGAATTGAAAAAAAAAACTTTCTGATCCTTCACACTGTATACATATTTTTCTACACCATGAAATGATTATCCAGAAAAAGAATATCGAATTGTAATTCTATAGAAGATTTTCTCGAGAAAGTTTAATTGGAAAGTCGCTTTTATCTTGCGGTAAGAACGAAGATACTTATTCTAAGCTTTTCGAAGTAGAGTCGAGTATATGTGGAAATTCGACGATTATTTCCAAAGAAGTTAAGTGCCTCGGAGTGCTTTTTAAAGAATTACATCTCAAGAATTATTTCGAGGTTGAACGGCAGAAAAAATGCCAATGGAAATTATATTTGTACCACTGTCTAAAATGATTGGTGATTGAAGGTCGTCATACTTAAGAATGTTTAAATTTTATAACAAGTAATCAAAATTCAAAACAAAAAAGAGTTAATAATCATAGATTGGCCAGCATACATGGTCACAGACTGCTCTTTATTACAAATACTGTGTGATCTACGTAAAACGACATGAAAAAAATAATTTTGAGTTACTTTTGATTAAAATATTAATTTTCCAATGAGCTTTTAATTCGCTCGTTAGCCGTTGGATATGTATGAGTGGCTAATTGTAGCTTAAAAACAAAAACACAATTTCATTTAATTTTTAATTTCATTATTAAATACAAGAAGTGCACTTTGGCTGTATCCAGGTTGGAATTAAGTTATTTGTTGGCGTACACGATGCCGTCGCTGAGCTGGTCCTCAGGTTACGTTGCCGTAGTACCATAGTATTAATTTGAGAGTGTGAAAAGATTGGAACCATTACTTTACACAAAGTTGGCTTTCAAAATGATAAATGAAACATGACAACATATTTCATTTTCAGTTTTGATCTGTGTGTTACTTACTGAATAAATATTTGAGACTGACTGACTGAGTAGTTATCAAAGACCTTAACTGCGGAGCCGAAGGTTGCGAGTTGGATTCCCGCTTGGGACTAATTTTTGTGCATGAACATGTCTATTTGTTCCGTGTCTGGATGTGAAATATCTATACAGGTTGAGGTTTTAATGACCAGCCAAATTTTAATATAATGATCTTTGGTAGAAAACCGATAGCCGTCTTGTTTCCTTTTAGTGTCGTTCTATAGAAAAATATTGAGATATGACTGACTCATAAGTCACCATTCATGCCCGCTGCCCCATTCCGTTTCAAGGCCTCGGGCGCGTACGTTTACTATAGCGTTAAGAAAGCAACCAAACGTTATAAAATAACACTGTAGATAAAATAATTTATTATGAAAATGTAACCCATATTTTTTATTTACGCAATGAGGTCTACTGGTGATATCTAACATTTGGCTGGTTACTAAAATCTCACCTTGTATATGTATATATTATAAAGAATATGTAATATATATATATCAGTTGCCTCGAACACAATACAAGCTTCACTTAGTTTGGGACTAGATGGCGCTGTGTGAGATGTCCCAGGTATTATTATTTGAAATTTTAGTCATCATTCTATACTTTTTTCCTTCGCCGGTATGATAGTAAACACCTTACATTATTATGTGAAAAATGTCTTAATCTGAGACTGTCGATTTTTACTAAGCAATATAACAGAGATAGAAAACAACACAAAGTTTCCAAAATTTGTCCAATTGATGATTTATTTATAAATTAAAAGTATTTTTCGAAACACAGAAAAATCTCTAAAACAAATTCTATATAGCATGCCCATTCGTTATTTACGCACGAAGTTCGGATTGAACGAAGGAACTGTTCGATTCAATTTAACTGAAAGTTCGGTCTGTTACAAAGATCAATATAAGAGAAGTGGATTCCAGAAATATGTTTTTGTTTTTTTTTTTTTAATTATTCACTCGACTTGCAACTTAGATATTTTTATATGATGCTTTATAGTCTCTTAATTATAATTTATTATTTCTTGTAATATTCAAAACAAAGTTAAATTATTTTCGAAAGGGTGTATATTTGTAATAATAAGTTATGCCCCTTATGTATTTTAACTTGATAGATACACAAATATAATAGCTATTCGAAAATCGCATCACAAATTATATAAGATGTAGGGTAAATGGCACTGTATTCTAGGTAAGTAAATCATAGGTAATCGTAATTTATGGTTCTAAAATAATAATAATTGTCTAAACTTACGACATGAATTTTGCTTGTGTTTACCAAAGTCATATTCCATATATCGATTTTTACTTACAATCCTAGATAAAATGTAGGTACAATTGTACTATAAAACTAATTTAATATTAGGTATGATTTATTTATAAATAGAATGTACATGTTTATTCAATTCCAGTCTGCATGTAATTTAGTTTAGGAGCTTTAAGCTGTACTTTAAGGATTTTATTGAGAAATTGGCTGATATTATAAACTGAAGGGAGACTTATGTTCTGTTCAATTCGATTCAAGATTACGAAGTAAAATAATAATAATATCAGGGACATCTCACACAGCGCCATCTAGTTCCAAAGTAGCAAGTATTATGCTTGTTTTATGGGGTACAAGACAAATTATACACGTACTTAAATACTCTTCATAATATATATAGATACTTTTACACCCCGACACGGACCATATAGACTTGTTCATGCGCACAAATATTTGCTCCGGGCGGAAATCGAACCCGTGACCCTCGGCTTTATCGTTGCCTCTAACCATTCGGCCAAGCCAACAGGTATACAGCAGGTATACATCGAAACCTCGTATTTCAGAAAAAAAAATATTGGAAAATTAGTCAATATTAAAATTTTGACGTTTTCTGGAAAACAATAGAACATCGATTAAACAAGGTGATGTGCTTGATGCATAAATGTCACTTCATAGTATCGAAGTGAAATTACGCAATTTAGCGAGGGTGAAGGTCGGCGCGCGGGGACCTCGTGCACTGAAACTCGGAATGAAACTTGCCATCTTACACGAGCTAGCTAGAGTATGAGTGGTTAGATGGTGAACGCGCAAGAGGGCTTCTAGTCAACTCGTGCTTTTATGGCTTGATAAGATCAAGACAAAGTAGAAAGAATCAGTTGTCGCTGAGTTTTTGGACTGTTGTGAGAATTTGTATGAATGTTTGTGGATCATTTCATTGTATTGTTGAGTGAAATAAACTTGTGCATGACTTGTCGTAAGTTTAAAGTATTTTTTAAAATATATTTTTAATTATGTTACTCAAAAACATAAACCTATAGATTGCCAAACGTTGTTTTTGCGGTATATATATATAAAAAAAAAATTATTAAGAAAGCCGCTAAGCTAAAAAACAATTTTACCGATTCACGTCTAAAATGTAAGCAGAAAATTTCCCCAAATCCTGAATCTCCCCTTTCAGAAGACATCCTATCTGCTTCAAACCGGTAATCTACGTCCTCTTTTCACGATTCCCCGAATTCTTAAGCCTATCTAACAAATGACACCCAGTGACTTGTTACTATCGTGGCATTATGTGTTTCAATTCCAGCCAATCACAATTTCTTTTTATATAGTTGAATATTTTAAGATGCCTATTTGATTGGATGATTTGTTCAGTTAATTCAGTTGAATGAAAAATATATATCTAAAAATATATTATGAAGTTTTTACTGCAATAAGCTTTTAGTTTCATAGCAAACGTTTTTTCTTGGTGATCAGTTATTGACAAATCCTTAAGAGAATTGTAAAGAATATTAATCCAATCCAAGTTCAATAACTTATTGACAGTTTTAAAACTGTCAATTTTAACTATCTAAAAAATGTCTATATCAAACATCAGAATCTGTATAGCTACTTTAGCATGAAGAATACCTAGCTGTCCCACAGGGATGAAATGTACCTTGTGTTATTCCAAGTCTTAGACACCTTTGTACTAAATTTCATCAAATTCCGTTCAATTGTTTTAGCGTGAAGAATAGTTCCCACAGGAATCGCCCGTTTTTCCGGAATAAAAGTAGCCCATGTCACTCTCCAGCCCATAAACTACATTTATTTGGGAAAAAAATTAAGTCAACCCGTTGCTCCTTTGTTGCGTGATTGACAGTCAAACATACATACGTTTATTAATATTTGTAGGGTTTTGGAATGGTCGTTAATATATCGTTGTTTACAAAGTTTAACTTTGACTTTAAAATATATACAGGTATATTATAAAAAAAAAGAATATTTAAGTATGTATAATATATCAGTTATCTAGTAACCCATAACACAAGCATAATACTTGCTTACTTTGGGACTAGTTGGCGCTGTGAGGGATGTCCCATGTATTATTATTATTAACTCGAACCATTTGACCAAAATTTATACGAAAATATTTTAATTTATTTTAAAGGCAGTTAACGTTTTTGTGTATTTCAGTCACAGAGTTAATAAATTTGACAGCAGCGTATGGTTTTAATAGAGTCAAAAATGTCACTTCACAGTATGGAAAATGTCAAATATCGCGGGGGTGAAGAACGGTGCGCGGGGACCTCGCGGACTGAACCTCACCTTCTTACACCAGCTAGCTAGCTTGCTTGCTGGCAAAGTGTGGCAAGTAACGATGTGCTGAATCGAAACTAACATTTATCTGGAAAAGGCTCTCGGCTGTCCAACTGTATGGCCAAAGCCTACATACATAACCTCTAATGACGAACACAATAGGTATAACTTATTTTATTACATAATTAGCATAATATTAGTAGGTATATTACGTCTATGTATTACATACAGTAAAATACATTTGACAGCAGGTACTGAAACTGTCAAACGCAATGTCGCGGGTGTGAAGGCCGCCGCGCTAGGACCTCGCGGACAAAATTCGGACTGATACTCGCCATCTCGCTATGGGTACACACCAGTTAGCTAGAGTATGAGTTAGGCGTTAAGCGCAGAAGAGGGCTTCTAGTCAATTCATACTTTTTTTGATTTCAATCCTTTTCTCAGGAAAACAAATGCATATATGCATATTTCTTATCGTCTATGTACCAAAGTATAATTTCACCAGAGATCGCCGATCGAAACAAATGATGCTAGCTAGCAATCACAGACCAGTCAACCTATAGACCACGCTTTAATAAACGTCAGTACGAAAACGAAATCGCCAAAAAGTAGCGGGGTGCGGGGAGAGGTCGGCTAGTTTTCATTGGCTCGTTCAAAATTGACAATTTAATGGCTTCCGACGTGCTTCCAAGTGACGGCTCACTAGTGACGTAGTTATGTAGTGTCACTACATAGCCTTGGCGAATGCTACTCCCTGTCAAAGCGTGGTCTATAAGGTTGACTTGTCTGTGCTAGCAATGAATCAAGAAGTATTATATCATAAAAACATGTGCACATATTTATTTTTATAAATTGATTATTTAAGATATTATTTACAAAACCGAATCATACCAGAGATGATTATTTTATTTTATTTTAAGATGTTTTAAGTCCACGATATCGTGGTTGGAGGTGAATAAATAAATTTTTTCCTATCACCACGGGGTGAATAAATTATGAGAATATCTCAACGTTTGTGATCATAAATAATAGCGAAGGCGCGGCTGGCCAAGTACCGGCACGTAGGCCCTTGGACCTTTTTGATACAGTAAAGTAAATGAACGTTATATGTACAATTTATTAGAATTAAATCCATAATAAGAAGAGATTTTAAACGAGATTCTATATATTTATTTTTAATTCCAATAGTTCAAGTATTATAAGTAATTTAATACAAATATCCATGTGTTAATACAAATATTAAAAAAAAGGTCAAGAGCGAGTCGGACGCGCGTGCGGTTCCTATATCATTAGGGTTAGGATATAAATGCATTACCTATGTAGAAATTTTTTTTAAATCGTACCAAAATTATGGCTGAAATTTGAAGACGTGGAAAAGGGATAGCGATAGAGGTGAGTCTCGATTTTTGCATATTATCCATTATATTATTTTAAATATTTTTTAAATTATTCATTAAAAAATCATGAGTAATATATTTGTTATTGAACGAGTACTTTTATGTATGTTTCCAGAATAATCCCCAAAATCTGAAATTGTTTATTCAGGCTATAGATCAGTGATTGGATCACCTGACTTCATATGTGTAACAAAATAAAAAAAAATCATTCAGTCGATTCAGAGAAAATAGACTGTCAAAGACTTATAGACAGACACGAGCTGGAGCCCATAAGGGTTTAGGTATGTAACTTGGACGTGTAGAACCCTCAAAATAACTAAATGTTGCAGTATTACAGAAAGGATATATAAAATACTGGTGTGCATTGCATCGTCGATGACGACCGAAGACTGGATTCGATCACGCGTTAATGTGAAATCTTTTCATATAATTTCCTTTCACGATCTAATCTTCGTTAAAGATTATGATTTTCTTTGTATAATTTTATTCAATTAATCAGTAAATTATGGGAATAATTTAAATAATTTTTGCAAACGTTTTTCATATCTCGTTACTTTATCGGTATCCGACCTCACGAATTCGAAAACGTGACGTGTCGCAAGCCAGAGGTCATTGGTAAGGTAATTTTTCTTCCCTTGACGACGGTTCCACACAGTTTACGTTAATTAAACGTGCGTGTCAAAGATGGAATCACATTTGAGTTGTGTCATAATTTGAAAAAAAAACCAAAAATTTGATGTAACGTACGTAGAGGTGACCTCTATTTTAATTTAGTTTACTATCATTTTGTATTTATTTTTTAATTTTGGTAAATTATACAATATGCGTAGTGATAGTCCGAACGCAGCGAACCTGTTTCAAATCTATAAGGCCATGTGGCTATGGTTCGAATCTAATGAGTTTTCTAACTTAAGTATATTAACTATCATTGACTCCGTATCTCGGAGAGCACGTTAAGCAGTCGGTCGCTATTGTGGTCAATATATGGCGGTCGTTACAATCCGCTAACTCGCATTGGAGTAGCGTGGTGGATTTAAGCTCCAAGTCCACTCATCTTCAGGGGAGGCCTAAGCCCCTGCAGTGGGGTATAAAAAGGGCTGATAAAATGGAATGGAAAAAATTATACAATAACTAGTAATTAACGGATATTAGTCGACGTCAATCCTGGAAAAGTATAGGTCAGTCAACTTGGAGTGGTATAATACAGTAGTATTACCTAAAGATTTTCAAGCTGGGTGAAAAAGACAGGTTTCGGGGAATTATGTTGCATCACGATAACGCCTACATACCTAGGTCTCTTACATTACAAAGAAAGGCGTTTATTGAGGAATCTGATGTTGAAACCCTATCCCTACAGCCCTGATTTAGCTCCCTGTGATTCTTTTCTTCACAAAAGTAAAAGAAAAAATGAAAGAAAAGTTTTTTCAAGCGCCGAGGAAGTCATGGCTGGAAGTAGATATTTCTGACCTGTCGTATAAGACTGTCAAAAGTGTTTTCAAAGTTGGTTTAGACGAATGGAACTTTGCATAGAGCATGAGGGAGAGTATTTTGAAAAGATGCAAAATAAACAGTACTGGATATGTTAAATATTTCTTCTTTATATCATAAGATATTGACTGACCGATTGGCTGAGTGGTTAGAGACCCTAACTGTGGAGCCAAGGGTCGCGGGTTCGAATCCCGTCTGGGACAAGTATTTGTGTGTATGAACATGTCTATTTGTTATGTGTCTAGGTGAATTTTCTATAAATGTATAGTATACCTATTATAAAAAAAAAATATATATTTAAATATGTAGGTATATTAGTTGTCTAGTAACCCATAATACAAGCATAATATCTGCTTACTTTGGGACTAGATGGCGCTGTTTGGGATGTACTATGTATTGAGTCACTCACGTATGTAATAAATACCAGTTTGAAATGTTCTGTTTAAAACAAAGCTTCAAGCTTTTTACATGTTTAACATTTTAATTGCTATAATTTTACAATTTAAACGCTGATGGCCATTTTTTAATTTTAATTTTATAGTTCTTTTCAATAAAAAATTGTTTAAAAAGTAATTAATTTTGAGAAAGCTCGCGCTTGATAATGCTTAAATACATTTTCAATTTGTCTTTAAAGGTAAAAAACGAAGGTTAATTTTCTTTCACAAGTGTACAATGCTGTCAACACATGGCGGTCGTTACAATTGAACAACCCGCATTGGAGCAGCATGGTGGATTTAAGCTCCAAACCCCCTCAACCCGAGGGGAGGCCTAAGCCACTGCAGTGGAGTATAATGGGCTGGTGGAATGGAATGGAAAGAGTACTTTAGTGTTTAAAAATATCCTATTTTGTTGAATAGAAGACATTATGTTATTGATAAATAATTAATGCAAATATATTATTTGTTCAAACTTTATTTTACTGTTAACATAAAATAAGTATCGAATAAATTGCCTCTCGAAGTTATGTTAAGTTCATTATATTAGATTTTTTAACTGAATTGTAACAACATCAGTTCATATGTGACTATAGTGGCGAGCATCTGTAACAACAAAAATAAAGAAGCTTTATAAAAGCATACAACAAAAACAAAAACACGACATCAATTTGATCTATGTCTATACTTACACTCAATACAAGTTGTCGTGTGACGTGAAAGAAACCGAGCCCGGTTAGCGCTATGTTTGAAGTTCTGATTTGCTCCACGAAACGTTGGGCCTGCATACAAAATAATTACTAACTAGTGGCCTGTCCCGACTTTGCTCGGGGTTGAATAATTATCTACCTTATACTGTGTATATGTAGCCTATGTCTGCTTAGAATAGTATACCTTTCAAATAGTTAAAGAATTTTTCGAATAGGTGCAGCGGTTCCAGAAATTATTCTCCACATACACACCAACTCACAAAATTAAACTAATTCATATAAAGTCCTCTCTCCTAGATCTCTACAACACATGGTCTTGGGCCGCCTATTACCAATGGCGTGGTCTGCCACGTTTACTAGGTAGGTTACAGTCTACGTGGTGAGAAAGCCATCTACGTCCGTCCGTCCGACGACGTTCGATTTGTTGACGCCACTAAAGAACCTTTTCACTGCCCATACTCGGAAAGTACGCTTGAAGTTACTTGATCAGAGGGATGAAAGTAGTACTTTTCGTCCCTGGGAAACGATTTTCCCTGCTGTCAAAGAAAATTAAAAAAAAAACTATGCGGGCCAACTTCTACACAACTCTGTTGATTCGCGGCGTAAAATTCTAATAAAAAGACATCATCAACAATTTTGTAATATGACTTTACATTTTTAATTTACTTTTAAATAAATTGTTTTTTTTTTTTAATTTCCATAGATTTGAGCCAAAAATTAACCATGATCAATGATAAATACTGTCCATCATAAATAATGTCATAGTGTGATAGACATATTTTAGTCTTTTTTATTTCTAAAAATGAAGTAATAAAGAGCCATCAAACTGGTTAGTTTAAAACCATATGGTCCTAAAAACTAAACTAGTTAATTTAGAATTTCTGTATATCATGTACCATATACTGTATGTATATAAAGAACAATTGATGAAAATTTAAAAAAAACTGTGTAAGAACAAACATACGAACAATTCTTTTTTCACTGGTTGTAGGGATGTCTAACTCAGAAACGCATAATGTACAGATATAATACAAATAATTTATATAGTGGCTCAATTCGTACTTGGCCCGTTTTTTATAGATTAGTGAGGATGCGGCTAGAATTATAATTACTTCGCAGTTATAAGCACAAGTTGGAGCTTCATGTAGAACATCGAAAGGCACAAGCGAAGCCGAATACAGACGAGAAGCTAGCAAACCGACGAGCAGGGTACGAACACTTGCAAAAGCACTTGATGAGCCGTAGTACAATACTCTTTCGACACTCTGCAGGGTTCTGTTATCAGATAAAACTTGTTGAACATTTTAATATCAGCAATATACACCACGAAGAAATATTAAAAACTTAATCCTACCCTGCAAGCCTTTTAGGGTCACAGCCGGTGACGTGGTGAGCTTTATCTTTCCTGAAAGTAAATGTGAAATTAGTTTAACTTTAAATTTGCACAGTACCTACCAGAGATTCGCAGACACATATATGGTATCTAGATTATATTGATCTATTCAACTAATACCCGTTCAGGAGCATAAAAAGCCTTTTCAAGATTTCGTCACCTGAAAAGCAGTCCTTGTAGTTTTTTCATATCCGTCTGTCTGTGTGAAGGAAGCTTCAGATCTGGACGAAAATCAAACCAACATGATCTAAGTTGTTGACCAATTTGCGCTTAGAGTTTATAATAAGTAGTAGCTGATTGGTATGTTCATTTTTGTTGTATTAGTAGTTATTAAATATTATTATGTAAGCGTTCGAGATTCCTTTTTCCTAGACCGTTTTTGACACGCATTAATTTTAGTTTCTGTTCACATTAGTCTGTAATTAATATGAACTCCTTGGTCTGTGTGCTTGTTTATTTGTTTGTCCATATTTCGCTACAGGAATATATATTTGTATCCACTATTTATATAGGTATTTTTGAAAATATTTAATAACATATTATAGTAATAATAAAATAAAACATTTTATTATTAACCTCAAGTGATGTATCATTTACTAATAATAACTACTAATAACTACTTTAAAATGATTATGTTTCTTTGAGAATTTTTAAAAATTAAATCCTGTTTATGGACTAATTGGTTACGAAGTGGCCTTTTAACGTGAGTGGGATGTGTCCCATCTAATTCTAGAATCCCTGTTCCAAAAGATCAGAAAGATCCTTATCGATAAGACCTAGTACGAATTTGCTAATAAAATTATCACGACTGTCTAAGGTCGACTAGTTTATGAGTTGCAGCAGAATTTCAACCCATGATTACAATAACATAGAACAAACTAATGCATTTAGTTTATGATAAGTGTTTGTTGATAGCATGGCTATAGCATCGTACCTTATGTATGACTTGGTACCACTTTGACCGGTTTTTTGATAAGTGAAAACCACTTCTAGGTATTCTATCCCCAAAAAAATGTCTAACAAATTTGAGTAAAATTACGTTTCAATCATTTGGACGCGAACTATCAGTGCTTGGATACATTAATTTAGTCTTTCAGTTCCCATGCAGCCGGGTCTTAAATGAGTAGTGCAAAGAGCTAAAAAAATAACTATCACCTCACCTTAATACTTTGAATATTTCGATGCAAACCAACACTATGTTTGATGTAAAAGAAATGAAAACTAAACTACTGATTTCTTCGTTTATAATGCTCACTAGTTTGGTGAGGCTAGTGTAATGTTTACGAAATACACTCCAAGTGCTTGAGTTCTGAAAAAATAATATATAAAGACGAAAGCGTGATTATTAAGAAAACATATTGTTTGATTTGAAAAAAAAACGTACTTAAAACATTAAATTGTTTGTATAATATTATATAACACAACATTACATAACCTATAATTTAGTAAAATATAGTACAGTATTGTATAAATATGTCGGAAAGAAAGTATTTTCTTATTTTGTTACGTCTAACCTTTTCATGTAAATCGTTAGATAGCAATTATATATAATACGAAATATTGGAATAGTAATAGTTCAATTTTAAATTTAAATAATTCTAATGTAAGTAGATATTTTTTGTAAGTTTATTTAATTTTTTGTCTCGTCCAGACGCTTCGGTTTGTGTATAACCTAATTTTTTTAGTAAAAAACGTAGAGGTTGCATATAAGTTTATGTTACTTAAATCTTTTTTGATGTATTTTTTTTGTATTCTGTAATTGTTGTTTTTCTGAATAAATAAGTAAATAAAATTGGCAAAACGTCTTTTCGTAATTTTTGGCCAAAAGTTCTAAAATGTCCACAGAAATAAGATCGATTCACTATTTACAAAATGACAACGAACGTGACGTAATTATTATTATTATATTAACAAAACGGAACATACTTAAAACAAGTAAATGTAAATAAAACAAGTAAAAGTAAAAAAAATTGGTGTTGCATTTGTAGAAAAAATACGAAGAAGCTTTCTCTCCAACCTAATGTTAAGTAATGTAGGTTTTATACACAGGTTTTATATAACAAAGATAAGTTTTCAGATAAAAAATATGTAATAGTTAACTAGAAAAATGTACTGTTTGATATTTAAAAAAACTGGGTCAAACAATCTTTAGAAAAACGGCGGTACAGACAGACATAGACAAACACGTGAATCATGAAGGGTTTCGTTTTTTTTTGTCGATACAGAATTCGTAAAAAGCCCAAAAACTTTCGATTGAAATTTAAGTCTATACGCATCAGAATTAATTTCAGATGTATTTCGGATTTGGCGGTTATTTGGATTCTGGTCTGGAGCTTTAAGAACAATAATTTAACCGTAACACTTGCGTGTGGTATATTCATAATTGTTTGTAGATCATTGAAATACTAAAAAAACACTTAATAATAAACAAAATATAGATTTGCTAAGAACACTACAGTCAAATATGTCTTACTAGTAACAAATGTTTATTTCTTAAAACGGTATATCTTTGCAATAATAATTCATAAAAATTGTAACTTTACAATATTTAGCAACACATTTTGGTATCAATTACCTAAATCCAACGTCCGTTCGGTGGTGACAAAAACTACAATCAATTTGCTGGTACTTTATTCATGTTTTGGTACTCTTTTTACTATGTTTCAATCAATTGACTGTTAGTCATATTTAGTGATTAATAAAATAATGAGACATTTTTTCACTAAAACATAGTTTTCAGCGTATCCCATACTGGAATCACTGAATACCCACCTTGTTCTTATGTAAAGTTATCATAGCGTTAAAATCTTTAAAATACGCAAAGAGGTGTAAACTGAGCACCATCAGCAGTACATCTTTGAAATTAATTATAAAATGCATTTGCCACTGCAACATCTGCAAACAAATAATGTATTGCATTAAATTTGAACTTCAATAATTTTAGAATGACAAGTTCCATTCAAGTAAAATATCAATGGGCGAAGCTAAAATTAGTCAAAACTGAACTAAACTTAATTAAAAAGCCCCCCCCCACTCCTCACCCTAGGGGAGGCCTAAGCCCCTGCAGTGGGGTAAAAATGGGCTGATGATGATGATGATGAAGCTAAAATTTCAACTTCTTATATATGACTAGCGACCGCCCGCAGCTTCGCTTGCGTAGAATACAATTCTATTTTAGGTAGTATTAACATTCGAAACGGTTTATACGTGCTTTTTGCTGAAACTAATATTGGGTACACCCATTCAAACTTTCAGTCTTCATTCTCCCCACTCCTTTAAGAAAACCGATACTCCCATAATTTTCACCTACCGTTTATCACCCTTAAAATGTGGAAATCCAAAAACCCTAAAACACGTCATTATTTATTTATGTAAAAATTTTTATGTTTCTAACTTTAAAGAACAAAGACTCTTATACAAACCCCTTCCATCCCTCCCTCCTTAAATTTGAAATTTCCAAATATTCCTTTCTTAAAAAATTGATACGTTATAAAATAAACCTCTGTTTCAAATTTCAGGTTCCTAGACTTAGTAGTTTCGGCTTATCTACGTTAATAGATCAGTAAAGACAAACGACAGACAGACACAAAAAGTAGCTGATGTCATTCTTGACAACCTTCTTTCACGTCTGCAAAGTTTCATTAAAATCTGTTTAACCATTTTGGAAATTAGCTCGAATAGACACATAGACGTACAGATAGACAGACGGACAAAAAGTAGCGTCTATCACTTTTGACTACCTCCTTTTCATACCCGTGAAATTTCATCAAAATTGGTTTAACCGTTTTGGAGATTAGCTCGAATAGACAGATGGACGTACATACAGACATACAAAAAGTAGTGTATGTCACTTTTGACCACTTTTTTTCCATATCTGCGAAGTTTCATCAATATCAGTTAAGCCGTTTTGGAGATTTGCTCGAATAGACAGACAGACATATAGTATTATTTTATACATATAGCCTATAGCCTTTCTCAATAAATAGACTATCCAACACAAAAAGAATTTTTCAATTCGAACCAGTAGTTCCTGATATTTGCGCGTTCAAACAAACAAACAAACAAACAAACTCTTCAGCTTTATAATATTAGTATAGATTCGAGTACTAAAATGGTATTTACATCACTTTAAAACAGTAAATAAATTTAACAGCAGCAACATTTTGATACTACATCGCAAAAGCGTGTAATATACTTATCAGATACTCCTTTACATTTTCAAAAAAATACTATAAATAATGACCCTTGGCTCAAACTCTGTGTTCTATTTGAAATATTTAAGTTGTCTTTGTTTTACATTGACTGTAAGAAATCATTAAAATGCAATTTGAAAAAAATATTATTTTTTAAAATCATGTTTGATTCTTTCCTTCGTATTTGTTACACAGATATAGAGCCAACTTATATATTCATTTGTAATTCAAATTTTTATAACTTGAACCTAATACAATATCCAAATTCGTAAAAATAAAATAATTTAAATAAAAATATCTAAAAAGAAAAATAAAAACCCAATGGTCCACACCAAAATGTAATTATGTCGAAATATTAAATAATTGCTTAGAACATATGTAGCTATACAGGTTGTTGTTCGTAGAAGATAAAACATTCGTGTTTTTCTCGTGTTATTAGTGAAGGTAGATTGTCTTTATGCGAGCAAATTCTTCACCTAGTACGGACGAATAAGAAACAAACTTTCCGTCGTCGCTCAGGAAGTGATTCCGAAAGAACAAGTTTAATTAGGAAATACCAAAAACGATTCCTTCTTCTTGGAAACTTTGAACAGTTGTTAGCAGTGTTTTTAACGAAAATATTAAAAATATCAAGATATTACGAAATCTATGGAACTTTTAAGCTTTAAAGTTGAAATAATAGCGTATTTCTGTTGTATGATTTAAATTATCATAACTATATTCAGGATCTGTATAATAAGTTGATGTAGTTCAAATTTTCCTACACATTTTAAATTTTTTAATAAAAAATGGGATAAAATTATATAAGTTTGTTTCGATGGTCCCACGGTGAGGATGAATGGAAATTCGTTTTTCTGAATCTGAATTTTCACAAGTGTTAGTATGTACTTACAAAGCTCCAAGTCAAAAGTTAGTACTTACCCTGTTTAAGCGTGTTTCTGAAAAGCGATGCGTCGTACTTCAAGAAGTACGGCAAGTCGGAACGTTTCTATGAAATAATTTCATTGCAATGTTTTTGGAGCTAACTTCAGATCCGAAGGATAAGTACTGTACCTGAATGAGCTTGGTAAGTACGTATTAACACTTGTCAACATTCAGATTCAGAAAAACGATGTCCCATTCGTCCCCACCGTGGGACCGTTGGGACAAAGTTATATAACTTTATCAGAACACCATCAGTCCATAATAATTTGTTAATATTTCTTACATTTAATGTTAAAAAATTAAAAAAAAAATGGTGAAAGTACTGGAGAGTCCACTTCTAGTTTAGAAGGTCCTAGTTTAAATCCAAAGGCATGTACCAATGAGTTCTTCTGACTTAAACACACAACTATCACTGACTCCGTGCTTAGGAAAGCACGATAAGCCGTCGATCCTGGTTAGATTCCTCTAATCCGCACTGAAGCAGCGTAGTGTATTAAGTTCCAAGCATCCTCATCACGAGGGGAGGCTTAAGTCACTGCAGTGGGGTATAATGTACTGATATGCGTATAAATTTCACCTACTTAACGTCCAACTTCCGTGATGAACTAATTTAAATTAGAACCCCGAAATAGATACTAGTTTTGAGATTTCCCACTTTTATTTGGGAACGATGCTTGATGCCGACAAGTTTGAAAACAAACCATCTATGAAATGAGGATATACGAATTAAAATAACCAAACTACTTTTATTGTTTCAAATTTAAAAAAAAAAACAATCAAATAACTAGACTACCTAACTTGTATTTCACTACTAGAAATTATTGTATCAGTTAACCGAACATACTATTTGTCAGATGTCGTGATAGCCCGAACGCAGCGAAACTATTTCTGGTTTAGAAGGGCGTGCGGCCGTGGTTCGAATCCGGGCGTGTGCCAATGAGTTTTTTTCCGACTTAACTACATAACTATCACTGACTCCGTGCCTCGGAGAGCACGTCGAGCTGACGGTCTCGGATGCCATCAAGGGCTTAGGCCACCCACCAGGGCGGCCTAAGCCTCTGCAGTGGGGCATAATGGGCTGGTGGAAGTGGACTATTTGTTTTATAGTCTTATATTTAATATAGATAGTTAGTTATACATTTTGGGATCCCGGTAAATAATCTTGAGCTGTGATTTTTCGAGTTGCAAAAATCGTTCGTTTTCTATATTTCGTAACTCAGAACTACGCAATCGGCGACGCTTTGTTGACTCCACCTATTTATTCCCCATTATTTAAAAGTGGTAACCGCAGTACTGTTGTCAATTGTTTTGTGATGTTTATATCGCTTTAATAATACGATTTTAAATGGCTCAACCGTAGAGTTTGGTTTAACCTTTTGTAATTAATGTCTCTGTTGCAATTAAAATATTGAAATAAACTATTATTATATTATATAATTTAGACAGGATCGCAATGCGTTGATTGGTACGGGTATACTAGAATAAACACGTTTTATTAAATTAGAAAGAAAAAATATATTTTAATATCTAAAGTGATAAAGGTATTGCATATATCGTAATTTTTCTGCCCTTTTGTCAGAAATAATTAAATAACTTAAAATTTTCTCCCAAATGACTTAAAGTAAGTAAGACCATTCATGCCTATTATCACTAAAAACAAAAATAAAAAGCATCATAACAATATTGTATTTATACCTGAAATAAAATGCCTTTCCATATAGAAAATTCAGTGTATTTAAAAATCCATGGTCCGACGTATTTGAAGTACGCTTCTATGCGAGAATTTGCTTGGAAGCAGTCCGATGATATCCTTGCGTAAAATATGATTCCCAATATTTGAGTCACTGAAATAATTGTATAGGATTAAAGATATTTTTTATTAACCTGCATAACAAAACGGTACCTGTTTTTGTATATGGCTCGTTTCTTGAATGTCAACACATATTTTGGTAAAGTTTTTAGAAACATATAACACTGCTTATTTTAATGACGTGTGCAGATAGAAACAAACATGGCAACTTATAACCTGTAACAGGAATAACCAGAAAGCTCGTACATCCCAACTGGAAATATTTTTTATTAATGAGACGTTAATATATGTATTACACAAATTTTTATAAATTCGAATAATCTTAGTTATTCCTAAAAATGGAACTTGTAATTGATTGGAATAAGAATTCTCTTTTTTGCACATTAAATGAAGGTAATTTTCGATTCAAAACATTTTTGCTAACACCTTTATATTACTTTTTATTTTTTAAAGCTTTACAGGAAAATAATAAAAATATTTTATAATGTATAATATATTTTCTTCACGTAATTTTCAGGATTAAGGCAGTAAGAAGAAAAAAATATTTAATAGTATTTGTTGCAGGCAAAGTGTTCTCTTAGTCTACTCTTATATTTAGTGGTCTCTTAATCTACTAGTCTGTGTTCATATTTATATTACATAAATTTTTTAATGGTAACCGGCAAAAGAAATCACAACAAATACATAGTAAATTCTATTTATAATTTTTTAAAATTAATTGTAAATATGTTGTACATATATGTTTTAAGACGTGTACAAGTATCCATCAATTTACTAACAGATTGCACAAGCAAAAACAGAAGCTGCTATCCTATTGCAAGCTGTCGACACATTTCTACAGCGAAAAACTGGTAACTCCTTTTCTAAACGTTTTGTCACTTGCAATAGTGTTGGCCAGCGAGTAGCTAAACGCAGAATCACCATGGTAGAAAGGAAGGCTGAAAAACTCATTGAAAATTTTTCTGAAAGAAAAAAAATTGTAATATTGTTAAATAAATGTTTGAATCGTCTTCTGTTTTGCTCTAACACTAAGTTTAAAGAGTGATAAATTATTTCAAATATAGTATCTATATTCCCATGCTGGCTTTACGATGCTGGTATTCGGGTCGGCTTAACCTCCTGTCATTCCTATATCCCGACTGCAGTCTACCTACACTCCGTTCTATTTACTATGGCTCATTGGTGTCTCGGACCTCCGCGTCCTTGCAGCAGAACTGCTGACTGGCAAGTCATTGGAACGGAACGGAGCGGAGTTAAACAACGGAATGAAGCGAATGTGTTTTACCTTAGATAGCTATAGTTTGTGACATTAAAACACTATGAAAGCAAAATTTTAGGTATGAACTAATTTCTAAATCATGCCTTAGGATGCCTAGTGCGAAACCATTAGAACTGGGATCTAATTAGTAAAATATAGCATGAAAAATAGAAAATATTTCATTCAAGTCATTAAAGCCATTTATATGATTATACATATATGTATTCGCTCCACCAATATAAATACTCCCTAAACGAGTAGTTCGATAGTTACACTCGTTAATGACTCGCTTATACTCGTCGCTTGTAATGTGTTTATACTTATCATGATCATCATCAGCACGTGTCTGTTCACTGCAGGATATAGGCCTCTCACAAGGCTCGCCACCACGCACGGTTCTCCGCCTTTCGCATTCATTTATTCTCGATAACCGTCTATAACTTATGTCTGAGTTTAAAGCTGATCAAACATTTCTGTAGCACTTAATAATACATGTTACACTAAGAAGTATTAATAGCTATTTATGTAAATTTTATTGTAAAATCAGACATTTTATTTAAAATTCCCATGGGCGAACCTCTCGTGCGAGTTGCCTGAACAGTTCGGTAGAGTAATTAGTATATACAGGATAAGATTTTCGTAACCAACCAAAAATTTTCTAGATGTTAGGTATCACAAATAGACCTCATTACGTAAATAAAAATATAGGTCAAATATTCATAATCAATAATTATATCCCAAATATTGTTTAACAAAATTTGGCTATCTTCTACTTACATAGACCGAAAGGGCGGGGCCTTGGGCATGTGGGCGCGGCGCGTGTACATGCACTGACACCCTCGTGAACGGTGACTAGTATATTGGTAGTTTTGGGAAAGGTTTACGTAGTCTTAACTGAATATTTTCCTATTGAACGATACGGATTTTTATCAAAGGTCTTTATAGTAAAATTTGGCTGGTTATTACACCCCGTATGTTACCGTGAATAACCGATGTTGGGAAATGCCAAGATGTAGAGATGTATGAAACCCATGTGACAATCACCATTCTCGTTGATATAAAATCGAAACATTTTATTATTTTTATAATATTCGAACATGCACCAGTGAATTAGCACACAACATAGACTAAATATATTTGTCAGCAGCATTTACATTTTAATAGAGTCAGAAATATTACTTCACAATATCGAAAATGTTAATCGCAATTTCGTGGAGGTGAAGACCGGCGCGCGGGAACCTCGCGACTGAAACTCGCCATATTACACCGGCTAGTTAGAGTACGAGTGGTTAGACTCTAGAAGTTATATTGTTGTTGTGTTAAGTGTATATTCAAAACACCAATTTAGAAATCGCGTTAACATTCTTCAATTAATGTACAGTTGTCCTTTAATCTATTTATTACATAAACAAATAAAAAGCCTAAACACACAGTTCACTCTAAAATATACCACCGCAATAAGAACTAAATCTGTTGCAATACAGTAAGTAGCCACTTCAAGCGTTTTATTTACATAGAGCGTCGCTCACCGGAGCTAGGTATTCGTAGTGACTTTATTTTGTATTTGAAATTCGTTTTCTGATCGACACAAAACTAAAATTTCCTACCCTCCCAAAAAAAATTTTTCTTCAAAAAATGTGTAATAAAATCACAGAACACATAGTCGGTGCCGCTAGCTAACGAAATATAAACATTGATCATGGCGAGTTTAACAATTAAAGGGAGAAAATGGAAGTTAAAAATAATTGCTTTCCACTAATTCACTTCGAGTCGAGAAGAAAAAATGGACCCGCGTTTCCCATTTTTCCCCTCAGGGTGAATTTTCAGGGTGACTGGATGGATAAATAAATTACAGCCAACTGAAACAAAACGAATCTGAAATATTACTAACGCGTGTCTTTCAGTACACGACGCAGCGTGATTTTTGTATTAAACTTTGTAGTACGTTGCTTTGTTTAGGGTAATAAAATAATATTTTGCCTTTTTTGCGTTATTTATTTTGCATTGTGATCGTTACAAAGAACCATTTATAAGCCAGCCACCAAACAATTAATATCTGAATTGCCACTTATTTCTTAAAAAGCAATTATTTACAGAAGCGTGAGGTGCGCGGGTGTAACACGGGAGAAATGGCGATTTTGCTTGGCATATTTCGGGCTCTCAATCGATAATCTCGTCGTCTCGTCGTCTGTTCTCGTCGCCACTACCACAATGTCTGAAGACCAAGGTCTTTAACCAATGCGTCCTGCCTACAATGACATACGGTGCCGAAACATGGACTCTCATGGCAGGATTGGTCCACAAATTTAAAGTCGCTCAGCGCGCTATGGAGCGGGCTATGCTCGGTATTTCCTTGATGGACAAAATCAAGAAAACTGAAATCCGTCAAAGAACTAAAGTTGTCGACATAGCCGAAGTGATTACCAAGCTGAAGTGGCAACGCCCCGGTCACATTTGCCGTAGAACCGACAACCGATGGGGTAGACGGGTTCTCGAGTGGAGGCCACGTATTGGGAAGCGAAGTGCTGGACGCCCCCCGGCCAGGTGGACTGATGACCTGAAGCACCATACCGGGGGTAATTGGATGTGGAAGGTGGAGGACCGTGTGTGGTGGCGAGCCTTGGGAGAGGCCTATATCCTGCAGTGAAGAGACACGAGCTGATGATGATGATGATGGATCGATAATCTATCAACTGTATGAAAAATGAAAAAAAAACTTTATTTTTACAGTAGATTAGCGATCTACAAATTATTTAAAAAAGCAGTAAAATACATCAGCAATAGGTACGCTTATAGCAGAAAATTTACTATAACAATAGAAAGTATGTATCTATAGTCCTCACACTAAGCAGCATGCCTGTATCGTGAGGACCTATCAATATATTCTTTCAATAAAACTACGTCGTATATATAGCCCTTATTTTGTTCGTTAAGTGACGCTTCCTTAACACGGGACTGCGCTACCATGTTAAATACAAAGTATATTACACTGAGTGATCAATTGAGCTAAACACCCAATTAATTACCAGTGTGCGCTCATCCTAATTTTTCTACGTAGCAGTAGCTTCCACTTCCAAGAGCTTTGTGAACAAAAGTCTTTTTAAACAGTGGCAAATATGCTATCTGTGTGTGGGGTATGTGTGTACTTGTATGCGTATGCTGTCTTTATATCATCGCAAGCTGCACTTTGTTCCCATAGCTTTTATATTCTTATTTTTTCGGAGCCTACATCCCATAAAATACCTTGACTAATTCAGAACCTAGTGATAAATTCATAATTAATAATAATAATAATAACACACACAATCACAACAACGTCTAGGTCCCAAACTAAGCATTAGCTTGTATTTTGGGTACCAAGCGAAGACACCACATACATATAACAACCAAGACCAATTAATAAGTTATTATGAGACTTGGCTTGACAATTGTATAGAAAAAACGTATTATAGGGTTTGCCATATTTGGAATAATATGATGATGTTAACAAATAATGTAATCCATTGTTTAATACCATAAAAAAAACACATGACATTATGTTTAAACTAAAAAATATATCAATCAATAATTCGTTACGACTTACAGCGAGTTGCACCAAAAGAGATATAAAGTATATCGAATAAGTAAAAAGTGACAGATATACTTTGATCAGAACCACGATGACCTCAATGTCTGCGATTTATTGTACCAGGAATGGAAGTCATCACAGTTCCTATCAAAGTATAGCTGTCAGTTTTTCGTTTACGTAATCTCTTTTGGTGCAACTCGCTGTTAGTGATTCATGTAGTTAGGCATACGTTGCATAAAATTTATGAAGAAAGATCGTATATCAAAAATGCTCATTTTAGAAATTATGTTCAGAATTATTTAAAAATGTTTAAACGTGTTTGTGAACTAGCTAAAGCCAATCACATTCATGATAAAATCAAAAATAGCTCGAATATTACCAAGACGAACTGGCAAATCATAGACCGCAAAACTAGAAGGATAAAAGCTCGTAATCCTAATTTAAACTAAAAATCAATTACCAGATTTTAACGTCAAATCTAAAAGTAGCCAAGACTTTAGAAAAGTTTTTCTTAGATGTTTCAGTTGCGACTATCAAATCTTAAAACTGCTCTTCCTTTCATGCCGAATAGTTATTCAAGCAAAATTTTTGTGGAACCATTGGCGGTTTTAAATTTACTTATGTGGATTCTATGAAAAATATTGCGGATTTTCGTGGTCTCTCAGTTCAAATTATTTTATTTTATTTGTATGGAAAACCAACAGCACAATTAACTTATTGACAGACAAAATAGCTACAAAAGGCCAATAACAGCTTATCATTTATAGATATTATACTGTAGAAAAAAAAAAACAAACGTTATCAACTGACGGCACAAAAAAAAGTAAACAATAATATAAATTCATTTGTCGATTTAATTTCACATCATTTCCTTTATTTTTATAATAAATTGTAGATCATGGTATTTTTTTTTTGATGAAGCACTTAAAAACAGTAAATATTTGACATTTTAGACCTTTTTAAATACTTGAACGGTACGGTTCTGCAGTTTACGCTGTAAAAAAGATTAGCTTCTCTTGAAGTTATGAATCCGTGAGATTGGTGCGTTTCAGTGGGTTTCAAGTTTAATGGCTTATGGCATTCTGCTTTAGGTAGTAACACGCTGCTAATGTAAATATAGTATTTGTGCTGCAAAAGCGAGCTGTTTGTGTAATTTATAAACTAGGACCTAAAGTACAACTAAGATGTAGTTTAAGGGAATTAGCATAATGACGCTACTGTCTCAATATTATACATTTGAAAATATTATTTAAGTGTGTCGTTATAGAGCCCAAAGCGCAACGAACCTGTCTTAAACTTATAAGGCCATAGGGCCATGGTTCGAATTCGGGCGTATACCAATGAGTTGTTTCTGACTTAAGTACATTAACTATCACTTAAGTTAAGCAGTCGGTCCCGGGCGCTGTCAATAGATGGCGGTCGTTACAATCCTCAACCCGTAGTGGAGCAGCGTGGTGGACTTAAGCTCCAAGCCCCCCTCGCCCTGGAGGAGGCCTAAGCCCCTGCAGTGGAGTACAAATGGGCTGATGAAGTGAAGATGAAAATTGTGTAGATGTGTTATAAGGACATTTTGCACTATTAAAAAATAATTGTGCTCGGCATAATGTCAATACAAGAAGCAAAGATAAACTTACTGACCATGTTAGCCTCCTCAATAATATCACAAAATATTTTAAAGCGCAATGTGTACGTTTTTACAATAAGACCCAGTCGAGATTCAAGTTAAAAATCAATGTATGTAGAATGCTTGCATGCTTGCTTCAATAATATAATATGATATAAGCACTTACGAGCGTCGCAAACTTTTTGTTTAGTTAATTTTTATTCAACTCAGTTATTTATAAAAAAAATCAGAACTTTTGTGAATACTCGTTTGTAGGGATGTACCTAAATTAAATGAATTCACTTTTGTGATGCACCACAGACCAGTCAACTTTAATAAACGTCAGTATGAAAACGAAATCGCCAAAAAGTGGCGGGGTGCGGGGAGAAGTGGGCTAGTTTTCATTGGCTCGTTCATAATTGACAATTTAATGGCTTCCGACGTGCTTACAACTGACCACTCAGAAGAGACGTAGTTATGTAGTGCCACTACTTAGCCTTGGCGAATACTACTCCCTGTCAAAGCGTGGTCTATAGGTTGACTGGTCTGTGTGATGCACTAAAAGAAAACCGGACCTTTTGTGAATTCCTTTGTAGGGATGTGCCTAAACTAAATAAATTTACCTTTGTGATGTACTTCAAGATTACATAACGTTACACAACTACGAATTAAAGATATTTGATTCGATTTTATAATTATTATGGCGAAACTAAATTGTAGTAATAATATGTGTCTTTCATTGTTTTATTTTTAAAAAGGTAAGTCACTTCGCCGTTCCGTTCCGTTTCCATATATTATGGAATTGCCATCATTTTTAATTTTATGTCTCGAATGAATGTCCGAACTTAAATTAAATTATGAATACAGATGTGAACTGGGGCGGTGCAGGGCAGACCACACGTGGTAAGTTTTGTTTACTGTATCAAAATTTTATACCCTGCTCATACATCATCACAAACAGCATTTCTTTCTGTCCAAATAAACAGAATGTATACTGTATAATGAAGAAACAGAAAACAGAATATATAATGTATACAACACAACAACGTCTAGACCCTAAACTAAGCATTAGCTTGTGTTTTGGGTACCAACTGAAGACACCACATACATATAACAACCAAGACCCGGAACCAGTATCAATATTCATCATACAAATGCAGACTCGACCTGGGATTCGAACCCGGGACCTCCAGCTTCGTAGGCAGGGTCGCTACCCAATAGGCTTCACGGTCGTCAATGTTCTTCTTTAGTTTTATGGTTGTAAGTTTTCTTACTGTCCAACGATAGTACGTTGAACAAATTCACTGAGGTTACTAAATCATATCAAAGGTTTTAGAACGTATTCAGAATCAGGACTATGCAAAGCTTCGTGATATTAGTACCAGAAAATTGCGCAATATATGGGGGGTTAAAAGATAGTTTTGTAGTTAATATTTATGAGTTAATTTTAATATGTAAAATTGTCTTTCTGCGGTGGCCCCGTAGCATGAATATAGTTTGTACCTTTTGTTATTATTTACTCAAAAGTGTAAACTTCAAAGTACTTTTTATTAATATGAAATTATTTTTTTATGTTCCTAAAGAAATGAATCGATAATAATTTTTTTTTCAGATTTTTTTTGTTAAGACATTTTAGAATTAGCAGCTTTTAAACAGGACCTGTAGATGGTATTTAAAATATTTCATTTGTGTTAACATTTCTAAATTTTCCTTAATAAGTCATGATCTTTATGAGTATACATTTATAATTTAATGCATTTATCTATTAATTATTCTATGACCTATGATCCCCTGCAGTGGGGTATAAAAAGGGCTGATGGAATGGAATGGGAAAAAATTCTATGACGTTTTCTTTTATAGAAGAATATTTCGTAATTAAATTTTTACCATAGTGGTGTAATTTTATCAGAGTACACTTGTGAACTTCTCAACCAATTATTACAGACAACAGAACGAACGACTTACGGACATTCCTTATATTCAGACTGGTATAGAACACGTATGGCAGCATTGTAATAACCATCGCTACTTGTCCAATCACACTAACGACACACAGCAAAACATACGGTGATTTCTTAGTGAATCTGTAAAAAAATATCCTTTATTACATGTAGGTTATAGTGCAATTAGCTTTTACATTTAATTTAATTTTACTGTGGAATTAGTAATAATTTAAAAGCATCAGTTATTTTAACCAAATTTCGAGTAGGCGAAGCCGAGACTAGCTACGGAATACAGTGAAAATGTACTTCTTACATTATCATTCTCTTTTGAAGATTTGCTTATTTAATTAGGACTTAATTGAAGCAAACATCTTGAGCGTTTCTAAATTTAATTAATTACGAAAAAAAAATACCAGGACGTTGTACAATTAGTACTAAGAGGTGGAAAATATATAAAATCTTAAAATCTTTACGTAGTTTATTAAAAAACTGACCAAGTGCGAGTCCGATTTGCACAAGAAGGGTTCCGTACCATCGGGAAATATAAAAAACGTGCTTCTTGTACAGAGACTCTCTTTTATTTTGACTTTTATTATATGTTTATTATTCGTTGTTATAGCAGCTATAGTAATACATACTTTATAAAAATTTCAAGTGTAAGCAATGATCTTACAACTACCAACTACCAAAAACGTCGAAAAAAACACGTTTCTTGTATGGAGACCTACTTTAATTTTTAATTTAATTTTTATTATTTATTGTACCTGCAGTAATACACACTTTTTGAAAATTTCAAGTGTATACCTATTATGGTTCAAAGGATACAGCCCTGTGACGGACGGACGGACGGACCACGGAAGCTTAATAGGTACCCTTTAATTACGGAACTCTAAAAACGAGAAATAATTATGAGAGTGAACAGTCTATAACGAAAACTCTAAAAATACATTTTGCTAAGTAACTTTAAAACATTTACCTTAATCCAGTCTCGTTTGGGTGCTCCAGTCCCGTAACAGGGAATAGCCCTACCCAACGACACAACATTAAGGTGTAGCGTGTAGCAGCATGCAAACCACCTGAACGTTCCAAATTCGAGTACAGATTTCCCACTTTTGTTGAAGGCATGATATTAATTACTTTCAGTTGTCCCTGAAAAGAATTATTTATATAATATGTTCAAAAATATATTTTGCAACTTTCAAACCCCACCCGAGCTTATGATTTAAGTATTATTAAAACCATTGGAATACGATAACTTGCAGCGGAAAAAGTTTCCAAGTTCAAAAATACAATTATAACTTATTTGTATTTTGTTTTTAAATCCTTTAGCATATTTTAATGATTCAAGTATTTTAAAAAAGAACCCGCCCTCAGGTGATACTTATGTAACACAAAGTAACTCCGTTTTAATGAAACGTGTTTACTGCAGCACCCACTAGTAAATACTCAATAACCTGCTCTTAGGTAACCAAAAAACCCACCTCAAGATCGGTCCAGCTGTTTTAGAAAAACGCATGTAATGCAATGGCCTCTGGTGGCTTATAAACGCGACTCTCATAGACTGTTTTTAGGTAATACTTATGTAACACAAAAAACCGAATCAAGTTCGGCCCAGCCTCATTGAAGAAACTTATTGCAGCACCATATGGTGGCCCATAAACGCAAACGTTATGTAACAACCTGCTCTTTTTTGATACTTATGTAAAGCAAAAAAACTGCGTCTAGATCAGCCCAGCCATTTCAGAGAAAACATTTATTGTAGCGTTCTGTGGTAATACAAATGTAATGCAAAAAACTGCATCTTATTAGGCAAAACTGTTTCAAAGAAATGCATCTACTATAGCGCCCTTCCGTTGGCTTAACCGTGAAACCTATGTAACAACAAAATTTCATCCAAATTCAATTGTATACCAATATATTTAAGTATAGAAAAATTGCTCGTTTAATAGTTTATGAAACAAAAATAGAGGCCACTTAAAAGAGACACGGTAACTGAGTTATCATTTTTGAATGAAGGGGAATGAGCGGAGACGACAACCTTTTCGCCATTGCGTAATGCTGGTTTACAAATATAGAAACTTAATAGATTTTTAAAAACACAGCTCATTCATTACGATTCTGAAACTGTCTATTGGTGACAATACAATTTTCTATAAAATGCACATTCATATTTTAGATTAATATAATTTTATTAATGCAAAACTAACTACAACGCATATAAGTTATTATAGTGATTGGGAGCTTTGGTTTAATTTTCATTGAAGCCACATTTTAGTTTATGTAGAGAATATTGAAGTACAAAACAAACTGAACGTGGTTTTCAAAAACTTTCCATTTGGCAAGTAAGCACAAAGAACGCTCTCTAAAGTAGAAATAGGTAGTAGGTACCTACTCGTTGTAATTTTTGTTCAATTATTTCCTAATTAAAACAGCGCATTTGTTCATAAACATTTAGTTGGGCGCGTAATTCGATTGATTTAAAAAAATATTATTTTTGACTCAAAGTACTTGATACGACTAACCGTTTATATATTGGAGGACTAGTAAACTGATGGACGGCTATGGTGTATCAAATCTATAGATCTCTACATATTTGTAGAAGAAGGTCATATGTATATATACAATAACTATTTCACTTCAGCGTGTCTAAGAATTTTACGTAAACGTTAAGTCGCCTAGTCGTAAAAAGACAAATATTTTTCCGATATCTTTGTTTACTTCTGTACACGGACTTTTCTTATATTTCAAATTCAGTGACATATTTGTACCAGTTTCCTTTCGTGCGTGACACATTCGTCGTGTCAACAATGTCGATGATCAAATAAAGTTATTTCGAAATGATTATGAAGAAGCATATAAAACCGTGGTAATATAATGATGTATGCATCTAAATGACATACTTTTATACATACATCAACTTGTAAAAACCCGTCTGGGTAAAAAATTACTTACTGGGAAAAGAAAGGAAAGCTCTTTATTTTACAGGATTTCGTTTGAGCAATGTAGAATGCATCACGTAATAAGTTTTAACTTCCCGTTGTCCAAGGGGGTTATTGATTTGGGTCCGATTTTCGAAAATCAAATTTTCATCAGATCTTCACGTTTTGAGGTCTTAGGAAGCAATTCTCACCATTTTCGGCAGGACATGTGTGTCTGTATTTAACTTTTTTTTTGTCGTACGATATCTTGAGAACGGATTGACCGATCAAAACCTGCGATACGGTATTTGAAAGGGTTCATTGAGATTTAGATCTGATTAGATTTTGAAGTCAATCGATCAATCAATCGTTTCAAAAATATTCAAAAAATAAAATTAAAAAAAAAGAAAATTTTTACATTTTTTTAAATAACTTTAAGATTTTCCAACCGATCTACATAAAACCTTATATACGTTTTTTGTACATAAAAAACTGCGTCAAGTGCCGCCAAAAATATCAAAATCGAACGACGCGTTCAAAAGATATTGCAGTTCACGAATTTCTGAAAACGTGTTGTCTAACATAACTTTGAGATATTAAGATCAATAGACTTTTGATTTTACACAAAAGTTTTGTACTTACAAAACTGCATTAAATTCCAACGAAGCGTTCAAAAGATATCGCATTTCAAATATTTCTAAAATAACATTTTCTTTATGTCCCAGGTTTCTCAGCTTGAAGAACTCTAAATGTTTAGAAATTCTGTATTTGGGCTTGGAGAGCTCATGAAATAAATATTGTGAGCTTGAAGAGAAAAAAATCACGAAAATCGATATTTTGAGTTCGAAGAGCTAAAGAGCATTCTAATTTTTGAGCGCTTTGAACTCGAAAATAGCGAGAAGTTTCAGGGATGGCCTGCAGGGTCAACCGATTTTTTTCTTTGATACCATGTTAATTAAATTATAAAAATTTAAATTTATTTTCGCTCAAAAACATATTTTGGTTATTGGGTTTTGCCCGTCTGCAATAACTTACAACATTCAAATCATATTAATATGTTAGCCATTAAATGAATTAATTTGACAACAAATGTTGTAACATGGTTATTAGCTTATTTTAGTATTTTAATTTTATTTATTGTTGTGTATTTAGAAAGTAGGTAAAGAATAAAAATATTATTATATGGTGTTTTTTTTTTCTTTTTTTTCTTTTCAATATAATTATTTTTACGGTCTCGGGCTCATAAACTTTTTTATATTAGTTTTTGCAAGTTTGTGCCAATGGTGACATTGGAGTATTATAATATACAAGGTGGAAATAAAAAGCGGGACTTAGAGTGAAAATAGGTGGATACCTATCATCTTTAATTAGGATTGATTAAAGATGATAGCAAAATTTAAATGGATGATAACCGTGAATGGAGAATTGTTAGGTTACCTATAAGATATTTTATTTATTTATTGAATAGCGCAGGACATAGTTCATTGTTTGTCTTGATCAAAGGCATCGATGAGATACCTGAATACTTGTACTATAATACTTGTTAAGTTCCATTCCAACTACGATTGCATTTCACATCTAAAAGCTCTGTGTAATTTTGAAAATATTATTTAGTTTTGATAAAGAGTAACTGAATTTACTCTCCGTTCCGAACTGTTATTATGCCAACAAATGCGTGATGTCTTATCGTTGCTCCGTTACGACGCGAGGAAAGGCCAAATAAACACACTCACGTGTTTATAATATTTTTAGGACGATATTACCTGTTTCGTCAATGGTCAAAAATTAAAATTAATTTTATAAGTTTTTTATTCCATAACTCATACCAATATAATAAACACAGTATCTATCTACTGTATATAAATTACTTAATATTCTAGGAACGTTTTATTATTGAAATTTTTCTTTATAAAATCAATCCAAACTCCTCAGAAACGAGAATTTCGTAGGCAATTCAAAGTACATGGATCAATGTGAAAAAAGTTTTTTTGTTGAGAGGATTCACATAAATTAGACTTCTTCTAAACTTTGCAAAGCTAACACGCACTTTACATTGAGAGAAATCCTTCGTACAGACGAACGTATATTTCAGAAATATACAGTCAACCTATACTTTAGACTTAAATACGTACAATAGAACATTAATATGAATACATCAAAACTACACCGACATACTTGTCCTGCAGCTGCATGATGTATACTGTGCCACGCAAAATCATGTAATACCACCCATGGTTTAAGTACACAATATCCCTTTTTCATGCTGAAATTTTTTTCAGTGTAGGTTTTTAATCTTTTGGCGTGACTTTTGAAGTTCGCGAAAAATTCGATAGGAAGTATCTGTAAATTAATGTATGGATAATGTAACTTTTTTGGATTTAAACGAAATTATCCTTACAGATATAAGAATAAGTAAGTATAATATTCCTGTCACAAAATAAAGTTTTTCATGTAGATCGAATTTAATTTGCTGTCAGTTTTTAAGTTTGTGTAACACATCGACTATTAAACTTAATTTTCTACTAAATTCAGAACATATTAAAAAAAATGTTAATTATATGCGAAAATACGATATTAAGAATAAAGTATATTACATATTGCTAACCTAACATTAATTATAAACCTCCTAGTTTGATAGAGCTTCGGCGTTAAAAAACGTAAATAAAAAATATCACTTAATAGTTCGGTTATAATTCACGTACGCAGAGACGGTTTATACATGCTTAACTATTGCATAGCGGCAGGATGTTGTCTGTCACGCACACAAGCATATACAATTTAGCTTTTTTTATTGTCTTTATATCGCGTGACTCTATGTTGGTATGTAAATAATCAAAGATTGATACGAAGAGGTAAGGGGTTCGATTTTCGTATTCTCCAACATCCGAAAACAGATAATCAATCTATCGTAAAAGTACACAAATATGTATACAAAGACTTGCGCCAGTCTACCGACCGTGTCTATCTAACGAGATACAAGAATGATCTATGTGAAAAATATCGGAAAAATTCGAGAAAAGCATCCATAGAAAAGATTGTCTATAATATAAACTGATTGTTGATATAAAGTATAGTTTTTCACAGTATAAATAAAAAATTTGGAAAATCCAAAATTGCACGCCTCATATGCCAATTAAAAATTAATACTTTTAACTTTTATCACTATAATATATTACTTAAATTATCATAAAACTACATAAGTTTAGATAGTGCGTGGTTTTTGGAAGGGTTTAGTGCTTTTCGAAATTTATCTTAGATATATGTATTTTTAATAATAAATATATAGGTGAATCGACTTAAAAAAAACTCTAAAGTAATCCGTGATAAATTATCTATAAAATAGTATACGATTTATTTTACGATATTATTTATGATATACGTTTTCTGTCGGAAAATGTGATTGAATTGTGAGAAAATTATACGGGCTTTTCACAGTGAAAAGTAAAAGCACTACCCTTAATTAATGCTTCTCACTACGAGGCGTGCAATAATTATATTTTTCATTACTCATACTCGGAAAGTACGCTTGAAGTTAAATGATCAGAGGGATGAAAGTAGTACTTTTCGTTCCTGGGAAACGATTGTCTTTGCTGTCAAAAATTAAAAAAAAACTATGCAAAACAAGTCCCAACTTTTCATACAGCAACTACATAAAATTGTAATTAAACAATACTATCAACAATTTTGTAATATGACTTTATAATTATAATTTATTTTTAAATAAATTATTATTTAATTTCCACAGATTTGAGGTAAATATTTACTATCACCAATGATGAAAATACAGGCTGGTAGAATTCCATAGAAAAAGAAACATAAAAAAGGCGGGAAAGCGGCAATTCGATTTTCAGTTGTTTTGTCAAGTGCTGTTTAGTTACGTATACAGATATTTCTATAAAATGAGTTCATCAGATTCAGATATGGATTTAACGCTTTTTTTACTGCCCTCATATTCATAATGAAAAGCAGTATGTTTACCTTGGGTGAAAGACCTATTTAGGCACGAGATGGTTTAGACTACCCTTGTGTAATAATCTACTATTTTATGAAATTATCGATAACAGTTTTAGTAAAAATGTCTTTATTATATTCTCTCAAATATTTAGGTCTTTTGAAACTCGAAACATTGTGTTATTTTGTACAGGGGTCCTGTGTAACTCATACTTCATAGAGGTTGCGTGTTATGCATCCCGCTTTAACAAACTCTGTTTCCTTAAAGGTGAAACCAAACTACTAACTCATACCAAATACTCTAACCAGTTGATTGAGTGGTTGAAGGCGCCGACTGCAAACCCAATGGTGGAGGATTCGATTCCCGCACGGTTCAACTATTTGTGTCCATCACTTCATCAGTTTCATTCACTTAAATCCATCACACTGCTCCTCTGCGGGTTGGGGATTGTAACGACCGCCATCTATCGACAGCGCCCGGGACCGACTGCTTAACGTGCTCTCCGAAGCACGGAGTCAATGATAGTTATGTACTTAAGTCAGAAAAACTCATTGGTACACGCCCGGTTTCGAACCATGGCCTTATAAATTTGAAACAGGTTCGGTGCGCTGGGCTATCACGACACTGTACATGAACATGTCTATTTATTCCGTGTCTGGGTGTCAAATATCTATTATGACATTTACGTATAAATAAAGAAAATATATATTATGTCAGTTGTCTAGTACGCATAGTACAAGCTCTGGCTAGTTTGAGACTATTTAGCCGCGGGTGAGACGTCCCAGAAATTGTTAGAATCGAATGCCAAATCCCATCTCTGATGCTAAACCTATTTTCGAAAAAACTTGTGATCTTCGATAAGGCTGTTGAAGAAGGAATAGTATGGTTGAGTGGGGTGAGGGGTGTCGATGTAAAGGGGGAAACGTTTGGTACAAATAGAGGCCGAGACCTCTGGCCATACCATGATATAAACAAACTGCGAATTATTTTAATAGAGGTGTTTTCTAATGTATTGAATGTTTAAAACAAAGAATAATCAGATTTTTTTTTTTTAAAGGTATCATTAGTTTTAATAGTGTATTTAAAATATTTCAATCATACTTTCATAAATGAAATAGATTTTCATGTTAATTACCTGATTTAAGTATTTCATTAATTTCGCTACAAATATACTAAAAATTTGTACAAGCCTAATAGTCTGCCGTTAATGAACACATCTTGTATCTTTCATTGACATATCCAGATCATATAAACCTCAACCATTTGCAAAGTTAAGCAGTTATATATTAACGCTTCAAATAATACATATAACCTAAGAGTATACCATGTTTTTTGGCAACAATAACAATATTGGAAACTCCCTAACACCTAATTAAAGGGACCTCAATTTTAAATTAATCATTTCTATTATAACGCATTATTTTCAACTTGCAATAGCTTGAAAACACAAAAAAGTCTGAGTTTGTTTCACAGATTGATATGCACCATTTAAAATCATTTCCAGTCACTCTAATGACAACTAGAATGATTGGAAGTAATCTACTAGGGTAAACAGTTATTATTATTCCTTTTTTCCCCGCTCGTGGTGTGTCCAAGGCCGAAGGGTACGTTAAACGAAAAGCGCTTCATTCAAGCTCCTTTCTTTGACCTTTGATCTCGCTGAGGAACGCGTTTCCGTCATACAGCCCTTATAGTACATGATCCCTTTGTGTAACGGAATGGGTAAACACGCAAACAACAAAATCTCTATTACGACAGCAAAAAAGTATAAATATGATAGTAGAGATTTTTCAGTATAAGTCATAACATAATAAAATATTGGTCGATGAATGCATAGATACGATTTTCCGTTCTAAGATCTTTGAGATTGTGTAGTGGCAAATTTCCATTCACTAGGCGTTTTAACGGTTCTACCCCATTAAGCCCTAACCGATTGGCCAAAAAAAGGTAAATATTCAGATCAGCACAAATACAATTAGTTTCATTTTAAAAATATTGTGCAATTAGAACATGTTGTGAAAAATGAAACAATTTCGAAAAAAGTAATCCCACCCATTTAAATTTATTTTTTCTTATGACGTATGAAAATATTTTAAAAATTAAATACTAAACGTATTTAATTTTTATTTTAATTTTAACCGAGTTTTAGTTAATCTAAATACGATATATTTTTTTTGTGTCAATAGGTTAAGGTTTAATGGGGTGGAACTGTTAACGCCGTTTTAGTGGAAATTTACCACTATACAATCGACTTTAGGAAGCTCACTTACTGCAAAGTACCGAACTCAAATGCGCAGCCAGCGTGAACGCATGCTGTTTCGTTTGACGTCATCGTTCGGTAAATAAGTAATTTACGAGACTGAAAATTTCTATCACCAAATCAAACGAAACTGCTTTCACGAATTCCACGCTTGTGAAAAGATTACTTAGAATAACAACTTGAAGTAAATTTATTTTGAATCTACGTTAAATTATTTGGATAGTGTCCCGAAATTATAAAGTTATTGAAAGCCTTCAATAAGATATCCACGCCTGAACTTACTCGAAATACGCATAAAACCAACAAGTTTCTGAGACTTTTGTAGAAATTTCTGACCATACCACGCATTATGAACAAAATAAACGTTGCTTATTTAAAATGTATCAATACAACAAATAGTTACTGAGTAATCTTGGAATTAGAATTATACGGAGTTAGGCTGACTCGAAGCAAACTAGAAGCTCGACTAGAAGCTTCTTAAGAGAAACAGACGGCGAAATTTATAAGTAAAAAACATGATCAGAGTTAATGAACTTCTATTGCACTCGTGATACAGTATCACTTAACTCTTTAAAATTTGGGTAAAGTACCCCAAAAGGAAAGAAAAGAACCCTTATAAGATCACTTAACTCTCCGTCTGCATGTCTCCGTCTGTCAAAACTCTTTTTTTAGGAATGGGTAGAGGTATGAAGTAAGTTTAAGTTAATATCAAAATAGTTAGGTTTACTGTCCTTTGAAGCTATAAGAAGTTAAAGATTTTAAGTAAAGCAATCAAAAGATAAGGCTTCTTATGTCACATATTTCGTTACTCGCAAACTCACTTATCAAAAGTTCAAACGAAAACGTGACATTCGGTTGAGAAATGCAAGTCGTATTTTTATTTGTTCTCACAATCGTTTTCACAATCACATCTGGTCATGAAAATATGAACATGTCGAAAATTCGGAAGTTTTGAGTACCAGTTCTTTCGCGGCACTACGCCGCAGATGCAGATCGTAACATCGATGCTGTGCTTGGAGAAAAACGAACGGACTGTGCGTTTTTAGATTTTTAGATTTAAGACCCGGGTCTCAGTTTTATCGTAGTTTACGCTTCAAATTCAAAGATTTTTCCAAGCGTTTGTTTTTGTTAATACACTTATGGAAAAAACACAAATGTTTGCTGTGATAGTCGAGAAACGATGAATTAATGCTAGAAATAAGAAAAAGCGTTTAAATATTGATTAAAATTGAACATAAAAATGGCTTTTGTTTTTGATTCAAGTGTAATATCTCTACATATTATTAAAAATAAATAACATCAAGAGATGTGCAACTAAATTATCTACCAACCAATAATTTTATTTATTTTTTTAACTCCAAGTTAACATTGAGTACACAAAAAAAAACCCTATTTATATACATAAAAGCAAGCGACAATTATTTTACAATGTTATTCGTCTCTTTCTTACTTTTGGGTACCCGCTGCATAGGGTCTCTCTCTCTCTAATTTTAGCGAGATCCGGCCTTTAATATTTCTACAGGGTCCAAAAATTTGCATGACTTAAACCAAATTCGAGTATAATTCAATTCTTTACCAAATTACCTAAATAAATGTGTCAATTAAAACAACAAGTCTTCAAATGTCTAGTATTTTCTAAAAAAAATTGTGATTATTAAAACCTAATAAAAGTATGAAGTACAAAATAGAAAAAAAATAATCGTATTTATTAAAGTCAGTAGAAATAAATGTAGAGCGTCTACGATTTTCAAACTAAGGCACATTACGTCCTTAATTTTGATAGTATTTCATAAAACCTTTTCACCGAATTCAACGATAGCGCTAGAAAAAAAGGATGGAAAATTCAAAACGGCACGCCTCATATTCTCATTTAATAGTAAAAAAGTAAACTTTAAACTTAGAACAGTAATTTGAAAAAAGATTATGGCAGAAAACGTCTGTTTTTATTTGTTTAATTAATTTAAAACTACAAAAGGATTTTTCTAATAAAGAACATCAATGTATTAAGAAAATTAAGGTATCTCGTGTGTTGTTGAAAAGAAAACTTGTCTTCAAATTTTCAGGTAACATAACAGGTTTATTACAGAGCCCATTATTAATTGGACTAAACTCCTTTTAATATCATTATATGATATTTTTTTGTGAAATTGTATACGATTTATTATATTTTTGTGTATCCAAAGGTTTTAAGAATGACTGAATGTGATGACATTATAAAAAAAAAAAAAATATTGTTAAACCAAGAAAATATTATTTAATATATAATAAAGAGGACATTTTTTCAAAATAAAGAAATATTTCTTCAGACCAACAAAAATATCTTGCAGCAACAAAATGTATTTACTTATTTTGAGAAAAATATCCTCTTCGTTATATACAATATGACATAATATTTCCTTGATTTACGAAATATTTTTTTCTGTGAATATGTTTCTCATAACGAGATTATATTCCTAACCATGATATTGTAAGGCGTGCAATTATTAAAGTCGTTAGAGTAAAGAAAAAAAAATTTTGACTTTCGGAAGACATTTAACCCTAAAATTTTGCTATGAAAACGAATAATTAGTGATGTTTCATTCCAAGCCCTTCCTTTTTGTATTGTAGTACAGATAAAGACAGCCCTTTGTAGCACGTAGTTACGGCATATATTTAGACTGAACCTACTTCAGTCCGCACTTTTTATTCTCAAAAACTTTCTCGTGGTAATATCATGCATGTCAATTGGTACACGTGCCGATTTTTTTAAGCAAGGTTATTATTGGAATAAAAAATAAGTTTCTTGCTCTAAGCGACCATCAAAGGGAAAATGATTTTAAAATTACCGTACAAGAACAAGACCGCAAACTGACTGCGGTGAGTTAAGATTCTAGCTTCGGTGCCCATAAGCACAACGTTGGAGCGGCATATTTTCTATAGACATAAACATATTTTTGTCATTCTAAAAATTTCGTTGAATATACTCCTATCGAAGATTTAAAAAAAATTAACATTCTAATTAAGGGAATCTCTTCATAAGTATATACAGGATACCTTTCCGCCCGCGACTTCGCTTGCGTAGACTACGCAGTTGTACCGGAACCCCTTTTTTCGGGATATAAAGTAGCCTATATAATTATTCAGCTTATATACTATATCTAGGCAAGAAATTATAGTAGTCCCGGTACAACTGTGTGGTCCACGCAAGCGGAGTCGCGGGCGAAAAGCTAGTTTGAAAATAAAAAATTGCCTATGTTACTCGCTAGTATGTAGCTTTCTTTATATGAAAGAATTTTTAAAACAAGTTAAGTAGTTTCTGAGTTTATCCCTAAAAATATGAAAATAAAATCTTTTCTCTTTATAACATTAGTATAGATATGAGGATATGTGAAATTCGTTTCTGAGCGCTGAGGTGTCGACATCTGGTCAACATGATCAAGGAGATTATAGCGTAACGGCAGTTGATTTTTGGTTTTGTTCGTGTACAGTAAAGCTCGTCATTTTCAGTGCCCTTACACAAGCTACTTAAAATAAAATTAGATTTATAAATAAATCACAAATGTTAATATGGAAGAAAGAATAAAAAAAAAAAATTCAAAGGCTTTTTTTTCACAAAACAAGTTTAACAAAAACTTCCTAACAATTAATTATCACACAAACTTGAGAATCTCCTTTCCATTAGACAAAATAGAAAGTTTTTTCTGTAGGAAACTTCTGTTAAACGAAAAACACTTACCTACTGGTAAACAATAATTATATTAATAACACAAAAAAAAATATGACTTATTGAAGAGCCAAAATTTATTTCAGTGCTAATCGTGCAAGTTGTCTGTTAAGAAAAAAAAATTATACATTATATATCAGGTAGACGATACAATATAAAGTTTTTAGAACAAACATGACTGCAAAAAATAATTTAATGAACTACTTTGGACCTTTGGAACCGCCTACAACTGGTACAGCTTATTTAGACGTAAGTAAAGGTCAAAATTAATATCTTTGTCGTAGGATTACAACAAAAAGCCGTAGGCAGGTACTTTGAGAAAGACAAAGGAAATTCGGCTAAGATCCAGCTTATAGCATTTAAATATTGTACATAGATATACCCCGTAATGACCACAGAAATTAGAGCAAAAAATTTATACGCCACCGACTAACATACGCTAGCTCATATTACTACATAACCCTGTAAAGCAGAATTTAGTGACATACATCTAAAGTTCGTACAGATTAAAATTTTAAAATAACATTACAGGTGTAATTTAAAAAAATGTTTAAATATGTTTTGTTGTTTTTATTTGTTCCCACCTGCTATACATCTTACCATTCAAGTCACATTTATGTGAATGCTGTATTTTAATATCTGCTTAAGTATGAATCGGCCACAAAAAATAAAAAAAAACATTGCATTGGGCATTCTACATCGTTCCAACCAAATTGTATAGAATATAGCTTATTTTTCTCTTTTAAGTTAAAATTGTTTTCATTTACTTTTTCTTTGCTATTTAAACTTTTCCAATTCACAATTAAAATTTATGTAAAATTTTAAGTAGCAGGAGTCCTTGGCAGAATGCCCTGTAGTCTTGTTCCACTTGTAGATACTAAAAACTATTTTTAAAAGTAAAAGTTTTCAGGTATATTCCAAAGTTGATGCAACATTTAAATTTTTATAAGTATAATAAAATTTCATACATTACTTTTATAGTATTCAATCCGAGTAGATACAAAAATATATTCCTTTCAAATTCTTCAACCATCAGGTTAAGAAAACTTTTCGATCATCGCCCTAAGCGTGTCCTCAAAACTAGACAAGTTATATTCCTTTGAAAGGTTTGGCTTTAAGTTATACTGATATTCAAAGTGTCCCTTTTCCATTTGTAATAATTTTTTTAGTAGCTATATATGTTAGACTATATTATGTAAAGCGAAGTATAGAAATTTGCTAATTTCAATAATATAATGAGATTATTGATTCAAAGTCGAAATATTAATTTACAGAAAAATATCTGATTCTCAAAGAAATTTGTATTGTTTTGTTGAATTTTCTGTTAAGAATTTTTAATTTGTCGATTCTGAAATACTTTATATTATATACTTAATACTATATCTGAAATACTTTGTAGTCGTGATAGCTCAAAGCGCAACGAACCTGTCTCAAATTTATAAGGTCATAGGGCCATGGTTCGAATCCAGGTGTGTACCAAAGTACGTAATTATCACTGAATCCGTGCCTCGGAGAGCACGTTAAGCAGTCGGTCCCGGACGCTGTCAATAGATGGCGGTCGTTACAATCCCCAACCCGCAGTGGAGCAGCGTGGTGGATTTAAGCTCCAAGCCCCCCTCCCCCTGGGGGAGGTCTAAGCCCCTGCAGTGGGGTAAAAAATGGGCTGATGAAGTGAAGTGAAGAATGAAGAAATACTTTAAACTCTTTTGGGATTTTTTTACTCCAGGTGTTGTTTCCGATCTTTCCAGTAATATTTTTATTTTATTTTATTTTATGGTAAATTTGATACTTTATTGATCACTATAATTTTTATTTTGCACCACTTACCTTATATTTGTGTGTGCAAGGAATAAATAAATTTTTTCTTATCTTTTCTTTTTTTTCTTTCTCGTCCACTGTTACTTTTTAAAATCTCAATAGGATTTTTTGCAAACTATGACGAGCATACTACGTGGTGCGCGATGCTTTGGCGTAGCTGGCGATGGCGGGTACTTGTCCAAGGCTTGGGGGTCAACTTTGCTCATTTCGATTGCTACTGTGGTGATCATTTCATTGCTACGCGTGGTCAGAGCGTTGACCAAGCAGACTTTAAATTCATCAGGTATGAACTGTTTATGTGTTTAAAAAAACATTTAGTTCATAATAGGGATGGAGACCGCATTAACAATAAACACACTTTGAAGTCGTGGCGCGTATTATATATAACGTTTTTTTTTATAACGTACACACATGACAACAACGTCTAGGCCCCAAACCCTTAACTTGTGTTTTGGGTACCAAGCGAAGACACCACATACATATAACAACCAAAACCCGGTACCAGTATCGATATTCATCATATAAATACTGACCCGACCTAGGATTCGAACCCGGGACCTCTAGTTTCGTAGGCAGGGTCGCTACCTACTAAGCTAAGCGGTCGTCAAAATACCTATATAATAATATATAATATATATATATATTTAATACCTATATATTGTAAATGGCGCAGTAAAGGGACTGACAGGTGGACACATGGACAAGGGGAACTGTAGGCGTTCCTTATCGGACTACAGAACCCTAAAAATACAATTTCACATGTCTCTTTCTTTATATATACTTTAAGAGAAATTAAAATTACATCTATGCCTACAACAAAGGCAGAATCTTCTAAATTAAATTAACAACTTTCAGACAACAACTGTGGAATATTATATCTCATATTAAAAAGTGATAATTACATACGGTTGAATAGTTTTTCCCTATTTTCTTTTTCCATTAGGTAGCGTGACAGTACGTTTGTCGGGAGCAATATTTTACGGCAATGGTTTATTTTCGTTGTTGCTGTGTTGGCAACTGGCTGCGAGGTGGCACAACTTGGCAGATCATTGGACAAAGACAGAACAAACGATGTCTCTTAACGTAACTCATGATTCAAAAATCAGAAGAAACGTAATTGTAGCTACTTCATTATTGGCTGTTTGTACTATTGGTTAGTGTGGTTACAGGAATTTATACCATAACATGCCATCAACTTATTATAGCCCAGATGTTATTAAATGCTATTAAATATTAAAGCTTAGGTCTTATCTCGGGCTGAGGGAGCTTGGAGCTTAAACCGCCCCACTCTGCCCTAATTCGAGTTGATGGAATTTAACGACTACCATCTATTGATGGCAACAGGAACCGACGGCTTAACGTGCTCTCAGAAGCACAGAGTCATTGATAGTTATGTACTTAAGTAAGAAAAACTCATTGACACATGCCCTGGGATTGGAACCGCGACTTTTAATTAAGAAACGGGCTGCTATCACTGGGATATCACGACACAGACGATAAAGGAATTTATACAAATTATAAGATTTTCACCGTTCGATGTCTATACATAGACAATATTGTTAGGGAGTTTTGTCACCCAGTAATTTTTAGCCCTGAGCCAAAAATCATGTCTTTTTTGGAGTGCAATGCAAATGATTTTTACCCGACTGCATGGCTGAGCGACCGGAGAGAGAAGTTAGGCATCTTTTAATTTTAATAATATTTATTAATAATTTAATAATACCTGGGATATATCACACAGCGCCATCTAGTATTGGTACAGATATTGGTATAAGGACTATTATGCTTGTATTATGAACACTAGATAATTGATATATATAATTAAATATTCTTTATAATACACACATATATAGGTGTTTTACACTCAGACACGTAATAAATAGACATGTTCAGGTACACGCACTTTTGTCCCGGGCGGGAATCAAACCTGCCACTTTTGGTTCTGCAGTTAGAGTCTCTAACCACTCAACCCATCGGTCAGTCCATACATCAAATCTTGTTTTCAATTTTACGGAAACGAGGATTGTTAATTTTTTTAATTTACTCACAGACATTACTTTTTGTAGTTTGATATTTTGACTTTTGCTCGAACTCTAGAATTATCAAACCGAATGACCACTGGATGTGTATCATCACACTGCTATTTATATAAGTTTTATAGAAAATAGGTTTATAAGTAATTTTTCACAGACTAGATCAGTACCTAAAAATGGGAATCGTGAAAACTATGCCGGCAAAATAGTTGGCAATAGCACGAATGTGTAACTACATACAATACTTTTGACACTGAGGATTGTATTTAAATAAAATCAAATGTGGATTTTCTATTTACAGTGGAACACGCATTGAGCATGTTTTCTGCAGTGGGACTAGACTGTCCTATCACACAATTCCTTGAACGCTATACAATAATATCACATGGGTTTTTATTTCACAGAGGTTAGTATAATTCTATAATTCTGTAAGTCTATAATTCTATAATTAACAACTTATGTTTAGTTTATAAAACTTATGAAAAAGACTCTATAATTGAAGCTTACCTTTTGCTTGCGTACGTCTTAAAATCAGTTAAAATTGTAGTTTAAATATATCAGTATATAATACGGCTCATTTTAAACAGATATATCTTTAAGCATATTACATTGATATTAGATCATATATGAATCTATCTTTTGAAATTGCGCACTCGTGACTGTAAAGGAGCAAGTAGGTGAAGTAGGTCATGTTAGTTTTCATTCACACATATAATATTTACTCTTTAAAAAAGATAGTAAAAAGAAAAGAAACACAATTTCAACATTGAAAATTTCAAATTATTTACAGTACCCGGAAATAAATATTGCACATTGGCAATAATCGCATTTCCGAAAACAAACGAATGCCAATATCCATGTCCATCAATTATTAGATTTATCGTTTATCAGAATTTGAATTCAGAACTAAATACTTTATTTACACGTCATATAGGTAGTGTGCAATAGAGATAACGCTCTATGAAGCCGAAATTTGCCGATTGTCTCTTTTCAAAGGTCGATGTGCAATATTTACCGCCAGGTACCTACTGTAAATATTTGCAAAATATTTTCTAGGTCACTATTCTTTATGGATTGGAATACCGGTTTTTATCGTCAGCAAGATGGCTACGTGTCTATGGAATTTTCAAGATTTAATTATCATATTATTCAGCATGGGATTGACGTCACGATACGCCAGACTTAACGACTACGTTGGTCGACACATAAAAAAAGAAAATCCATCAAACGATAAGTTAAAGGTATAAATTTTTGAGAACTTGAGAATATTTAAATATTTAATTGAGAAATTTTTTTCACCAAAATTTATTAATAAAAATAAAATAAAAGTGTCTAGTTTGTTTCTATGTGTCTGACTGTTATAGCGTTATAAATTTAGGTGTCAAGCGAATTATGAGTCAGTTTCCAGTAGATATAACACTGTTATTGTATTTAATCTAATTTTCAAGTTAATGTCTGTCACAGTAATAGCTATAATAAATGAAGCCAAGATGAAGCACGCGAAATCTAAAGGTTACTTTGTATATCAAGCAACACTGTGCAGTTATGATTCTACCATCTGAAATAGAATAAATTCAGAACACGTTACGTAGCCGAGGGTAAGGCAATCAGAAAAGAGCTTAAAGCAATCCAATCATTTATGTATAAGAAACTAAAGGAAAACGGGTATTTAACCTTAACATATGTACTACATAGGCCGTATATCCGCCGGCTACGTATCGGCAGGCTTGTATCGGAAAGAAGTGTGGAATTTTAAGCAGTGTTGTTATGAACGTCACATCCGAACAATATAACATCCAGATCCAGATTATATTCAATAGGATTATTTCTTATTTTATTTCTGAGTATTTTATTTATAAGTCTTTGATTATCCGTTAAAATACCATATCAGCCCATTATGCACCAATGCAGGAGTTAGACCACCCATCGGGATTACGGTGCTTGAAGCTTAATCCACCACGCTGCTCAAGGCGGGTTGGTGGATTTATATACCACCTATGTACCACATAAGTCACCAGACTTAACGTGCTCTTCGAGGCACAGAGCCACTGATACTCATGTACTTAAATCGGAAAAAACTCGTAGGTACATGCTGGTTTCGGGGATGCGAACCACGACCTTCTAATAAAAAGCTGGTTCGCCACCACGCGGCTATCACGACATCCGTCAAATTGTTTAACTTCATAATGTTTGCACTATAGATAGTGACACAGGTCTTTTCGAAACAATCAAAATGAAGCAAGGGGAAGTTGGTCGTACTTGAATATTATTTAATACAAAATTAAAATTTCATTATTTGTAAGACAATCAATGTACACACATACACAGGTTGTCCTGTGGTCATAAGGTAAAATTCGAGTGTCACAATTTTCTACTAACTTTATCGATAAAAGTTGAATAAACACTGTATGAAATATTACTAGCTTAATTATGAAATTATAATTTTTTTAACTTGCATGTCACTACGACACAGTTTAACATATAGCTCTTCAAATGTAACAGTTATTACAAAGTTACAAACTTTAATCTAAAACCTGTAACATGGTCCTTATATATTACTATGGGAATAGGTACATAAAAAACATAATAAGGAGAAATTGTACTTACTTTTTAGTTGATTTTCTTGTAATATCCATTTTTGTCCACAAGCATTTAATCTCTTTAAAACCCATTTGAAATAAAGTACCTTTGTAATACCTGTTATTATTCAAGAGCTACATACTACAAAGGGTTGACACCCATAACATGTAACATGGCAAGCGTACTGAAAATAATAATAAAGTAATAAAATATGAGAATTAGACCTTGTTTTTTCATTTTTATTGTTTCCGACCTCTGAAGCTATGATAACATGAAGTAGATGGTCAACATTTTTCAATCTTCTTGTGGTATTTATACAAATTTAAAATGAAACGATTACAAAATGTATTTATGAATAAAACAGAGCGATCACCCATCCAAATACTAACCAAAGCGCCTTTACATAGCCGGAAAATCTAATAAAGGTGTCGTATTTATAATGCTGTGCATATTTGAGATACAATGAAATACTGGTTCAATATTGCTAAGTAAAGGTACAATTAATCGCCTTTAAAATTATTATTTGCTATTAGTGTATACGTATATATTTTGCTAAATTTTAATAAATAATTTTAAATCGGTATTAATAGAAATATATCAAAAAGGTGTGATTAAGTCAAGGTTTATTTAATTGATTAAAGTAAATAAAATTAATATTTTTAAATAAAAAACCTACAGACATCGCGCTTCTTCGCAACTTTAGGATGACATTGAAATTGAACATCAAAAATAAAAACTTAAACGAGCATAACACATTTTTGTCAATTTTCATAAAATTTTCATAAATAGTTATGGACTAATTTTCAAAAATTTGGTATCGTACGGTGCCCCGCAAGCGTCTGCATCTTTTGACACAACTGCCTTTTGTGTACCTTCATAGCTTTCGGAAATATAGCCGAATTACACTCCCCCTCGAAAACGAACTAATAAAGATCTTCAATGTTAAAACGTATTTCACTTTATTCCTGAACATCTTGTAAGCTTCTCTCTTTGTATTGCTCGTGAGCATCTCGTCCTGAATTTCTTTACAAACGTGGAGCGAGATATCGGTATTCGATCTTGATCAAAAAAAAAAAAACGATTCACAGTTATTTGATAAATTACGCTTCTAACAATATAGAACGTGTGTATTTTAATAAAGTCGTCAATTCTGTGGAGACGCAAACTCCCGCTCCAAGAAAAAATATTTAGTGATAATTTAGAAATCGTAAACTGTTATTAACATGATTTATATTGTTTGTCTCATCACATTGATTTTTTGTGCATTTTTTAACGATTCATTTTACAGTTGTTGTGATAGCCCAGAGCGCAACGAACATGCCTCAAATTTATAAGGCCGTAGGGCCATGGTTCGAATCCGGGCGTGTACCAATGAGTTTTTCTGACTTAAGTACATTAACTATCACTGACTCCGTGTCTCGGAAATCACGTTAAGCAGTCGGTCCCGGACGCTGTCAATAGTTGGCGGTCGTTACCTGTTATTCCCCAACCCGCAGTGGAGTAGCGTGGTGGATTTAAGCTCCAAACCCCCTCCTTACCCTAGGGGAGGCCTAAGCCCCTGCAGTGGGGTAACATGGGCTGATCATTATAATGATTTTACAGTTACAGCATTTCACGAACACACTGACATGGCGTAACATACGAAGAGCGTACGTGAGTCAAGCGTTCCTCGCAAAACGAATCGATAAAGAAATCGGTGCTATAATATTGTTGTCAAATTTGAACAATTTGTATTTCATATGTTTACAATTGTTTCTTGGTATCACGTGAGTTGATTTATTTTTAATAATTATTATTATCAGATTAAGTCGTACATTATTTTTTACCATAAAAATTAAATGGTATTTTAACAATGGAACGATTGCTTTGGTTTTACACTGAAAGAATTAGTCGTTCTGAATTGTAATTTAATACGAGATATAGCGACTATACAAAATACCAAAGTACTTTATACAATATAATAAATTAGAGATGAGACGGATTTGTTTGTGAAACGGATATCCGGCCGAATTGAAACCGAATAGAAAGTAGTTTCAGGTCCTTAAATCAAAGTCGTAAATACTTGACGGCGACCTTCCTAGACCCAAGATTCAAGACAAACTATTTGGGGGTTACGTAGGCCGAGCTAGGCCAGATATCGGATAGTTACTGGATCGCCGTTTCATCTCTAGAATTAATCAACCTACTATTTAGAACGATAAATCGCTCTGAATATACAACAACTAAACAAATCATACATGTATATTGAAACGTAATGAAGCTAGATTCTAATTGAAGATCGAATCGTACTTAATACCTAATGGAACTGTACTACTTGCAGAATAAATCAGCAATATTGAACATTTATTTTGATGTATACACCGTTTTAGTACAATGTGTACTACCTGTTCTGTATTAACATGTTCTAACTTTATAGAATTTCTTTTCCCCCTTTCAGTAATTTTTTACTTGTCTTTTTTTTTTAAATACATTTGTAATACTATAATATTCTTCTAGGTTTCCGAACTTTCCACAAGAAAATTGTTATTCTCCTTCATTTCGAAACTTTGAATTTTCGTAGGCAAGACAGAGGCAACGTGGTTAACCGCATATACTATGTTACATCTTTAATATGGCTGTGCGTGCGCGCATCTTGGGTAGTACTAGCCGCTGCCGACGTCCAAATACACTCAAAAAAAGCATTGCAACACATTTACGAGTGCCCATCCTGGGGTTATGGGCCAGAGGTATTTTGAAAGCATTACCTATACTTTGGATTACTTTATGATCGAGAAATTTAAGCATAAATATGTGAAAAGACGATTTAAATTTTTACGAACTTTATTTTAAAGCTTATACTCGTAACATGAGCTTTAAAGTGTAAATAGTATTTATAGAGAGTAAAATAATATACATGTGACAAAATTACTGTAATAAATTTTCATATATCACATAAAATATATACATAAATAAAATAAATAAAATAAAAAAATATGAACATTCGATAGTACAAAAATATTTCATTTAAAAATTTACAATTTTTTTTACACTCGTACACATTCTATTTGTTTATTGTTAATCTAATCACAAGTATCTTTAAATCTCATATCAAATGTTTTAAAATAAAGTTTGATACGTGTTAAAGTGCTATAAAGTACGCTAAATTTGTGTCAAGCTATAAGTCAAAAATTTAAAAAAAATTGCGAAGAACGAGTCGGATTCACGTCCTGATGTTCTATGCATTTATGAACGTATACAGACGTGTAAGACGTGTTATCGTTGCTCATCAGAAGGCCACGTAAACAGTAAAAAAAAAAATTATGTGATATAACAACAAAATACGCTCTTTTACCTGACCTTTCTTTTTACCAAATCTCATGATTCTATATAGGTTATTGGGAAGTACTCGGGAAGTTATGATTCAGTTGCGAGTGTCTAAATATGCGAAATAAATGTCGTATTTTAAAATCTTGATTTTTTTACAGCTCCAAAGGTCCGTATACTTAAGTACTTACAAGATATTAATTTCAATTTGATACCTCAATGCGTTTAAAAAAAAAGGTATTAATTAAAACGATATTATTTTAATTGTGAGATAATTATAAATGAACTATTTTCAGATGTTTTTCATTTATTTGTGTTGTAAGACTTTGCTTCACGTCATATTTCATGATTCCAGGTCAACGAAAAGTTACCTGTAGGTTTCGATTTATTCGAGACTAAAAATATGTGGCTTAAATAGTCACATTTTTTTGTTTGCGTTGACTTAGTAGCTTGATTTATTGATTACTATTAATTAATATTAATTTTTTATTTAAAATAATTTAAAATAATTCAATTAAGTTTCAATTTGACAACTCTACGCTTTTTACATGCATTAGTTATATTAGTGTATTCCGTAACAAATTATGGGAAAGGAATGGGAAAATGGGAAAGGGAAAAATCGTCCAGCGAAACCGGTGCGTGTGTAATAAAAAAATATTAGGTGTTATTTTCAATCCTTCACTCTTAAAATGACTAAATGTAATTATTTCCATTGTCCCTTCAGAATTTAATTTTATAAATTAATTTTGTTTTTGTTCGTAGGTTATACGTCTTCATAGATTTTTGATTAAAAATCACGTGGCTCTTAGCGGCAAAGATTTCTTCTATTTGAACAGAAACGCACTCTTAAAGGTGATTACGACGGAAAAAGTTCTAGTGTTTTTATTTGCGACAGAGTAAAAAAAAATTTTAATCTCATTGTGATCCTTTTTCATTACTTCAGCATGGAAAAACCAACAAAAAGAAATGAGAAGTATAATATATATGAAAGACCCACAAAAGATTGCCCTCTGAAAATTTTAATTTTCAGAGGGCAATCTTTAAAAGACGTTAAAGACAACTTCGAATCTTATAGCATTTTAATACACCGTTTTTGGGCATGAATTATTATTTTCATGTCTTAAGACGAATTAAACCTCCGTGAATATAATTGTACCATTATACCTGTCTTAAATAAAATATTTTTTTTTAGGTCCGTATTATTTAGCTTCACAATATATAAAATAGTGTAATCTAATTGAAATAATTTTAATTTTGGTTACATAAATTAACTATAGTAGTCAATTTGTATTGTGCAAAGATTATTTTCAGCATTTTCACTAAGTCTAGTATTTAATATTTTATAAGTGAGATTTTACTATATAGCTTCTTTCAAATTTCGTCCAAAAGTATTTCAAAGCTTCTAAAAAATATTTATTAGAAAAAAATCATAGTTTGAATGTTTTTTTTTTTCAGGTCGCTAGCGTAATAATTGCTTACGAATTGGTAATAATTCAAATGGACAGTTATGATGCTCTCAATGCTAAAACGACGTGATTTTAAAATACAATAAATATTAATATTCAATAATTTGAAGTTTTATTGTTCTGACAAACAATTACTAAATTAAAAAGCTCGCGTGTAAACTACAGTAGGTATTTATGCAAAGTTTATGTGATCATTTTATAAAAAAGAGCATTTTTTTGATACGAGGCAAAGCTGTATATTAAAAATGTAACTCATGTATATTGCATTAAAATTTTAAAAATATTAGTACATCAACGCCGAAATTGAGGTGAGTTTTGGTAAATTAATACATTTCGTATGAATATTTATTCTTAAATAATCTAATCTAATCTAAAAATTCTTCTATATCAGAAATATTTTCAGTTTCGATAATTTTATCAAAACTGAAAATATTTCTGATATTGAGGAATTTTTCATCATAGCGTTTGTAGATGGAAACGGATGAGTTTATGAGATTTTCATCATATTGGTTTTTGATGGACTGTGAGATTGTGTGTTAGGAAATTTGTTTCATTTTAGATAGATTCATTGATGTTACACTTCGGTTATAGACTTAGGGTACCATCCACCGTTAAGTTTCAAAGCAGTAATGTCTCCTAAGACGCTAACTAAAATAGTATCAGAACTTCTGCGAAAGCAGTGGCCTGTGTAAAAGCTTTGGCTGGAAAGTTCAAAATATGTAGCAATTTCATTTCTCAAGATACCCAGTTTAATAATACCGACGCGTTACACTGTATATCTTTAGATAATGAAATTACTAAAGAAATACCAGCTTGAATTTTTTTGGCTTAAGCTTCATATACTTTTGCGAATTCTAGCGTACTTTTCTTATAAATTGAAAGCTCAAGCTGGTCTTCGATCCACGTGGCGCTCGCTAACACTTTTCACTCGTAAAAGAACAAAAATTGTTATTTACGAGTGTTTGATAGCGCTACGTGAATCTACCTCTAGCGGTCAATTTTTGCCTTTTTTGTCATTGAACTCTTTTTCCTGTCCGTGATGTCCGGTGGTAGAAATGTCTTATATGACCAATCATTAATAATATTACCTGGGACATCCCCCACAGCGCCACCTAGTTTAAAAATAAACGAGTATTTTGGGGTACTGGGCAACTGGCATACATGCTTAAGTATTATTTTTTATAATATATACATATATAGATACTTTTTACACCCATACCCGAAATAAATAGAATTCTTAACGTATACAAACATTTGTCACGGGCGGAAATCGAACCTGCGATCCTTCTCTAACCACTCAGCCAATCGATAAATGATGACTAGTTATTAAAGAAGGTAGTGGTTAGCGATTTTCAAATGATTATGCGCAAAGTTGCTTCTGTCAGTCAGTGAATGCTATTCCAGTGATTCATATTCCATGGTGAATGCAGTTCCAGTGAGGGAGTAAGTATATTGCGTAATTGTCTTTTTTTTTTTCATAAATCGTACTGTTGTAGACTAGGTAAGCTGCATAAAGCCCTGTATGAAACGGTTGGACTTCGGTAGGCCCTGGGAGAAAAAAGGATGGAAAGTAACTTTACCTAGTTGTATCCTTATTTTACTTTGAAGCCATAGTGCTTAGGACACTCATTTTACAGTCACAACGGTTACAGCTGTTAACCAAAGAGTTATTAACTGCGCACGCTCAAAATAAAAAAGATAGATTTAGTAAAATTTAGTATAATAGCTATAGTTATTATTTGTCTGTTTCTGTTGAGGCCCGAATTTCGGATTGGCTTGCATACTCTTCTATTACCTATATGGTTGTACATCGTCTGCCAGTAATTTTGTACCAGTATCAAAACATTTTTTTTCAATCTGAATGCAAATTGCAAATAATTGCAACCTAGTATATTAGTTATTTGGATTGCAACAGTCAGTGATAGATAACCAAAAATATAATATAATAAAATACAAGCTTGTTGATAACGATTAAAACTCTTTTCATATTGACGTACATAAAAATTACAACCCATTTTAGCGAAGATGAGTTCACAATTCAAAATCTTCGAAGCCTAAGGTAATTGATATCAAATATAAGTAAGTCTCCTCATATGTGATTACAGGGTTTTTTGTTCAAAAAACTGTGTATAGCACGACTGGGCATCCACAAACAAGATCCTAAAGTTTCATCGAATTCGAAAGTTTTATATTGTAAAGTACCTGGCGAACTATACGAGCATGGGTAATAAGTCTATTTCAAACCCAACAATATACCACGTATAATTATAAACTTGAAGACAAGTATTATCATATAATTTTCTTTAAAGAAATATATAAAAAAAATATCCTCTAAAAACTAATTGATCTATTGTAAATGGGCATATTTAAAATAAATGTATTTTTTTTTTACTTAATCTTTATAAAAATTATAGCGTGTGTAATAATAAATAAATAATAAATAAACTGCATTCAAGGTAACATGGTAATTTCTACATCTCAAACATTTTTGCGTATTTCTAAACAGATTAAAATATCGATTGGTTTGATTAATTTTATGTCTCAAAAAAAGAGGATAAATCATTAAAAAAGGTGACAGTTTAGATTTTGTTGCTTGTTGTTTTCGCAAAAAGAAAACGAAATTAAATTATTAAATTTAAATACATGCCATAAAGAAATACCACAGATTTGGCACAAATTCCGTCAGTCGGTCGTGCTTCCGTTGCATATGTCCACCGCAATACGACGTAGATACATATGGTATAATAAATAAAACTCGCACTCAAGATTTGGCATCGGATCACAAGTATCTCAGTGTTGGCCACGCGAGCAATAAATATACATTTATTAGAAAATGCGATGTGACATGGATTTTGTAGGTCTCAATTTCATAACTTGATTAAATTTTATTTTACCAAAAGACCCTATAAAATTTTGTTGCAGCCCCGTATTCTGGGCAATGGCCAGACAAGTTATTCACAATATTTCGGTAAACATTTCATTGCAAAATCAATCCTCTTATTTCCAATATGTGTTCACACACCACTACGATTCTCACTTATAACAGAAAACTCCTAATTAAATGTCGTTTGTTTTTTACCGAATTTTTAGAGACAGGATTAGTGATAGAGAGATAAAATGTAAGTAACAACATATTATAACTGTCCTGTTCTTCTATTTGAATGGCCAGATATAGTCACGTGATACTATTACAACAAAAATAGGTTCGGAGTTTGCAGTACTAACCATGTACTAATCGTCTCTGTGTGCGTGGCTTATAACCGAACAGTTAAATGATATTTTTATCTACACTTTTTGTAGTCGACACTCTATGTAGACATCAAAGTTATAACCCTGTTTTATAACCGAACGGACCAACTACGGACAGATTTCGGATAGTGCTGAGGAAATCTAACCTTATCTTTGTATGTTAGGAGTAAACACACTAAAGGTTGAAATTTGAATGGAAATTTATATTTACACAAGCGATTAATGTAATATATTGGACGCTCTCTTTGTATAGGGATAGATTGAATTGGATCGTCTACCTCTATGTTTTGTACTATATATAACTGTTTTTAGGTTTTACTCAAAAAATATCTTTTATGTTATATGTAGAAAGTACGAGTATGCTATAAATATTACATCTCGATATCAGAGCTATCGATTTACGCCTTACGAATTTCGAAAGAAGCTCATACGTCAAAATTAGGCTTTACATGAATTTTAAGATGTTATTAAAATCAGTCCAATAGTCAAGCCTTGGAAATGTATGAACAGGCAAACCTACTTTCAGATTTTATAAAATACCACCAATTAATTATTACAGTTAATTTATTTAGGTTTTCCTTGGCATATTTCCTGAATTTCTGCACTGAGAAAATTTTCATTTCCAATTTTTTCCAATGTGAATGAAGCTCATTTGAAAGGGTAACCCGATTTAAAATGAAATTCTCGAAATTTGTTGTTTAGAATTGCCATCCAAGCACGAAACAGTAAATTGCGTCACTTGTCTAGCGTGTCGAAATTGCTTTCAATTTCTCCAAGGGACACTGTATTAAAACGAGCTTCTTGCTACAGACGGTTATAAACTGTTGGCCGAGGTCAATTTTCAAATGCATCGTGTCGCACATAATAACATGGTAGATTTGAAAAGCCCTCCCATGGTTAAATGTGCCCGTTTGTCCAACCGTTTAGGAAGATTTAGGATGTTTTTAATGTTGGTATTACGATTTGTACGTTGTTTCTCGTTCAGTGTCATAACATATTAACATTGATAAAGTCAAATCGTCCCGGTGTAGAGGGCCTGAGCAACATGGCGATTTTTATTGTTAAAGTATTAAGAGTACGCAGAATTATTAAATATTAAAATGTTTGGGGTCAAAAGAGACATAAGATAATAAAAAAAAATTATATACATGCTTAAGTGCTGCATGAGGCCACGGACCAGAAAGCGAAGCGTTGGACGCCCCCCGGCCAAGTGGACAGATGACCTGAAGCAACACACCGGGGATAGTTGGATTCGAAAAGCGGAGGACCGTGTGTGGTGGCGAGCCTTGGGAGAGGTCTATATCCTGCAGTGGATAGACACGGGCTGATGATGATGATGATGATGATGGTGATGATGATACATGCTTAAATATTTATAGTATGTACGTATATAGATATTTTTACACGCAGACACAAATAGACATAATCAGGCACACATATATTTGTCTCGAAAGGAAATCGAACCCGCGACCTATGAATCTGCAGTTAGGGTCTCTAACCACTGCCAATAGAACAGTCCTACTAGTATTTATTTATTTATTACGTACCTACTAGCATTTTTATTTTTATTGAGTCTTTTCTAATGTCCCACGGTAATAGCGTAGAGCGCGAGACCCGTGACTTCTTCCTTTTGTTAGCAAGGGCAACGCATGTACATATAAACATCATTGCATGTAACTATGTCATTCCAAGTCCAAGCACACCCCAGATGACTCATTTGGGTAATAAACTACAGATTACACTCACGGATTCCGTTCTCACCGGTCTCAAGGGAGTGATTATTTATAATATCAGCTTTTAAAAAAGCTGGATTAGTAATATGTAAAAATGTTTTCGAATCCATGGCACAAGAGAATTAAATTCGATAATTCCCTAGAGAGATTTTCTAAATTGCAAATGATGTCAGATATTACTACTGGGTTGGTCTTCTTGCTTTATTTAAACTTAAATGTTTGTATGAACAACGATTTATTTCATTCGTAGATTTCCTTACAATACCAAGCAAAAAATTATTTATTCAATATTAATCAATTACTCCCAACACAAATTTGATTTTCTTACTAAACACCTAGTAAACAATAAAATAAACAGATAAATTCCTGGAACGCGGGTGGAAAAATTGACTTTAGCGTCCAAAGCGGCTGTGGGCAATATAAATTGTCGATTGTACACAATTTCAACCTCATACAGTGGAAACGCTGCAAATATGTTATTATGACTAATACGATTCAAGAAATTGGTTTATATAGCTTTTTAGACGCGTTTTTATAGGTTGTGTATTGCACGGAAATCTGTTAATTAAAAACCTAGTTGTATATGATATTTTCTATAAAATAACTAAGTATTCGATACTAAGTCAAGCAACCGCGTCATATAGACGTTGTGTTATAGTTAAGTGCTCCAATAATGGTAGTGAGTGCAAAAATCGGTGCAATTTTTTTTAATTTTATATAAATTAAACAACTGCAAATTATAGGGATTTGTTGAATTTTAAACAACACCTAGTATGTAGATGGGTTTTGTATCTTTTATGATAAAAATGGGTCACACGTGATAAATAAATTACGTTAGATCGAACTTTCGTATCAAACCAGACGAACTTCATGTCTCTCTGAAAGTGGTAGTTCAGTTATCAAATAACGTATACGCATTTCTATCAAAGGATTTTCTCTCATTTCGTTCAAAGGATTCTCAAAGGCTCATGATGGACATGCGTGGAGGTCAGTTTTACCTTTGTGTTTACGACCCAGTTACAAAGTGTTTTATATCTGCCACACCGACAATAATCTTCTTCTGATGTTTTTAATTTTACTTATTTTTACTATCTTAATGTATTTCAGTTTCATAAACATTTCAAATATCTCTGACATTTCAATTCATTTTCTTTTCTTGGGTCCATAAAACAACACGAAACATAGAAAATATTTTTACTTCAGCAGTGCGAAAAAATACATTTGCTTGGCGGTTGTGTAGGTACATTTACATAATGAAATACACTGTCATAATACTGGCAGCGTGTTTTACAATAGCAACGAATAGGTGCAGTAACTGAATCGTAAAAACAGAGTCCGCCAGCTGAGATAGCTTTACTTGAAGAGATTTTAATATACTCAAAGTTATTTAAATATACAAGAGCGATAACTGCCTTACAAACTGATTTCTGAGTTCTGATATCTGACGTTCATGAATTAAGCCTCTAGATTACGTTGCTCTGGTGAGAATAGTGTATTTATTTTTGCAAGTTTTATCGATGTCGATTAACGATATTTATATTCTTTGTTGTCCGTACTTTTGTCATTGGAAATGACTTTCATTTCGTTAGAGTATATGGGGTCATTTGGGAGTTTTCGAGATATCGGAATGAACGTAGTGTCAAAAGACGCAGCTCGGCGAGCTCTACAAGATGGAAAAAAACAATTTGGAAACAGTTCAAAAACAAAAAAAAATATCAGCAAAAAACGAACAAAATCGCAATTTTCTTTCCCCGATTTTCATTTTGGGAGCCCGATATCTCGAGAACTAGGTCCGAATAAGAAAATAATAAAAACACGGCTCGGGGTAATTAGACGGAGGGTCGATTGAGACTAAAATTGTTAGAATCGGACAACCGGAAGTAGTGGTTAAGGATGCCCTTAGTTGGAAGTCGGATATGCGTCGGTGTTACATTTCGTACTAATTCGGTTTGTTCGATCGAAATGTCGTACATAATGTTATATTTCGAAGTTATTCGAGCTTATTCAGATACATTTGTGTTATTTTTTTTTCCGAAAAAAATTTATTTCGAAAAATATTATCCAAAATATGTGTGTTTACTATATTTCGTAAGGTTCATTTCCAATGTCGTAAGAAGTTCGTGCGAAAGCAGGAGATCCGTTGATTTTTTTATTCAAATCACATATACAAACGACTAGATTTGTCTATATTTCAAAACAAAAGCTGTTGTTGAGTTTGTTTGCCGACATTCTAATATGATAATGATATTATATTCCAATTAATTATACCATACTATATTTATAATTATACCATAGATATATTATACATGGATGCGGTGTCACCGTAGTGGAACATCTTACGCTATTTTTTGTGACGGATCATCACACAGTATAGTGATCTGATAGTCACGGCTTCTGCGTTAGCCCTAAAATATGCTGGACTGTATGAAATTTATTACTTATGTTAGTTTTTCCGAATTAAAATGCGATCATACGTGATGCCCAAATGCAAAAACAGTTGCTTGAAGAACAATAAAATGTAGGAGTCACTTCTATTAAGAAAATATCAATATCAAAGTCGATCGTTGTAATCACTTACAATATTTAGATTTTGCTACTTAACAACAGGTGGCGTTAACTATAATTCACGAAAGTACAACCTAGTGCTAATTGGCATTAACGCGTTGGCTAAAATCTTTGGATGGAGTGACCTCTCTTGTATATTTAAACTCTTTGAACATACTGAACTTGGTCCGCACATAACGAAAGGTCTTGTTTCCGGAATAGTACGGAAGGAAACTTAATACCATATTTTGGGGTTCTTGTTGCACACAACAGCCGTGTCGTGATAGCCCAAAGCGCAACGAACCTGTCTCAAATTTATAAGGCCATAGGGCTATGGTTCGAATCCGGGCGTGTACCAATGAGTTTTTCTGACTTAAGTACATAACTATCACTGATTCCGTGCCTCGGAGAGCACGTTAAGCAGTCGGTCCCGGGCGCTGTCAATAGATGGCGGTCGTTACAATCCCCAACCCGCAGTGGAGCAGCGTGGTGGATTTAAGCACCAAGTCCCCTCACCCTGGGGCAGTGGGGTAAAAATAGGCTGATGAAGTGAAGTTAAGTGAAGTGTTGCACACAATATACAAAAAAGTGGATTTTAATTGATATTCAAGCGAATAATATAATTTTTTGTTATTAAATAAGTATGTAGGTATGTAAACAAAGTGTTAAAATATAGTAATAGTGTGAAATCTTACACATTGTGTATCGGAGAGTACTTTGAGCCGTCGATCCTGGTTGCCATCAAATAGATGGCAGCTGTTAAAATTCACCACCTACCTGCACTGGGAGACCTAAGTCCCTGCAGTGTATGTAATAATAATGTAATAGGCTGATGGCATGATATGGTGGAATTTTATATTTAACTTATAACATCGTGCATTTCAGTTATACGCGCGCTTTTACTACAAGAGATTTTTCAGACTTGCGCGCTTGCACTTTTTCAGAATTCCACACATTTTTTCTGACTTTATCTGACTTGAAACGTTTTCTTTTCATTAAATACTATATAATATAAGGAAAGTCTTGTTCGTATTATTTTACAAACTTACATTATGGATCTTGTATTTGGGAAACTACATTCAATTTAAAATTGTGAACACGAAATTTTCGGCATAAAGCATTTTAACAGTTCCGAATTTTATTAATGTAAATTACATAAATACGTACCATTAATAAAAGTACCTATTCGTCTTATTACCTTCCTACAATATTAACAAAACTCCCGTAAGAGGCAACATTTAATAGGATGAGAATAAACGGTTAAAAGAAAAACCTAACAAGTTTCGTTACCAATGAACTTAAACAGGATTAGTGAGATTTTAATTACGTAAATTATTTGTACAAGGCTATTTTAAAACAAAGTGTTTTACAATTACAGAATCGTCGAGAAACAGAGAGAAACGTGAAAATTATGTTTTAGAAAAACACTGAAAAAGCACACAAAAAAATGCACAAGACCGAATTTCTTAATTTTAACAAGAAAGTGAATTTATTATATCACAATATATTATTATTAGTTTAATAAAGCGCTCCCTACAGACGCTGACAGATGGACACGGGAGATAAATAACTTTTGTGGTCAAGTAGCTGTAATATCATAGAACCCCGAAATTAATAACTGGAAAGATTTATCACGCGAACAATAGCGTATGTTCGTAACTCGACAAACACTATATTTACTAAAGACACTTTATTTATACTAAATTTTTCGTCTTTATGAAAAATTAAGTTACAAGTTGTTATATGTATGTGATGTCCTCGCTAGGTACCCAAAATACAAGCCAATGCTTAGTTTGGGGCCTAGACATTGTTGTGATGTATACGTTATTATTAAAAATTAAGTTAAGTTTATTATAAAGTTTATGAAATAATTGAAATAAATAATTGACTACCGAATGGCCGAGGGGTTTTAGACCCTAACTGTGGAGCCAAAAGTTTCGATTCAGCACGGGACAAATATTTTGGTGCATGAACATGTTTATTTTGTTGTTAAAATATTTATATATGTATAAATTATAAAAAAATATTCAAGTATTTAATCATCAGTTCGTTAAGTATCAGTTGTCAAGAAACCCATAACACAAGCATAATACTTGCTTATAGAGGGACTACATAGCGTTATGTGGGATGTCCCATGTATTAGTATTATTCTTATTTAAAATCTTTAAACCAATAAGTATGAGGTATCCGATGAACCTATTCATATTAAAAGCGTGGCGCCTTTTCACTTCACTCCTCTAAATAAAATAAAATACAAAAAACAATCAAGTGCGAATCGGATTTGAATCCTGAGTTGCCCATATCGGCCAGATGAGATGAGAACGTTTAAGTCAATTTGAGAATATTAAAATATCCACTTAAAATTAGAAATTGATGCTTACAAATTTTACCGTTCATTTAATTACGAGATCTTCCTTTAAGCCAAATTTCATGGTTATAGGTCAACGAAACTACGGGTTATAAAGCCAGGTATTTTATGAAATTGACTAAAAAACTTGAATTTTATCACAGGCCAAAAGCGCCTTATAGCGAGTTCTTTATTGCTATTAGTTTGGACTTGATACTACTATCTATCTATCGACCCATCCATGAGGAAAAGACAGACAAACAGACGGATGACGAAGTTATCTGCTAAGGGTTCAGTTCTCACTTTTTGAGCTACGAAACGTTAAAGATACAATATTATCTACATACCCCTTATTTGCTATTGATATCATATATTCTTGGAGAACAAAGATTTATTATACTATAATTTTAAGGAATGTTAAACAAAGTTTACTATTTAGGCAATGCATAATCTGTATACACGTTTTATTTCTATTTTATCCTTCTAGCTATACTACATAATACTAATGATAATATTATAATAATCCATGGGACATCCTATATAGCACCATCTTGTCCCAAAGTAAGTAAGTATTATGCTTGTATTATGGGGTACTAGACAACTGATATATGTACTTAAATATTCTTTTTTTTAATTAATACATACATAGATATTATACACCCAGGACCCGGAACGAAATAAACATGTTCATGCACACAAATATTTGTCCCGGGCGGGAATAGAACCCGCGACCGTTAGCTCCGCAGTTAAGGTCTCTAAACCACTCGGCCAATCGGTCGCCAAAATCGTTAAATCGTCAAAAACTATATATTGTTGAATATATTATTGAAAAATCACTACGAAAAGACAATAATAGGGTTTATTCTTTAAATAATTCTATTGATTAATTCAATAATTTATTCCACTCTAAAATGGTTTAAGCCACAAGCGACAGAACGTGTGCATTTCAACACTTTACATTTTGATTTTATATAACTTTTCAAAATTCAAAGTGCAAAATATTTTACGTTTTCTTCCACTGACAGAATGTGGGAAAAGTTACAGAGTTTACAAATTGAATTTAATTTAATGCCAGATTTTTAAAACGATTTGTTATATTTTAGCTGCAAATGTAGATAAATTTATATAATAATAAGGGTAGAAAAAAGTTTAGGAGTCTAGCATTATTTCTTTTCGTATTATATAGGAGAGTTAAATCACATTTTTAATAATTTTAAGAACGCATATATATCTCAACAATTATTAAATTTAAAAGTCAACCTCAATATCATTTTCTAACACCTGAATTTAAATATCTCACACATTCATGTACGCTGGAAATTTTTTTTACTAATTTAGTTACATCGTTTTTTATTTATAACATATTAAAACGTTGCAAAATTTTACAATTTGGAAATATGACTAACAAAAAGTAAACTTATAGAACAAAACTACATATAATTCGATATCCTCGTTTCTCAGTAATACTGGTTTTAATTATATCCAACAAATAATATATTTGTCAGAGCTAATTACATTATATGACTCTACTCTGTTAATGGGTAATTATTAATTACAGTCAAAGGTTTTTTGAACAAATTAACTCCCTCGACACGGAGTCCTTTTATTTGCTGTCGTCTAAGTACCTTGAAGTTTTGATCAAAAGGGCCAGAGATTAGACGCCCGTTTAATTATTAACATGTTCCACTAATCAATCCTACATCCTCTTTCATGAATGAGACCCTACGTGACTTTCCAAGTTAAGTTTGCCTAATGGTTCTTTGGTTTGAAAATAATACAAAGTTTGTGAATCGATTTGATATAACAGGTAAAGAACTTGCTAAATTCGAATAGATTTAGCGAACCCGAAGCGAATTAGATAATGTTTGCATAGTAGGTCATTTATGCATACATCGTTATGACATGCGAAGAATGGTTTTTGTACTTCTGAGCAGACATGTTTATCTATCAGAAAAGTAATGTGACTGAACGTACCTGCAGTTTGTATTGCAAGACAATTTCAACCAAATGTATTTAGCAATAAAGTTGTTTTTACAGTATTTTGGGTATAATTTATGACTTTCTCTTATTAAAATTATTTCATTTGATAACTTCGGGCAAACCTGTGCGTCCGATGTTAACGGATTCCTATTAATTTTCTGATACATCTGTATATACTTTAGTTTCTCGTAGTTTCTGACCATAGAGTAAATTAATTTGACAGCAGCGTTTGGTTTTAAATGGTTTTATGCGTAATAGTGGAGCCGGAGTGGAGTAGAGTGGACCCAACCCGTAGTGGAGCAGCGTGGTGGATTTAAACACCAAGCGCCCCCTCCTCACCCCGGGGAAGCCTAAACCCCTGCAGTGGGGTAAATGCGCTGATGAAGATGCGTAATAGAGTCATAAATGTCTTTCCACAGTACAGAAGTGACATTACGCAATTTTGCGGGGTTGAAGACCGGCGCGCAGGGACCTCGCGCACTGAAACTCGTCACCTTACACCAGCTAGCTAGAGTATGAGTGTAAACGTAGAAGAGACCTTCTAGTAAATTCGTACTTTTGTGGATTCTGACACTTAATTTTTCAAAACTTAACTTTTTGTAGGTATACTCTTACACTATTAATTTTTAGTCAAACAAAAAGTACATGGGTCTTATCAGCTTTTAGACAATTGTTTTAGGCCTATTGTTTTACTACAAATTTGTACCGCTGCTATACAAAGTGATTTGCTTGAATGTCTAATACCACAAAATGTTGGGTTTTAGAATATTATTTTTATTATTATTTAATTTTTGATGAAATTTTTAAGGGCCGCGTCTTAATACACTCACTAACTGCAATCCTGTGAATGAGCACGATAAATAATTCATTCACTAAAAATTCAAACTTTAAAAAGTCATGACCGTACTTGGTTACGGGCTATGTGTTCCGAATATCCCTATACCACTCAAAAGGTAACTCCCGTATTTTGTTTTTATTCTTTCATGCGTACTCTATCTCACTAAGATATAAGCGGATTATTATAAGTTCGGTGTGGAATGGAATGACCCGATTCCCTACGTCACAGAACGTCTGAAAAATATGCATTCGATAAGTTCTGGGTTTGACCCAAAAACTTTAATGGAAATCCATATTTTCCCATTTACTTTGTTAGTTGTGTATTACATTTCCTGTTATGCTGTAATATTGCAAGATATCAGAAATTCAACTCAGTGAACGGTGGTTTGGCGAATGTGCCCAAAACGACTTCAGTGAAAAGCGCCTTGTCATTGGATCACAGCCAACTGAGTTCTATTAAGAGGCGACCTGTCACAATAACATGCGTTTCCGGTTAACAATAATTTTAAAGAACTACGGAAAGATTCAACGTATGTGACTTTAACATTGAAATCTAATTTTTACCAAAAGTCTGAGGACACAACAGTCCCTACCAGGACGAACCAACACTACTAGTAGGACGATTTTCAGACCCTTATTGCTTCAACCTGGATAATACTGAAGAACTAAAATTCTCAGGTTAAGATGTTATTATTATTTTTTTTTTAATTTATTCAGGAAACAAAAACAGTTGTATACATGGATTACACATAAATTATTTTATTTAGTTATTAGCAGATTCATGAAATACATTGAGTTCAATTTGTCTTACTTTTATATTTTATATTTTATTAATACCTAAAATACGGCGATTCCACCACTAGTTCAGTCACCCATCAAAATCTCTAGAGCACTTCTCGAAGTTCTAGAAAGTTGAAATTTAGTATAAAAATTAAAATATAAAATTGAGAAATCGGTAACTTTTACTCTCCAACCCCGATAATGAGGGGTGCACGTCTGTATTTAAAATTTCTTGTCGATAGGTACTTCAATTTAGTATGGAAACTAGACGTAAAAGAGATACAGCTTTCAAAAAAAAGGACTACGGTATCTAAAAAAATAGAAATCCCATTAAAAACATTTCATATAAAATAGGTTGCAATGACTCACTAGCAATGCTTTCATGATTAAACAGTTGTCAAATCTTATGAAGGTTAAGCTCCATTCTTACTCTACAAGCTTTTACCCTGAAAATATTACGTCTTGGTTAAAAAGTATGGTTTGGCCCTTTCATCGAACTATTGCATTACACAATATTAAGAACCAGTGACTTCATTTCTTACCATATATCGATGGGAGTGTCTGTGCAATTTGTAGAGCAATAAACAAGCTTGGTTCTTCATAAGGTCTGATAATTTTTTACCCATTAAAATATTTATTATATGAGTTTTGACAACAATTGATATATGATGACACGGATGCGACATCACGACGATTGGACATGGACCGCAAAGTTTTGGAGTTATGGGATGAATCGTCTCATAACTCCATGGTTCTATTATTCTCTTACATAACCTTTCTTTATTTTCTTTGAATGAAGGGTCCGTACCTGTACGCGACAACCGCTTCGCAGCACGCGCGGCCATATAAATAGATAGATAATAGGATAGTAATTAATTATAGTAGAAAAAATACTTATAAGATTGTAAATATAAATATTTTAATATAGGGCCCGATAGCGGCATGATAAAATAGACCCCGGCGGATATAGGGTAGACAGAAACCCGCCGGGGAAGACTTTTTTGTAATAGAAGGTAGAAAAATAAATTGACACCACCGTCCTTCGCCCCTCGTTCGCCTGTGATCGGAGAAAGTATAAATTGCGCAAGCGTCACACGCGCGGCATTCTCTCGACAGCAGCGACCGGGCATACGAGGCACACCGATACAGTCCACATAGAAAGGCGAGCAAGGGGAAAGGAGGCGAGGTGGCTTTGAACTGGATAAGGAATTTCATTTCACCCATCCCGTCCTCCCAGCTACGACCACCCTAAGAAGGAAGGATGGCACCGAGTCACGCACATCTTTTCGTGGTCGCTTCGAACCGGATCTGGTAGCTGGGAACCGAACCTTGGAGAAGACAGAACACAGTAACCCTTCCCTTCAAGCCCAGTGCCCGTTGCCCGTCCTTCGCCTGTCGAGGGAATCACCCATAGAACGCGCAGGATCACCGGCGAGTGACCCTGCGAAAAGCCACTCAGCGTCGCAGCCGCGCCCTACGGACATTTCGAGGACCGCATTCCGGTGTCCGGGCTGCGACACCGCGAAAATAAACGAAGTAAGAGGTAAGATTAGGTATTGTAATAGGTAAAATAGTTGCCGTTACAGACGGTCGCTACGCGGCGCAGCGCGCCAACGCAAACCGGATCGAGTCATATCGCGAGCGCCTCCCCGCACTCCGCGGCACCTCCGTGATACGTGGATTTGAAGCGCCCCGCATTCCGAGACGGCAGGCACCGAGACCGGACTCTCGATTTTAGCACCGGCAGCCTCCAATATTAAAGGTACTGTAAAACCTTATTACCTAGTCTCAGTGGGGGTTGCTGGGGTAGAATCAAAAAAAAAATATAAGATTAGGAGGGTAGGTCGGGGTGGGTCGCGAGTACAGATTTAGTAACGGTGCGGTGCTATTTATATTTTCGTAACGGTATAGCGCGTTAACTGTAATAGTTTGCGTAAACATAGGCGCGATAGAACGATATTATGTAAATACGAATATAGCGGTAATTGCGTTGAACGGTAGATTCAGATAGAAAAGCCAGGTACGCGCGGGTAATAGCTATTTAGGAAGCTCGTAGAAATAGAACGGTGCATTAATACCTATCGGTCGAAATAATTTAGAAACGCGAATTTAGCCTCAATTGTAGGACTTGTTAGAGTTATTGTATTTAAGCAACAGTGCATTAAATAATTTAGCGTTTATAGGCGCGCAGCGTTCACAAACGGATCCAAATTGCCTTTTTTGTTTTTTTTATTGGTAGAAACGCCTGATAGAAAATAAATAGCAATTGTTAGCATCGAATAACAGACGGACACTTAGTTCGTAGGCGGGTGACATACAACGCCGCGTTCCTCTCTAACCCTTTCAACGTCTTTGGTTTCGCGGGGAAGCTAGTACAATGGCACCAGTCACTCGAAAAAGGCAGGAAGCCGTGACAGAGTCACAGTCGAGTGACAACAGAGTAGAGAATGTCCCGCGTGACGTATCTGAGTCGCCGAGCGAGGAAACGAACACAGGCATGACAGAACCAGAAGAAGAGGGACCGATAGCCACACCTTCACCTAGAGATGCGACAGAAATGAGAAGGCTACATAGAACGGAATTACTGCGCGCGAAACGCGAATTATTAGAAAAACAATTGGAAGAGGCGCGAATCGCGAAAAAATTAGCGGAATGTAAAGTCGAATTATTGGAAATAGAATCGACCGATAGTGAGGAAGATAGCACTGGCGCGCGCAAAGAGCAAGACCAAGCCTGGATAGAACCCCAGAACATAGAAAATAAAATAGATGAGTCGGCACCAACGGCAAATGAGATCCAATCCGCATCCGAGGATGGACGGGCCGTCATAGAAATAGGGCAGGCGCCCCTGAACGGGGCCACAGAACTAGCAACAGCGATCGCACAGGCGATTAAGTCGGCGACACCGAGAGCGCCGGCGCCGAAGTACTTACATGAGTTGCCAATTTTCGAAGGAGATTGCACAGAATGGCTGGCATACAGGGCGGCATATAGAGATACAAGTCAGTACTTCACAAAGAATGAAAATTTAGCAAGGATACGAAGAAGTCTAAAAGGGAAAGCGAAAGAAGCCGTGAACGCTCTCTTTATAGCCGAGACGGCGCCGGACGTTGCAATAAAAACGCTGGAGGACCGCTTCGGACGACCGGACGCATTGGTGTCGGTCGAAATAGAACGTCTCAGAACGATACCTCGACTGAGCGAGGATCTGCGTGACGTGTGTGCGTTTGCCGGACAAGTGAATAATTTGTATACAATAGTTAGTGCCCTGAACACGGCATATCACTTGAATAATCCGGACATAGTAAAACTGGTTATGTCAAAGATGACGCCAGCACTTAGATCGAAGTGGATAGATTATAAAGAAAACGCACCTAGAGAGAAGTCAAGGCTCGAGAAAATGGCCGCTTTCCTGAATGAAGAATCGGCGAAATGCAGCGAATACGCCGAGCCGGAAGAGATACGCCGGCATTCAAAAGAACAGTCATCGACGGCAAAGCTCAGACAGCAAAGAGCTTTCGCCGCGAACATAGAATGCGATGAATGCCCCGTCTGTAGGGGCCAAGGACATCCGCCAATAGCTTGTGAAAAGTTAAGGCGAGTTTCCACAGATGAAAGGTGGGAAATAGCTAAAAAGTTTAATTTATGTTTTAGATGCCTGAAGTCCAGGAAAGCGGGCCACAGATGCAGAGCACGAGCATGCGGTATCGGCGGCTGCCTGAGAACGCACCACCGGCTGCTGCATAACAACAGGCAGAGAGCTGAGAGCCGGCAGGCGCCGCCGGCCGAGCATAGAGCACCAGAAACGATCGACGACGCACGTGCGCAGATCGTCGCGTCAGCGCAAAGAGCGCAAGTAGGAGCTGCCTATTTAAAGGTAATACCCGTCCAGCTCACAGGAGCGAATAATACAATAGATACGTACGCACTTCTGGACGAAGGTTCGAGCGTGACATTGATAGAGACCGTGATAGCGAATGCGGTCGGATCAGATGGGCCGATAGAGCCGTTTAATATAGAAGGAGTAAGCGGAACGCGCATTAACGCGGACGCCTCGAAGAAAATAATAGTAAAGATTAAAGGTCGCCATTCAAATAAGACGCATGAGCTGACAGCGCGAACAATTGATAGATTAAATTTGTCGCCGCAGTCAGTACCGAGAGAGATAGTATCGGGCTGTCCGCACCTGGCGGACATAGAAAGCAAATTGTGTTATGAGCGCGCTGTACCCTCGATATTAATAGGCCAAGATAATTGGAATCTTATCGTTTCCAGGACAGTGCGCAGTGGAAAGAAGGGCCAACCGGCAGCATCCCTCACCGATCTCGGGTGGACGCTGCACGGCATAGATGAGCGCCGACGACAGAACGTGCATTTTGTGAATAGAGCTGTCGCGGCCGAGAGGCCCGCAAATGACGTCGAAAAGATAATAAAAGAGTACTTTGAACTCGACGGAATCGGCATTCAACCCCGACGTCCGAAGAACGACCCGGAGCAACAAGCATGGTCGTTACTACAGAGTCGCAGCCGCCGGCTGCCGGATGGACGTTTCGAAACGGGTTTATTATGGAATAGCGAAGAAGTGAGAATGCCGAATAACTACGGATACGCCTTGAAACGACTCGTGGGCGTGGAAAAGAGGTTGGACCGCGACCCGGAGCTGAAGGCGTCATATAGCAAACAGATAGAACATATGCTGAGGAGCGGACACGCGGAACCGGCCCCGCCCACGAAAAAAGTAAACAAAACATGGTACCTACCGCATTTCGCCGTGGTGAACCCGACGAAGCCGAAGCCACGCATAGTATTCGACGCAGCCGCGCGCTGCGAAGGCGTAAGCTTAAATGAAAAATTATTGACGGGGCCAGACCTACTTCAATCTCTACCTGGGATATTGATGCGATTTCGTCAGCGACCTATAGCAGTTACAGCTGATATAAGAGAAATGTTTTTACAGATTCAAATAAGAGATGAAGATAGAGACGCACTACGCTTCCTTTGGCGTGGTGGGCGTCGAGGTGGCCCCCCGGAGGAGTACCGGATGACGAGCGTGATATTTGGTGCCGCATCGTCACCGTGTACTGCTATATACATAAAAAATAGAAACGCAGAGGAAATGAGAGATGAGTACCCCGACGCCGCTAATGCTATTATAAATCAACATTATATGGATGATTATTTACAGAGTTTCGACAACATAGAGGACGCGCGGAGAGTCACGCGCGACGTAGCCCTAGTCAACCAAAGAGCCAAGTTCGTCCTAGACAGATGGACGTCGAACGTGGAGGAGCTGGGGCAGCGTAGCGGCGTCGTGGAGTTGAAGAGCGAGTCGAGCAGCGGTAGAGCTGAGCGAGTACTCGGCCTTATCTGGCGGCCGCGCGACGACGTACTCGCTTTCGACTTAAATTTGAAAAAGGTACCTTTTGATATACTAGAGGGCCGACGCAGGCCGACAAAACGAGAGGCGCTGCGTACGGTCATGTCACTGTTCGATCCACTGGGCCTAGCTACACCAATAACAATGGCGGCTAAAGTTATATTACAGCAAACCTGGAAAATCGGGCTAGACTGGGACGAGTCGATCCCGCCCGACCTACACGCACGCTGGTTGGTGTGGCTGAAAGGAGTACACAAAATGAAAGAGCTGGAGATACCAAGGTGTTATCCTGGATATGCTGCAGGTACGCTGGAGCTGCACGTGTTTGCCGACGCGAGCGAGACTGGAATCATAGCGGCCGCATACTGGAGGGCGGTCGACGCCGGCGGGACGGCGCGCGTGTCACTAGCGGCGGCGAAGGGCAGAGTGGCACCGCTGCGATTGGTGTCAATCCCGCGGCTCGAGCTTCAAGCAGCCGTCATAGGATGCAGACTAGCGCTGCATATAGAGAGTGAGCACGACAGAAAGCCCCAAAGGCGAGTATTTTGGTGTGATTCCAGAACCGTGCTCACGTGGATACGGCGAGGAGCGCGCACGTATAAGCCGTTCGTGGCACACCGTATCGCTGAAATAGAAGACACCACCAAGACGGTAGAGTGGCGATGGGTCCCAACAAAAGAAAATCCAGCCAACGATGCGACGCGCGCGCCACCTGACGGCTTGAGCGCGACGCACAGATGGTACACAGGACCAAGATTTCTCCTTCAACCCGAAATAGAATGGCCCACGGAGGAGAGCGGCGACATAGAGTAAAACACCGGCGAGGAGAGAGTCGCCGGGGCGCGAGCTTTAACGGCGGGAGCGTTGAGAGAAGGACTACCGAATGTAGAGCGCTTTTCGTCCTGGCTGCGTCTCGTACGTACCACAGCGCGCATATTGCAATTTATAGAGATATGTCGACCTGTAGCCGTCGTTGCAGCTGGCCGAATGAAACGAAACAAGAAGATAGAGAAAGACCCCGCATGGAAAAAACAAAAAAGACAGAAGATAGAGCCGAAGAAGGGCGAGCCGCCACCTACAGCGCCGGGGCGTGAAATAAAAATTTTGCCGGCGAGGCTCATTTGTGCGGCGGAGCAGCTGTGGGTGCGAGCAGCTCAACAAGATTCATTTGTCGAAGAACTGAATCATTTGAATAGAAAACAACAAATACAAAAGGGAAGCCGATTGAGCGGACTGGCGGTGAATATAGACGAAAAGGGAATAATTAGACTGAAATCCAGAATAGGAGCCATCACGGACGCGGAAGAAATAGAGTTGAGTCCACCAGTACTCGATGGACAACACAAGTACACGCGATTATATATAGAGTGGACACACAAGAGATTACATCACGGAGGTATGGCGATAGTAATCAACGAAGTACGTCAACATTACTGGATACTTCGTTTGAGATCAATAGTACGGAGTGCAGTAAGCGGGTGTCTAGCCTGTCGAATAAAACGGGCTCGACCTGCTGTACCAGCGACGGGTAACCACCCCCCGTCGAGAATGGCTCACCACCAACGTCCTTTTTCCTACACCGGCCTCGACTATTTTGGTCCTTATCAAATTACAGTTGGCCGACAACACCAGAAGCGCTACGTGGCGCTTTTCACCTGCCTGACAACACGAGCGGTACATCTGGAGCTCGCGGGCTCGCTCACCACCGATAGCGCTATCATGGCGCTGCGGCGCATGATGGCGAGGCGAGGCTGTCCAGTCGAGATCTGCAGCGACAACGGCACCAACTTCCGAGGTGCTGATGCCGAGCTGCGGGCGGCCGCCCTGCGGGCCACGGAGTCCGAGGCGTCCGTCCGGACGATAGCCTGGCGCTTCATACCCCCGGGCGCGAAGTTCATGGGCGGCGCCTGGGAGCGAATGGTCCGGAGCGTGAAGCGCGCGCTCGATGCTGTGCTGCGCGAGCGCTACCCACGAGAGGAGGTGCTGGCGACGCTGCTGGCGGAGGCGGAGCACACGGTCAACAGCCGCCCCCTGACGCACGTCTCCACGGCGCCCGACGAGCCCGAGGCGCTGACGCCTAACCACTTCCTGCTGGGAGGGCCGTCCCGAGTACCGCTGCCCGGCAGCTTCAAGGACGGCGACTGCATCGGCCGTCAACAATGGAAACAAGCACAGCGGCTGGCCGACTACTTCTGGGCGCGCTGGCTCAGGGAGTACCTGCCCGAGCTGCAGCGGCGCCGCGACCCAGCCGACCGAGGAACCCAACTACAAATAGGCGATCACGTATTGATAATAGACGATACACTACCGCGTAACGTTTGGCCGCGCGGGCGCGTGATCGCTGTCTACCCCGGCAAGGACGGCGCAGTTCGAGTCGTCGATGTCCAGACCAGCGGCGGCGTGCTGCGGAGGGCATCCAGGAAACTCGTCGCGCTCCCCAAGTGATCCTGCGGGAGCAGGAGGCGGGAGAATGTACGCGACAACCGCTTCGCAGCACGCGCGGCCATATAAATAGATAGATAATAGGATAGTAATTAATTATAGTAGAAAAAATACTTATAAGATTGTAAATATAAATATTTTAATATAGGGCCCGATAGCGGCATGATAAAATAGACCCCGGCGGATATAGGGTAGACAGAAACCCGCCGGGGAAGACTTTTTTGTAATAGAAGGTAGAAAAATAAATTGACACCACCGTCCTTCGCCCCTCGTTCGCCTGTGATCGGAGAAAGTATAAATTGCGCAAGCGTCACACGCGCGGCATTCTCTCGACAGCAGCGACCGGGCATACGAGGCACACCGATACAGTCCACATAGAAAGGCGAGCAAGGGGAAAGGAGGCGAGGTGGCTTTGAACTGGATAAGGAATTTCATTTCACCCATCCCGTCCTCCCAGCTACGACCACCCTAAGAAGGAAGGATGGCACCGAGTCACGCACAGTACCGTTTGGTGACAACCTTGACAACCTATTTTACATAAAATGCCTTTGGTGAGTTAAGAAAGACTGTATCGGTGTAGGGTTCCCTACTCAGTACGACTATATGCTTACCTAGATGTTTTAGTCGAAGCTTGTGTCATTTTGTAACCATTCCAACAACAAAAACTTATTACAACTAAAATCATGGCTTTTTTCAAAGTTGAACTACACGTTGCCGTGGTAGGCTATAATTCATGAACTAGCTGACCTTAAGTAGAGTAATAATTTAAGTAGTGCGTATGTACTGTTTACTATTATCATAAATTAATTCAAATTTTATGCGATGGTGGTTAAAATGTTGGAGGGGGATTTTCCTTAAAAATTTTAGTAAATATATACCTAAGTGGATAGAATTATGTATAAATTGTATAAAAATGCCATCAGCTTTGTTGAATGAAGTTTAACAAGGAACTTTTATAATTTCTTCATTCACGACTGTCTGTCAAACTGATTGTATGTTCGTATGTCGCAATCATTTTATTTACAAACTAATAATGCTATAAAGTATAAAAATGGGTGTGTTGTGTACATTTATTTGACCTCTACATAAGTGTGTATTAAAATCTTGAATACATGCAAAGTTAACATAAAAAACTACTTTTACTGACTACAAAAGAAGAAAATTACCTCTTTATAATCGAACATGGTAACGTCAAGCGATAAACACAAATAAAAATCACCAATCACCGAGTTTCATGTCGACCGGCCTGACGGGTCTCACAATTAAGACAAACCTAAAGTTTGCTAGTGAAGTTATAATGAATAATGATTAATAGTTATTTAACGATCATATTAAGGTCGTTTAAAAAAAATCTAAATAAAATAGAGAATAATTTTCTTGACTTTATTTGACAGTTGGTAGTTACTGTAAACTAAGTTATTCGTTTTCTCTCTTATATCCTATAAGAAAATTATTATACAACTTGTGTTAAATTGAAAATAATGGAAAAAATAATTTTATCCATTCTATAAAAAAAATACCAGTAAATTTATTTACAGTAAAAATTTATACATAAAATAATACAATATAGGTAGTGGGTGTTGAAATAATAGACGTGAATGTCACAGCGTTTTGAATGTCACAACAAATCAGCTGTCAGATCAGTTAAAATACCCAACGATTCACACTTAAATAAACACGACCAGAGACCTTTTCGTTAAAAGGGGCAAACAGGGGGACAAAGTACAAACAGGGGAATAAGAAAGTAATCAATCACGTTCGGGCCATATAGCATAACACGTAAGTTTGAAAACAACGTCCGAACGAAACAGACTCAGTTAGTGAAGTGTTCTGTGTGCTACTTTTACGTTTTATAAATTTTAGATAATATTTTATTTTTTGTTCCATATAATAATTAATTGCTTAATTTATTAATTTACGAAGCAGGTAAGAAAAATGGATAAATCCGTTTTAACAAAAAAAAAAACTACAGAAATAAAATTGTTTTTTCTGTAACAGGATGTAATGTTTTGAATTTTTAATGTATTAAAGAGCACCGACAGTGCACTATATCAATAAAAAAATCCTAGAAATTACACTTAAAATACCTCAATTAATTATTGATTAAATAATAGAGACGTCCATTTTTGTTTTTAAATATGTTATATTCGTAGTTTTTAATTCGCAAAAATGGCGAACTGAAACTGAAATTTCCGTAATATTAAGAAAGCATAAATTTTACATGTCCAACTGCTTGGTTTGGTTTGGCTATAACCTAAAACAGTTAATTTAGTCCTTTTCTGTCCCTAGTGTTCAAATGACGACTTTCCAACTAATAAATATAATGAACATAATCACTTTCTGTAAATTAAACAGAGTAGAAATGATGTAATCCATCGATTAGATCGTGTTAAGGACAAAGCCGGATTTGTCTTTTTTGCTTTCATCCTCCTTTATTGTACAATACAGATAATTTTAAATTAATTATAAATTACTTATAACATTTTATTAATTATTACAGATGAAAAAATGAATAACCACAAAAATAAGTATGACCGGGGTACTATGAATGAGATCAGCGGATTCCATAGTGTGATGCGTAGAGTAATGTTGTTATGTCGATGTATGGGCTTGTTTCCTGTGTCCGGTCTGAATCATCCTACGAAGGAAAAACTTAGGTACTTAATGTCATCATATTAAAAATATTCATTTGCATTTATTACACAAAATTTTTTAAAACATAATTTTTTCTCACGTTTGTCTAAAAACATCCTGAAAGGTTATAATAATTGTAGGGTAATTGTATTATATTAAGTATAAAATAAATTTCCACATATAATTTCTAAAGCTATTGAATAAATGAACGTTCAAAGATACATAGAAATTACTAATAAAGACATAAAACAATAAAAATAAGTATGTAATTATTATGTTTATGTATTGTATGGTAAATAAGTCATAGTATAATTAACGCTGTCAATAGATGGCAATCGTTACAATCCCCAACTCGCAGTGGAGCAGCGTGGTGGATTTAAGCTCCAATCCCCCTCACCCCGGGGGAGGCCTAAGCCCCTGCAGTGGGGTCAAAATGGGCTGATGAAGTGATTGTATGGTAAATAAGCCATAGTATAATTAACCTGGTTAATTGTTTGATTATTAATTAATTAACGACCTGCCTTAGCTTCCTACAATTAGAACTAAATACCGTAGGTACTATATTAGAGTTACAAAACCCTCTTAGAATTTCATCATCAGATCAGCTGAATGCCGTGCGGTGTCAAATGTCAGCCAAATTACACGCATCCGTAAAATTTCTTTCACCCGATTAACTGTTGAGAAGTTCCCTGATAAAGAGAGGTCCTGACTTCATCATTAGAACCAAGTCCTGATGATGAAGCCAGGCTCTAGATTATCGCATACGTGTGCAAAATTTCAACTTCGTAGGTTATGGGAAAATCACAAAAAAATCAATTGCTGACATGTTACATATTCTACCAAGATACACACGTTGTAAGTTATATAAAAGTTTGTAAAAACTTATCTTAATTCGAATGTTTTATGATTTTGTAAATATTCAGCTTTGACTTAATAAATTTTGCTTTAAATATGGTTCAGAGTAGAGATATTAAAGAACTAAATATCAATTTAAAAGGGAGGCAGGCTCTTAGCGGTGCAGAGGCGCCGACGATAAAGTGTTAATTAAAACTTTAACAACAGTGTGTTCAGTTAAGTTTTCATTGTGATAGTAATTTTATTTTCAATAGCACGTAACTAAAAAAAATATACTATTGATATTTAAGGCAGCGTCGGCTTCGGCGTCAGCGTGTCTCTTTGCATTTAAGATAAAAAACTACCTTAATTTTAATTAGAAAATTGTGCATATATTCATTTTCTCCATCCTATGAACATGACAAGTTACATTGATGCAGTTTTCCTCTTAGATTAGTGTGTGTATCAGTTTATGGGGATAACAACAAAACCAGTTTATTAACTACTTATTGGCTATTTTCATTCGACTCTATTTCTATGTTTTGAGAATACATTTTTTCAATACCAAACGCAAATCTAGTATCATTATACAATAGCGGCTGCTTTAAATATCTACAATTTTATAATAAAGTGTATATGATTTCAGTCGAAATGGGGATAAAACAAAAAAGTTAAATAGATATCGGAACGAATCGGGAAGGACTGATACTCCGTTCTTTCGTTGATAACTATTTTTTTCTTTTGTCGTCGTTGTTATTTATACTTCCGAAGGGACTGAGAGTAAAGGCCAAAAAAATTCCATTCATATCTCGTCCATACGCTATTTCAGCATCCACTCTTCTACAGCCATATCATTCTCCAAATGATCGTTTCATATTTTCTTCCGTCTTTTTGTCGTCGGGTCTAAGTCGAGTCATAAAAGATTTTTTTCTTAGACACCAAAATTATCAAGATACTTCGAATCGAACAAAAACCAAAGCGAAATTACTGACTCTCAGATTAGATAATCATACGCCAATAATGATTTCTTTAACTGATGACTAGAAGCCCTCTTCGGCTTTTACCGTATAACCACTCATATTCAAGCTAGCTGGTGCAAGTTGGTGGTTTTCAGTCCGCGAGGTCCCCGCGCGCCGGTTTACGCCCCCGCGAAATCGCGTTTGACATTTGTAATACATTTATGACTCTATTATAACCAAACGATGCTGTTAAATTTAGTGAATATATGCATGAAAAATAATTCCAAAAGCTCATTTGTTTTTCCAGAATGATTTTTTCAAATGTCACACTAATTAAGAATTTAAAGCACTAGGGCAAACCATCAAGTGTTGTGTTTTTAGTTTGTGGTGTACTTTATTCCCCACAATTTTATGATCATGTCACAGTATTTTAATGTACAATTATTCTTTTTCGTTACTGTTTCACTTTTCATTAGGTTACATTTTAAATATTTCAATATTTTTTTTTTTTCAGATGTACCGTTAAATCATTTTACACCATATTCTACGTGGCCTCAATACTCGGACAGTTCACAACAACTGTTTGCTGTCTCTGCAGTTTTGTAATTACCAGCATAACTTTAAACAATTTGTGTGAGTGTGCAATAAAATTGAATTTTATTTATATACAGGAAAATAAAAAGATGTACAGCTGCAACTCAGTAATGCTTAAAGCAGTAAATGCAGTGAAAAGGAATTTCGTTCAGAGTTAAGAAATGTCATCTTTGTGCATAAAATATGTGCATTACGTCTTTTGAGCATTTGTGCAAAAATATTTAATCGTTTTGTGTATAGTTAAGTGCTTTCTATACAATTAATTTTTATTTACAATGTTTCAACAAAGTAACAATTTTTCATAAATGTAAAAATGTGATGAAAAGGCTATTTACTTATAACTAAAATCAATATAATAATACAATAATAACGTACACATGACAACAACGTCTAGGCCCCAAACTAAGCATTAGCTTGTGTTTTGGGTACCAAGCAAATACACCACATACACGTAACAACCAAGATCCGGTACTAGTATCAATATTCATCATATAAATACTGACCCGACCTGGGATTCGAACCCGTGACCTCCAGCTTCGTAGGCAGGGTCGCTACCCACTAGGCTAAGCGGTCGTCACAATTTCAACATGTACAATTATCTAGTTTAATGACATCCACAAAATCACACCGATTTATTAAATGTTTTTGACCTGGTTCACCATAATATGCTAGGGTATAGGCTGAAGAATGAGTCCGGGGCGGCCACAAAGAATTGATGAGCTTAGAGGTGCCATGTTTGGTATTTGTTTATAGACACGTATCCTAAAAATAATTACACAACTAACATAAGTAAAAATGTTACGCATACTTAAATAGTTTTGTCTCATATTTATATCAATATTGAAGGAGATTAATTCGTTCATCCATTTCACTCACATCTTTTGTATAATTTGATGTCGTATTATAGAGTTTAGATTATAAGATCACTTTGAAGTATGCATACTTGAAGGGGCAAATATCCGCCTACATGACAACTCTATGCTCTGTAGGAGTGTCTGATAACCTAATCGCGCTGTTTAAATATTGATATCAAGACTAAAGCAATCACGTGAGCTGGGCGGGATCTCTTTCGGCGCCTTACGTGTCTGAATGTGGCGTGACGCAGAAAGGGGTGACATCACAAAAAACTATTTAACTTGTAAGTTAATCAGTTGAACGTTGAACTCAACAACACTAACATGCCTAGGTTTGCATATCGACGGAGTAAGTACCAATAACATTAGTTATAGTAATGTTGCAAAGTTTGCCTGGGAACTGTCAATGCATCAACTATATTGTCCTGACCTTGCACCCTTCGATTTTCACTTGTTATGGTTCGTTCAGAATTCTTTAGGTAGTGTAAGGTTAACATCTAGAGAATACTGTCAAATCTCCTTGTCCCACTTTTTTAACCATAAACCACAAAATTTCTACAGCAACGAGACAGCAGACATAACAGCAACTACAATATAATAATAATAATAATAATAACATATACAACACAACAACGTCTAGGCCCCAAACTAAGCATTAGCTTGTGTTTTGGGTACCAAGCGAAGACACCACATACATATAACAACCAAGACCCGGTACCAGTATCAATATTCATCATATAAATACTGACCCGACCTGGGATTCGAACCCGGGACCTCCAGCTTCGTAGGCAGGGTCGCTACCCACTAGGCTAAGCGGTCGTCATACATCAACAAGTTATTTAACAAAACGCACACATATGTTTTAATTCAATATTACTAAACAATTAAAAAAAAACCTTGAAATACGAATAGATTTAGTCTTCAGGGTATTATTTCATAAAAACAGGAGATATATTTGAAAACGTGATACTGATGTTATATATTTTCTTTCAGCAAATTTCCTATTTAGCGCAATAGGTTTTATTTCGACAATGTTGTTGTTAAGACTATCTATCCACTGGGCCGATCTAGTGCATAAAGTGACTGTTATAGAATATCTATTGCCGCTACGGAAACTTAATTACATAGTAAAGAAATGTAATTGTACTGCATTTACTATGTTGCTGTTGGCTTTGGGTGCGTATCATTTATTCAATTATTCATATTTGTGTACAAAATTATTTAAACTACGATAGGTATATACAATAATAATAATTCTTGGGATATCCTACACAGCGTCATCTTGCTCCGAAGTAAGCAAGCAATATATATGTATTAAGGGGTACTAATAAACTAAAATACAGACTGAAATATTTTTTATAACTTACACATTTACAGATACTTTTTACGCTCAGACACGGAACAAATAGACATGTTCAATTGGTGTTCGAACATGCGACCCTAGGTTCCCCAGTTAGGGTCTCTATCCACTCGGTCAATCGGTTAGTCTGACAACATGACAAATCAACAAACGTTGGAGTTACGAATATATATTTCACGTGTATCTTACGCTAGACACACATCAGAGTATAAAAACTGTTTATACACTTATTGAATTCTAGAAAAATACCTATTTTTATCGAATATCTGACGTCACTCGGTAGGCGATGCAAAGAAATTACCATTTTTTGCATTGTTTCATGTAATTATTTTAAAACTATCATCAATTTAATAGCTTCTTAATGTCTGTGAAGTTTTTCTTTGTTTTTATTCAGTCTTCCCCTTTATTTTGTGTTACAATACGTCTCTCACTTTCTCTTTAAGTTGTTGTACAAAAATTATTCTGATTTTTAACACAAAATGGGGATGAAATATTTATTTACTTAGAGAAAAACAGATCATTACCGACAGGTAGTATTTAATGCATTTATTAAATTATTTACGTAGAAACTGACGAATTTTACCAATTTTCAGTGGAACACATCCTATCTATAATTTATTCAAAAAAGCATGCTAGCACTTGTAATGAAAAATCATCGATTCTCGAGACGTTTGCCTTACACGCGTTTCCTTGCGTGTTCAAATATTTGAATTACAATGCTGTTATACTCGTACTGGTAGAGGTAAGTTTTCGATTTTTTTTTGGATCTCAATGACGACTTGAAAATCTTAAATAAGGGTGGCGCCATTAAATAAGGGTAGCGCCACTATGGCATGAGATTTGAAAGTTCACGTACTTATTATACACAACCTTGTCAACTATGATTCCCATGGAATCTGGAGTTCTTGATAATCAATAAAAAAATGTTTTGTTTGTGCTTAATTAAAGATTGTTAAGGTTAAAATTAAGATTACGTTATTTTTAATTTTCATTTTCGTAAGTTTAGCGTTGCTTCAACTGACAAGCAGTTAACATTTTTCTACGTCGCCTTTGAATCTTTGAAAAGCTCGAGTAAAACAAACTTAATAGAAGACCAAACTGATATTAACAGATTTTAAAAATATTGTAATTTTAACTTTAACTATAAATAAAACAAATCACTTTTATTGCAAATTTGGTATGTGCCATTATGAAAGAGGTGACCTCACAGGATTACATTAGCTTCAATATATCATTCAAAATAATAAAATTGTATGCTTTTTCTTTACTTTGTTTAGCGATTTTAGTGAGAACCTGTGAGACTGGCCTTTAATGGAGCCAAGTCAGTATTGATCGTGCAGTAAATTATAAATGACGGCATTATGCCATAGCGCAATAAGCGTGAAAGTGTCGTAAATACTCAATTAACTATAAAAGAGGAAAACCGCGAACATCCTCCATAATAATAATAATAATACATTGGACATCCCACACAGCGCCATCTAGTCCCATAGTAAGCAAGTATTAAGCTTGTGTTATGGGTTACTAGACAACTAATACACATACTTAAATAATCTTTTTTTAATAATACATGCATATATAAATATTTACACCCAGACCCGAAACGAAATAAATATGTTCATGCACACAAATATTTGTCCTGGGCGGGAATCGAACTGGCGACCCTTGGCTCTGCAGTTAAGGGCTCTAACCTAACCACTCGGCCAATCGGTCAGTCAATTAATAATCCCTTTATATATCTGTTCGGATAATAAACCTGTGCAGAATATATTTAAAATTGCTTTTAAATCCCAGTGCATCAGCGTGCAAGCAACTTTCCTCTGGACTTTCACGGACGTCTTCATAATGATAATAAGTCAATACGTGACCGCTTACTTCAACGATTTGAACAGAATCATTTCTGTTTACAAAGACAAGGTATGTATCAAAATGTATGTAATTAATGTTGTTGTTGTGTGTGTGAACAGTAACCACAGTACAATAAAACATGTATCCATACTCCTGTACAATGGTTCCAAGTAAGTAAGCTGTCTCTTAGTACGAGCGGTCACCGCTTAAAATAAGTGGTCTTTTGGCACAGAAATATATTATTACATACTTGAATACTAAGCTAATAATACTGGTATGAGAATCCAAATCTTCAGGTAATTTTCCATAAAAAAAATATTAATAAATTAAATTAAATTAAAAAAAACTGAAGATTATTAGTAGAAGTTGCAAAATATACAAAGAAATATTTTTTTTAGATATTTTGTGCGGATTGAACTATAGGTAATGAATTATTAGGTTTGGCAGACTTATCCTTGGTACAAATGTTTGCCTGACAACTTTAAAAATAAATTATTTGCCCATAAATGTTCTTTCCATAAAAAATTAAAAAAAAAATAATTAAGTACTTAGGAGCTCTTGACAAGATGCACTACATTCATATACATTTATATTTTTGAGGTATCCATAGGTGGTAACGTTATTTACCTAACTTTCGAAAAACTTAAATGAAAGCCACGCTGTCTTTTCCTTAACTCAGTGTTGAACTACTTAAAAGCTCAGCTTAAAGTCCACGAGTACATGTATCACTACAATAAATGGATTATGCAAATACGCAAACTCTAATCTCGCACACACATTGTTCACGGTTACCACAAGCAAAACAAAATTATTAAAATAAAAACATGACTAAATATGTAACTTTTATGCAATTAATTTTTAGTACGATTCAGTTTCACATAATAGATATCTTTGTTATGTAAAATATTTATTTTAGACTTTAAAAATATTTCGAATAAATAACATACAAATAAGAAATACTTTGGTATGATAAATAACAAAGCTACTCAGAGATACATCCCATTTCGGATCAGCAGAATATCAGCGATGGTCATGTTCGCCAGCGGCGGCATGGCCATCATTAGGCTGGGTCGATTCCGTTTGCCACCAATTTTGTAAGCTTAGTGTTAAGGATTCCTGTAACGGTTTTTTTTTGTTTTTGGCAATAAATGATTTTATTATTATTATTTTTTATCTAAAAATATCTATAGTATTTAAAAGCTAAATTAATACGCACAATAAAAAAAAATTTGAAGTATCATCACATTTTTTTCATCCCCTTATTATGTAGTACAACGCTATAATAATAGTTAGAAAAACCTTGATTTTGTTTATTTTGTGTCATAAATAGCCTTAATTTGCTCGTGGGCGTCAAACTAAAGAAACAACCACAAAAGCTTTATTTGTATAATCAAATACAAAATTCGTTCGAGTATTCAGTTCGTTTGTTGATGTAGCCTCTACGTGATTATTAATTATTATTGTTTAGATATGTTAACTGAATTAAAACACTTGATTTATATTACGCAGGAGAGCACTGAATGGGGCCGTCTTAGAGTGAAATATTCGTATGTTGTGCAACTTGTACGGCTAATCGATTCACGAGTCAGTTCTATCATACTTGTCTCATTCTTCACGAACTTATTTTACATATGCCTACAACTGTTCAATACACTCAAGTAAGTGCCTTATAAATAATTAAAAGTGTATATTTGTGTCCAATAATTAAGTTGATTAATAATAAATATTAATTTAAGTTAAGATACACAATAAAATTGTATTTTATCACAATTCAAATATTATTTAAAAAAGAATGATGCCTGTTATATTTTTGTTTTCGTGTTGTTTGTATTTTCAGAATTCAATAATTAAATTTTGTGTCTTGCAGTCATTATGCGGTCTATGATTGTAACCCGGAAAAATTGGATGAGTGAGTAATTTCAATTTATTTGTTTACTAGATGAAACCTGAAACAGAAAAACAAACTAATAAACAAACAGATATCGTCATCATCAGCCCATTTTACCCCACTGCAGGGGCTTAGACCTCCCCCAGGGTGTGGAGGGGGTTTGGAGCTTAAATCCATCACGCTACTCCACTACGGGTTGGGGATTGTAACGACAGCCATCTATTGACAGCGTCCGAGACCGACTGCTTAACGTGCTCTCCGAGGCACGGAGCCAGTGATAGTTAATGTACTTAAGTCAGAAAAACTCATTGGTACACGCAAGAATTCGAACCATGGCCCTATGGCCTTATAAATTTTGAGACAGGTTCGTTGGGCTATGGGCTATCACGACACCTACAACAGATATCGCATCATTTTTATTTTTATTTTCCAATCATATAGACAAATATATATTTTTCTCTCGAAATACAAAAAGGATTATTAGGTCTGTAATTTAATTGTCTTTTGTAAATAAATTTTGTCTATGAAAACATTTTTGTGACGTCATCTGAACCGCGGTTTATTATTAGCATTATCCAAGACTAAATAAGTTCATAATATATATTGACTGTTTCATGTCATTTCATTTGACTAACTAACTTACTAATTAACTAACTAACTTACATAGTGACTAACCTAATTATTTTATACTTAGTTTTTATTTTTTTTAACTTCCCGCTATCCAAGGGAAGTTATTGATTTGGGTCCGATTTTTGAAAATCGAGTTTTCAACAGATCCCCACGTTTTGAGGTCCAGGGAAGCCATTCTGACTATTTTCAGCTGGACGTCCGTATGTGTGTGTGTATGTAACTTTTTTGTCGTACGATACCTTGAGAACGGATTGACCGATTAAGACTCACAATACGGCGTTTGAAAGGGTTCATCAAGACTTAGATCTGATTAGATTTTGAAGTTGATCGGTCAATCTGTTTCAAAAATATTCAAAAAATAACCTTCAAAAAAATTTAAGTTTTTTTAAATAACTGAGATTCTTCACCCAATCTACTCAAAAGATATCGCAGTTCACAAATTTCAGAAAACGTGTTATTTTAACATAACTTTGAGATTTTAAGATCAATGGATTTTTGGTTTTACACAAAAATTTTGTGCTCACAAAATTACATATAATGCCGTAAATTACATTAAAATCGAACGGCGCGTTCAAAAGACATAAATATAAAGTCTACAAATTTCCAAAAAAGTGTTTTTTAAAGATAATTTAGAGATTTTACTACCAATATATTTTTGACTTCACATAAAAGTTTTGTGCTCACAAAATTACGTATATTGCCATAAATTGCATTAAAATCAAAAGAAGTGTTCAAAAAAATATCGCAGTCTCCAATTTCCGAAAAAGAGTTTTTTTAATATAACTTTGAGATTTTACGACCAATAGAATTTTGGCGTTACACAAAAGTTTTGTGCTTACAAAATTGTATAGAATACCGTAAACTTTTTCCAAATAACATTTCCAAAATAACATTTTCTTTGATATGTCCCAGGTTTCTGTGCTTGAAAAACTCTAAATGTAAAGAAATTTTGTTTTTGGGCTTGGAGAACTCGAAAAATGAATATTATGAGCTCGAAGAGCACAGAAATCACGAAAATCGATATTTTGAGTTGGAAGAACCAAATAGCTTTCTAATTTTCGAGCGCTTTCAACTCGAAAATAGCGGGAAGTTTTTTTTTCCATTCCAACCGATTTTTTCCATTGTGGAAAGCGCGACATAAGCTCAATTGATCCAAACGACGATAAATAAACAATTTCTGAATATCAGGCAAATTCGTGAAAAAAATGTTTTATGAGATTGTTCTAGAACTTAATTCCTTAGAATTTTAAGAATCATCAGCATAGCTTCAAATTGCTGGTCAAAGCCCATTGGTATACCGGTTTCCAGATAAAGCACGAGAACTTTTTCAGTAAGCTTCTTTAAATTGTCATCATGGCTGTATATAGCGTCACTCACAAACATGTTTTGTACGTATAGAAATTAACTGTCAAATTAGCGATATAAAACTTGTTTTTTTTTTTCAGGGTGATGCATAGCGTAGAACGTGGCATCTACTACATGTATTCGTTCTTGTTCCTCGTGATCAGAGCCTTGTTGGTGTCCTTGCTTGCTGCTGAAGTGAATTCAGCAGCTCGATATCCCATATACGAACTGTTCGAAGTACCCGCTTCAGCGTATAATATTGACGTAATTATATACTCTTAGATTTTGACGACCGCTTAGCCTAGTGGGTAGCGACCCTGCCTACGAAGCTGGAAGTCCCGGGTTCAAATCCCAGGTCGGGTCAGTATTTATATGATGAATATTGAAACTGGTACCGGGTCTTGGTTGTTATATGTATGTGGTGTCTTCGCTTGGTATTCAAAATACAAGCTAGTGCTTAGTTTGGGGCCTAGACGTTGTTGTGATATATACATTATTTAAATTTAAATTTAGATATAGTTAGTGAAACACAAAAAGAAACCAAATCACCATAAACATTGTTCTTGTTTATTGAGCTGTTATTAAAGAATATTTTTAATTAATAAAATTAACATAATGCAGCAAAAAATAAAACTAAAAATATTAAAAACTAGAGAATATATCTTAGTACCGTAGCTCAAAAGAAAATTATAACTTTTGTCTCATTAAAGAAAATATTTAATATTAGGTATTCAAACTGCTGATATTCTTTATAACACGTAACGAGTATTTAGTGTGATTTTATACTTACATTACCACAATTTTTATGACCAATAAATAAACAATACAGTTTTGTGACTTTAGGTTATGTTCTTGTGGCAATGCGCATTTGATGTCTCGTAAGTTCCTTGTATCTACTGGATTTATTTGTTTAACTTGTCTTCCCAGCATCTCCCTCAGATAATCCATCGGATTTTAATCTAATGAGCGTGCTGACCATGTTACTTAGTAAGATAACCGGAAAGTATTGCTAAATATTATATTATAGTTTGACCGAAACCGCTGTACCGCGCCTTAGGTACGTGCGCGGTGAGGAGGGAAGGCAGCTCCTAAGCGTTGATGACAGACTGACAGTGCAGATCTGCCTCCCTCCGCGCCGCGCTCATACCTAAGGCACGGTACAGCGGTTTCGGTCAAACTATAACCTAAATTAAACGAAGTCGTGACCAAAATTTTTTGCTAGATAACGTTGCTTTTGTGACTGCCCTCCGTACATAAACATATCACCCATAATCGATATTTGGGAAAAAGCCACTAATTATTTAAAAAATATGAATTTTATATTTTTGTTGTTAGATAATATAATATGTCTATTAATATAGTCCTTCGAGCGAGCATAAATTAAATATTATTCCGTTTCTACATTATCATTTATTAAATCTCATCATCAATATTTCAGGTTCAGCGGTTCCACCGCCAAGTAAGCTACACTACAGTCGCTTTCAGCGGATTAAATTTTTTTTACGTCACTCGTAAAATGTTGTTGAAGGTACGTTATAATTCTGAACCTCGTTTATTGTGTGCTTTATGAACGTTTATGTTGATGTACCTAAAAATATTTTTACATAGTCGGTAAATCTTAATTAACTTTTCATATTATTATGAGTCTTTTTAAAAAAACACTTACAAAACAAACGAAATAGGGTACTAAGCTTAAGACGAATAAGAAAGAGAAAATTAAATATAATACAGGCCGATTTAGTAAACATTAGCCTGTTTAATAAACATAAATGACGGGTCCAATAAACTCTTCTGAAAGATATAAGCTACTGCCATAACACTGGTACACAAACTTTTATGTTCTTCATCAACTTCTCCGCGACTAATAAGCCGTAAAAAGTTATTGATGAAGTCGAAGCTTTTTCACAATGAAAACATGGCGTGACTGTTTAATTAACTATTCTGCCACCGTTTACTTTACATATATGTAGCGTCACGGATTAAATAGTATTTCACAGAGCGCTTAAAAATCGCATTAATCTCGATTCGCTTTGAGGCTTACATTGACGTTATTAACGTAAAAAAAAAGTAAAGTCATGGTATATGCTGCAAAAATAATTACTAATATCGCAACGCAACGGAGCAAGAGAATCGTTTCTTTTTTTACGTAGCTGAATAGACAGAGAAATATATCGGCAACATTTTTGCCGAGTGAAAATATCTCATTCCCACAGGAAAAAGAACTGAGCATGGACGGCGACGCCATTAAAATCACTATTCCAGAACATATATATATGTGTATATATCGCTAGAAGAATAAACGAAAAAGAACATCAGCAATTTTGATCGCAGGACAATACATTGGGAAAATAGAAAATTTAATTTTGCACGCTGTTGTATTATTATAAATATATTACAGAAATATCTTTATTTATAACGCCGAGTGCTTGTTTTAATAAAAAATAATTAAAACAAAATAGCGTTTTCAGGTTTCCGTACCTCAAAGGAAAAAAAAAGAAACCCTTATAGGGTCGCTTCATTGTCTGTCTGCCTATTTGTCTGTCTGTCAAGGCCCTTTTCTCAGGACTGAGTCTGATGTCTACCATCGAACATTGGCAATCCCTTAGAGCTGGAAAAACACAATAAGCATAAAATAATAAGCATAAATGATCGTATTCATGCTGCATATTTGACACTCGCAAATAAATCAAATCCTATACGCCATTTCTCGTTGACCTAGAATCATGAAATTTGACAAGAAGCAAGGTGTCACACTGCAAATAAAAACTAAAAATTGTTAAATGCTCCACCTGGCGGTGAACAGCTGTAAGTACGTTAAATAACAGTAGGTCCGGCTCGCATTTAGCCTATATTCTGTACATTCTTAGGTTGTATGTAAACATAGATTTAAATAATATATACCATCAGCACATCAATGACCCATTTCAGGGGCTTAGGTCTCCCCTCGCGACGAGCGGGCTTAGACCTTGATTCGCCACGCTTCTCTAGTGCGCGTGGTTGGGTTTTAACGTCTGCCATCTAATGATGGCAACCGGAACCGATGGCTCAACGTTCTCTTCGAGGCACAGTCAGTAATAGTTAGTTATGTACCTTGGTTAGAAAAAACTTATTGGTACATGTTTTGGAGTTCGGACCACGGCCTTCTAAACAAAAAGTGGGCTCGCTATCACTCGGCTATCATGACATAAATAATATATTAGCTCTAATGAACTAAATAATATATTTGTAAATAGACTACCTATGATGGCCTTATTTACTATGAATCTATCTGCTGCAAACTGTAGAGTGCAACGCAACCGTGACTTGTAAAAAAAATACAAATACTTTGTATAAATATAAATACCTTATATTTGTGTTTACTGACTAGTGTAGATACTCTATTCAGAAACATTTTTCAGTTCGTTTATTAGTTCTTAAGGTTGCCAAAATGTATAATTTTCCGCTTAAAATAATTGCCATGAGCGTAATTTATAGAAAAGCTAAAGATTCACATCTATGTCAATAAAATTTGCTCAGCTTTCTGATGTTTAAGCTAAAGTTTTATTGAGTAAAAGTTACGATTGAGTCGTTCCAGTTACCCTCGACTCATGCCCAGATTGACTGATAGACCGAAAGATAAAACCATCATTTTAGTTTTATTATATCTGGTGATTTCTTTACAGGTTGTAGGAGCTATCGTTACTTATGAGCTCGTTATGTTGCAGTTCAACAGAGCACAAGACTCGCTGACTGGATACAGTGTTGCTTCTGTGGTTAATTGATTAATTGATCGGTATTTCATTGTATTAAAAAGAAAACAAATATTGTTCAAAATATAATTCTTGCAATTACTTTTTTGTTATGCTTTACAACACTATTGGTATTTCTGCTGTGAGATCATATTGATTCGACAATGAATCAGCGATGATTCCTGACGTAGGTAAGGCTGATCCGCACGCGACGACCGGCACGGTAAACGGCAACGGCATTCGTTTCTAATCGCTTACATACATTTTGTATGCACGCGTCCGTACGCGACGGAACGGCAACGACAACGTCAACGGCACCGGCAAACGTCGTTGGCAATCAATTTCCACCGTACCGTTGCCGGTGCCGGTAAACGGCACGTCCGGCACATTGACGGCGCGCTCATCTCGGGAACCCGAGGTGAGCGCACCGTCTATTATACTATTGTGAATTAAAATCATTTGAGATGGTGCATTTGAAAATGCCGTTAACGTTTTCAATGCCGTTCCCTTTGCCGTCTGCTGTGCCGGTCGTCGCGTGCGGATCAGCCCTTAATTGTGGACACTTTGGCCGATAAGTCGAGTAATTGTTTAATATGAAATCCGTCGTGGCACTAATGCAGCAGATAGAGCTCATAACAGCAATGCTGTGTTTGGAGGAAACTTGAATAATGAACTCACCATGCGTTTTTGATGTAAACACTTTCGTAGTGAAAATTTTGACATGCAAAAGGAACTAAAGAGTAAGCCATCCACTAAATTCAATAGGCAAAAAAGAATTGCAAGCAATGATGGAAGTTGATCCGTATCAGTGCAAAAAATGTAGAATAGTTTGAAGTTAGCATACCCACAATATTGACCTATTTGCCTTGAACTGGCAAAATTATAAAAAAAAAACAGCAGCCCTCGACGGTCGATCTTTACAATTAAGGCCGGTATTAATAGATCATACTCAAGTTAGAGATCGATATTATCGATCGATCGATCGAAGACCATCTCAAGTACTATTAACGCATCTTCGATAGGTACATAGTTGAGAGCGACTCAGTATGCGCGATAGCTGACCTCATCCAAGTTCAAGATAGTTAACATATTTGAATTCGCATTATATCGTCCTCAAGATGATTTTGAGTGTGATTTAATAATAATAGCCTATATTAATAGTAAAACTAGTGATTCATTCAGTAAAACTAGTGATTGACCTCAGACAGTACTGTAAGAAAAACCATTTCAAACATCGGATTCAATACGGTCCCTTAATAACAGTACTCACGGCGAATATATTGGTATTAAGCAATAGTATTTATGAAAGAAAATCCCTACGTAATCTTACCTATCCTACCTCAAAATAAAACAAATTTAGCATACTTTAACCGCAGCCAATATACAGTTAATCCGACAACTCTTGCGCAGAAAGATTAGACATTGTAGTTATTTTCAAGTAAAGCTTTTTTCGTATAATAAAGCGCTTTCTTATATTAGAGACCGCATTACGATCTTACAACAGCTTAACGATATGTTTTAAAGCTATTTCTTTTTAGCCTATTTCTAGCGAAAAGAAGTCGTACAAGGTAAACGCTGTTTTCTATTGCAGATTTTGCGACCTACGAAAGAAAAGAAAATGTTATTCTTACCTAATGCCAAAGTTACTACGGGAACTAAAATTATAAATGTGATATGAGAAAAAAAGGCGATCTCGCGCCTTAACAACAATCGTTCTAATATTACGAAGTGGTATGTTTGTTTGAATGTAAAAGCTCTTTGTTGAATCTAGAACTATAAATTCTTTCACTAATAGAAAGCTGCACTATTTTCGTATAATTATTCCTATGTTTAATTGTATAGGCCAGCAGGTGGCGCAGCAGTAGATATGTTTCTTTAAAACGGCTGGGCGGATTTTAATGGAGGATTTTGCATTACATAGATATTGTACTCAACATTTTATTTATTACTTCAGGACCAGGACGCGTCTCAGTAGATATATTTCTTTAGAAGGGCTGGGCCAATTTCGATGGAGGGTTTTTCATTACATAGGTTTCAGGGCAGGTTCTTGGGCGGGTTTTACGTTAATCGTTACGTCAACCGGAGCGCGTTGCGGTAGATATATTTCTCTAGAACGTCTGCACAGATTTTGATGCGAGTTCATGCTATATAAACAACAGCTTCATAAATAAATTTAAAATTATAGACCACCAAGAATCATTGCAGTAGATGTATACATTTAAAACAGAAAATTGGGCACAGTCTATAATTTCCACAATATCTTGGAACGCTCAATAAGCGGTCCCGGTACATACGTGTAGATAGGTCATACGAGGGAAGCAGCTTAGAGAGGGAGCCAGTTGCTTTAAATATTCCACATTATTTCTTTTTTGCATCGATTCTTATCTTTACATACATTAAAACCGTAGACTTTTCGTAGCTGTATATTAACGATTTTTGCAAAAAAACATTACTCTCCACAGTCAGGTAAAAATAAATAGGAGACACGAGAAATAAGTAATAAAACGTAAAAAACCATTTTTTAAATTTGTTTTCTGTTTGTCGGTTTGTTTGTTCGTTTGTACGCGCATCACTCAAAAGTCACTCATTAGATTAAAAACACAGTAAACAGTATGAAATGTGAAGCTTCATTTTGAGTAATATTCAGTGTTTATTACATCAAAATAGACTTAAAAAATAAAAAAATATTCAATTTTTTAATTTAGACACGCCGTACGGTGGCATTGTGTCACTAGTGCCCGATGTTACGGGATGTGTGTCGCAGGGGATGTCTACTAAAAGTGAGCGAGCTTATGTAGTTTATTATCGAATCAAGTCTTTAACTTACTAAATTAACAGACAAAAAAACAATCGTGTAAATTGTCTAATAATACTAACGAACAGACTAGGCAGACGTCTATTCATTTTTCATTTCACGTTTTATAACCGATTGAGATATATTTAAGTCCACGCAAAGTCGCGGGCACAGCTAGCTATTAATAAATTTAAAAAAATCTACGTAACTTAAGGTTAAACTAGATTATTATTATTTTTATAATATAATATTAGGTCTTAACCTATGAAGTTGCCGTTTTGTATGAAATAAGTTAAGGTATATTTTTTTCAAACATCTTTATTTCTGTTATTCAAAGTAACCACCCGTGCAATCGATGCATCTTTACCAACGCAGTGGCAGTTTATTGATGCCCTTCTTGTAAAAATCAACTGGATGGGAGGCAATAAACTCTTCAAAGGCATTTTGTACCTACTGTCTCTCAGGAATCGAATTTTTATCCCGTTAAAAAGTTGTCCAAATTTTGAAAAAAAAAGTCGTCGGTAGGTGCAAGGTCTGGTGAGTATGGCGGATGAGGGAGAACTTCCAACCCCAACTCTACCAGCTTGGAGACTGTTTGTTGTGCAGTATGGGGTCGCGAGTTGTCGTGAAAGAGCAGCGGGGACGACCAATTGACCAAAACTGGTCGCAGACATGCTAGCTTCCCCATCATTGCCTTCAGTCCTTCACAGTACACGTCTGCAGTAATGCTCGTGCCATTTAGTAAAAAGCTGTGATAAATCAAATCAGCATTAGACCACCAAACAGTGACCATCACCTTTTTAGGGGTTATTTTTCGTTTGACACAGTGCTTTGGTGCTGAACCAGGATCTAACCAACTTGCTGAGCGCTATCGATTGTCGAACAGAATCCATTTTTCATCACAGGTAACAATCCGGTTCAAAATTCTTTAATTTCTGTGCTTTTTGAGCAACGCGAGGCAGGTTTCGATGCGTACGTTGCGCTGGCGCTCGCTAAGTTCTTGGGGTTCCTATATATCAAGCTTTTTTACTTTGCTAATTTGTCGCAATGGTCCAATATTGTTTTGATGCAAACATCAAAAGCTGCTGCTAGTTCAGCTGTAGTTTGAGTATCATCAGCTTCCACAATCGCCTTCAATTCATCATTGTTGACCAAAGTGTCCGGACGACCACGAGGTTCATTATTCAAGTCATAATTTCCAGAACGGAAGCGGGCAAACCAATAACGGGTAGTGCGTTCGTTTGTTAAGTTCTCACAGTAAACGTTGTTGATGTTACATGCCGTTTGTGCCGCATGCGTGTCACGATGGAACTGATATTCCATAATTACACGAATTTTTAAAGTGTCCATTATGACGAAAAATTTTCAAATGTAATGAAAACACAACGCTAATCAATAAAAAAAGACTGACTTTGTAAAAAGAATATCATGTTTTTAAAATAAAATTAATTTGAATTTAGAATTCACGGCCAATCAAAAAAATTTTTATTTAATTGGGCAGTACTGAAGGACGGCAACTTCATAGGTTTGACCTAATATAATATTATGTGTTATAATAATATTATAGATCATCGGTTGGCCGAGTGGTTAGAGACCCTAACTGCGGAGCCAAGGGTCGTCGCGGGTTCAATTCCCGCTCGGGACAAATATTTGTGTGCATGAACTATTTATTCCGTATCTGGATGTATTTACATGTATAGATATTTATCTATACATGTAAATATAATAAAGGTTATTTAAGTATTTATCTCAGTTGTCTGGTATCCATAGTACAACCTTTGCTTAGTTAGGAACTAGATGCCGCTGTGTGGGATAGAAAAATGTATCTACAAATTAATATTTTTATTTTATTATTATGTTCATTCAAAATATCATCTTACCTGAACCTGCATCAATCGATACTAACGATTGAAATAAGAGTGATGAGCGGAATTCCTTTCTTATTTGTCATACCTTATTCATCTTATTCTATACATTCCTATCGGGACCCTATCATTCTTCTTTGTTGTTCATTCGTTTATCTATTCGACACAAAACACTATATATATTTAAAAAAATATTTATAAACGTCAAAAATGCTTGGGATTAAATTGTTCTAATCCACTTAGTTTTTAAGGCAATCGTTAGTAGCGCCGTCACTAAAAAAAAGTTTCTCGCAATGTTCTTCTTAGAGTGGTATGAACCTGCGTAAAATTAGCTTTAAGCCATTCAAAAGTGACAGCAGAATTCTACTTGAAAATAAATGTTTTTTTAAGCAGGTAACTGGCTGTAAAAATCAATAGGTGAGTACTGACTGAGATGTGATTTAGAAAATACGATTTTTAGGGTTATATTTTGTTACATATATAACATAAGTTATGTTATAAATTCTGGAAATAATATTGCTTAAAATTAAAAACGCATAATGTGAAAAAAATTATGTAAATCTGACATGATTTTTGGTCTGCGTCACCATGTGTCTTTCTGTCAGAACTTGAAGTAAAATAACTCATTACGTACAATAAAAATAATTTTCGGAGGACATGATGCCGTCAAATAACAATTCACCAACACTATTTTAAATGGTGAGTACCATAGAACAAAAGTTGTATGCCACTGATTTTATGACCTTAGATCATATGTGTACAATAAATTTATATGATAAAGATGCTTTGAAAATGTATTTTCTCCCAAGGAACATAATTGTAATTAAAATAAAATATTGTTTTTTGTAGTAATATTTGTGTAGTTTTTTTTTTTGCAGGTACTAGATAATAAGACGATATTATTTATATGTGTTTTTTTAAATATCTGCGACGGCGTAAAGCAATTGGCCTGATCAATTTACATCTCTAACTACTTAAGTATATTGTTCCGTTTTAAGTCACAAAATTAAAATTGCGTTTTACCTTTGCTTTTTGCAATTTACTTTACCCCTAAACAGATACATCTCTAATTACATAAGTATATTGTTTCGTTTTAAGTCACAAAATTAAAATTGCGTTTTACCTTTGCTTTTTGCAATTTACTTTACCCCTAAACAGGTACATCTCTAACTAAATAAGTATATTGTTCCGTTTTAAGTCACAAAATTAAAATTGCGTTTTACCTTTGCTTTTTGCAATTTACTTTACCCCTAAACAAGTACATCTCTAACTACATAAGTATATTGTTCCGTTATAAGTCACAAAATTAAAATTGCGTTTTACCTTTGCTTTTTGCATTTTCCTTTACCCCTAAACAGGTACATCTCTAACTACATAAGTATATTGTTCCGTTTTAAGTCCCAAAATTAAAATTGCGTTTTACCTTTGCTTTTTGCAATTTACTTTACCCCTAAACAAGTACATCTCTAACTACATAAGTATATTGTTCCGTTTTAAGTCACCAAATTAAAATTGCGTTTTACCTTTGCTTTTTGCAATTTACTTTACCCTTAAACAGGTACATTTCTGACTACATAAGTATATTGTTCCGTTTTAAGTCACAAAATTAAAATTGCGTTTTACCTTTGCTTTTTGCAATTTACTTTACCCCTAAACAGGTACATCTCTAACTACATAAGTATATTGTTCCGTTTTAAGTCACCAAATTAAAATTGCGTTTTACCTTTGCTTTTTGCAATTTACTTTACCCCTAAACAAGTACATCTCTAACTACATAAGTATATTGTTCCGTTTTAAGTCACCAAATTAAAATTGCGTTTTACCTTTGCTTTTTGCAATTTACTTTACCCCTAAACAAGTACATCTCTAACTACATAAGTATATTGTTCCGTTTTAAGTCACCAAATTAAAATTGCGTTTTACCTTTGCTTTTTGCAATTTACTTTACCCTTAAACAGGTACATTTCTGACTACATAAGTATATTGTTCCGTTTTAAGTCACCAAATTAAAATTGCGTTTTACCTTTGCTTTTTGCAATTTACTTTACCCCTAAACAAGTACATCTCTAACTACATAAGTATATTGTTCCGTTTTAAGTCACCAAATTAAAATTGCGTTTTACCTTTGCTTTTTGCATTTTCCTTTACCCCTAAACAGGTACATCTCTAACTACATAAGTATATTGTTCCGTTTTAAGTCACAAAATTAAAATTGCGTTTTACCTTTGCTTTTTGCAATTTACTTTACCCCTAAACAAGTACATCTCTAACTACATAAGTATATTGTTCCGTTTTAAGTCACCAAATTAAAATTGCGTTTTACCTTTGCTTTTTGCAATTTACTTTACCCTTAAACAGGTACATTTCTGACTACATAAGTATATTGTTCCGTTTTAAGTCACAAAATTAAAATTGCGTTTTACCTTTGCTTTTTGCAATTTACTTTACCCCTAAACAGGTACATCTCTAACTACATAAGTATATTGTTCCGTCTTAAGTCACAAAATTAAAATTGCGTTTTACCTTTGCTTTTTGCAATTTACTTTACCCCTAAACAGGTACATCTCTAACTACATAAGTATATTGTTCCGTCTTAAGTCACAAAATTAAAATTGCGTTTTACCTTTGCTTTTTGCAATTTACTTTACCCATAAACAGGATAGGCTCGAAAACACAATCAATATACAGGTAAAGAAAATTGTGGACTTTCTCATACTACAATTATGCAGGGTCACCCTGATTTAAAAAGAGGAACGCGGAGGGATTACATTAATCCGCAAACACAAAATATCTCAATGATTTAAAAAAAAAATTGTTATGTCATATTTAGGGAAAGTTAAAATAAGCGTGTTACGTATACGTAAATAATATTAAAATGATATATTTTCTCTGTTCTCAAAATGTTGGGCCTAACATTATTTAATTAATCATAATAATAATTATTATATTGTTTCCATTTTATCAGCCCCTTTTATACTCCACTGTAGGGGCTTAGGGCTCCCTTTAAAATGAGGGCGCTTGGCGCTTAAATCCACCACACTGTTCCAATGCGGGTTGGCGGATTGTAACGACTGCCATTTATTGACAGCAACCGGGACCGACTACTTAACGTGCTCTCCGAGGCAAGGAGTCAGTGATGGTTAATGTACTTAAGACAGAAAGAACTCATTGGTCCACGCCTGGATTCGAACCACGGCCGCATTGCCTTATAGATTTGAAACAGGTTCGCGGCATCTGGGCTATCATGATGAAGAGGGCTATAATTTGTGCGCGCACCTGTCCAGACTACCTTAGCTAGTCATCGCTTTAAAAGATTATTAAACATACTGACATCTGCGATATAATACACCTGTTCTCACAGTAAGCATATGAGATGTCCTTAATTGTGTCCGAGTTGCTTTGTGAGTGTATTTGCAAATATAAGTATACTTATTCATAATGCATGATAGTGTGTTATAAATTATTGTAACCACAATTACGTCAGCCGTGACGTATTCATGTAAGTATGCGTGCACTGTTTACGTATAAATTGAGGTATTTTTATGGCCTGTGATCGTCTATAAAATTACTAAATTGATTTGAGAGTAAAGTAATGATAACTCGATGATATTTAGCGAGTATTCGGATACGAATAGTTACGCCCTATTTAGATTGTACTTTCGTTTTCGGCAACTTATTTACCGTTATATGAGCGCAAAATAGGACATCGAACTATCGGGATGTTGTATAACAAACGCCGATGTTTTGGGGTAACTTTTGTTATTGTAATGAATAAGGTCATCTTGTTCCTTTTTATTACATTTGATTTAGTGGTTTTAAATTCGAATTTCCTGTATTGATCAGGGATAAGTTTATGAAAGTAAGTCGTTGCTTATATGTATTGTATTTTCGGTCGAAAACTGATTCGCCTAGTAATCCACTCAAACTTGGCCCTTAGGCTAACGGGACCTCGGGGTTTTATTAATAAATTGATAACAAATTCCCGACTTTGGGCCGATGTGCGTTTCTTTGAGAGACTGTCCGCTGTTCTTCAGAGGACGAAACTACGTTTTGTCACCTGAAGACTTCACTTTCAGCGAGCGTTTTACTACAAACACTCGTCTCACGCAAACGAGCATGTTTCACAACGCCCAAAAGGCCTCCCTGTGCACTTACTTTGAATGGAATTCCAAACGCAGTCCTCGAAAGAAAAACAATTTGGCGGTTTTCGAAGATTGGTTCAGCATAGATTTGCATACATGTGTTTTGGCTGGCCAGCCTTGACAATTTGTCATGCGGGGGGTGGTATCCACCTGCCCGAGTATTGTTTTGCGCAATAGGTATACATTTCGAGGGGTCGATTCCGACTGCCTCACGTTATGCGGTTTTATGCAATTCGATCATGCAGGGCGTATTACGCCTACCTGCGTGTATATATATATCTCGAGGGGCCGTTGGCTGCCTCGTTTGATCTTATGATAGTTGGCATATGTCTCGATGCTGTATATAGTTGTTTTGCAAGGGGTCTGTGACTGCCTCGCTTGATTTTATATGCAACTGTTGTCCGTCAGTATTTATCTGGCACTATATTAGTGAGAGGACTGACTTTACTTTATTAATATTTAAGTGAGACAGAAAATCTCTATTATTTCAACTCTGGACAAGATAGCAGCTGGAGTTAACTCAGCTAATTATATCGAGCAATATTTTGACTGTGAATTATCACCACTCATGTATTTAGTATATTTCCATCTAATACAATGTATTGTGCACATATTATTCAGAGCTTTGGTCAATAGAACAATGACTACTTTTAGCTTTGTGTTAAATCACTCTATTTATATAAATATATTGACAATATTAAATAGCACACACGTGTATGTGCGCTAGTACCGAGTTCAGTCTAAATTAATTTAACACACCTTTGTGTTATACTTGTGATAAACAATTAGTTACATAGTTTCCTTTTGTATATGAAAGGAAATTGTATCCATTACACAAGTTTTGTATTTGTTGGCAAGATAATCGTATTAAGTTTAATACACACATTTGTGTGGATGGAAGGGAAAACATGCCCCAACCTCGCATGTCCTCGTGCCAACCAGACCATTTTATTTTTGAGCTGGCTCCGGTCAGAGTTCAGCCAGCAAGTCTAATTTCGTATTTACATTTGGTGAATTTACTTTTATTTCGTTAATGTTACTTTAAGATAAATAATTAATTGCAAAACAAATGGCCTCCTCTGACTCCATCAATTATTTATCTCTTTCTCAGTATTTATCAACAATAAAATTAATGGTGCAAAAGTATTTATCTTTTATACAATACAGACTTATCAGTTATTATACTTTTGGTCGGCAAACGAAATTAGACATTTAAATTTAATTTTAAGGGCATGACCTCGCAGTACTAATTTTCTGAACTATTTGTATAACTGAATGTAAATTTAAAACTGGATATCTTTGATTGAGGCATGCCGCTATTCATCTCGCGACATTACAAGCTGCGACATGATATTAACTTTTAAAATATGAAATGAGCAACTTTTCTATTTTATAATTAAATCAGACCTCGATCAGACCTCAAAAAACAAAATTAACAATGAACGAAACCTTAAATTTAACCGGCTGAAAATGTAGCCGAGTTTCTTTGCAATCAATCATAATGAACTTGAATATTAATCAATTCGGTTATTCCAACCACACGCACTCTCGATTCAAACGGTATAATATAGTAAATTTATTGTTTTGATACTCTTTGGTAGAATAAACTCAATTTTAGACAAATGTGCTATTATGAATTTGAACCGTAGTTATAATCTACCCCTTTCGTGGTTTCGGGATAGTAAAATAATTAAATATCGAATATCCAACTGGAATCAACAGTTGAAACAATTATCTCTATAAAATAGAGTAAACAAATATTAGTAAACTAAAATCTTTGCGCTTACCTTCAAAGCAGCTCAACTAGGTTAAATTCTCACCGAATCTGGATACACGCCAAGGCACCTCAGCGCCGGACCGTTAACACCGTTCCGCCACTCCGCCACCCGCTCGTCTCAAGGGTTGAAAGCTCACTACTCCCCTGCGCCCGCGTCTCTCATTCTATATATCTCCGTCTAACATGAAACCCCCTCCTATAAGTTCGCAAATCAGCACGCTCGTACCATTTTCGCCCTTATGTCTATATACTCAAAGTCTCATACCCCTAACCCTCAAACCGAAAGTTTGTGACTAAATTCCGTATTTTGACTAATTCGTTTTTCCTTAACGAGATGTCGCCACTAATATCGAAATTCACTCGAGTAATTAGTATAATTTTATTTCTGTCTTGTACTTTACAGTTAATTGTTTGTAGGTGTAGTCGTCATATTTATAATAGTCGTAACACGAGTAAAACCCTCATTTACCGTAACTTAGTCACAAAGTGCGTCTCGGATACTTTACTTAAAATCCAAAACCAAGCCTGTAATTCAAATCTTGTTTGCATAGCGATAAGGTCGATATAAAACTTCCTCCTACAGGGTTTTGTGACCAATACGGATTGAACAATATAAAATGTATAACGTGCATAATTCATTTCATATATAGTTCAATGTTTTACCAAAATTTTAAATCCACACAGCAGTTTTGTTTATGTAAAAGGTACATCTCGGCGTCTCTACCTGACACCGAAAAGCACCCTCGACCCTTGAACACAGATGCTCTGCACGTGATCAGTGCAACTTCGATCAGAAATCGTTTTACATCCCAACTTTCGCAACATACTAATTAACTGACCATTCGTACAAATCTCCTACGTTTACTGTAGATACCTGCCATGTATCATTCTTCGAAACTGATATTAGTAAAAGAAATTATTATCTAGCCTCAATCGACGATACCTCACTTCACGAATTTCGCATAGCAATTTATCCAAATTATTTTGTATCGTTCCCCGCAAGGGCACAGTCTATTGTAGTTTCGGAGAATTACAAAAAAAATTTGCCTTGCGCTCGGGTAAACTTGAGGTCCTTTCTTAACGACGCTTTGAGAGTGTTTATCGGAATTTTTGGCTCCAAACTACCATAAATCTCAAAACCAACTTTAGAGAATTGCGTTACACGCCTGTGCTACTTGATATAGCTCGCTTATCAACATCGACAAGTATAAAATCATAAATTTGATCTCTTAAGCGAAATCCGCCATAAGCACCTTTGGGCTTAATATCCAACATGTGAAAGCAACAAATTATCAAAATTATGAGTCCTAATACACCATATACAACTAGCGTCTTGCCCCGATTCTGTTTGCCTCAGTTTATGGTTATTTACAGTATAAATGTATGATAGCTTATCTAAAATCAAATACATATATACTTAGCTTACACAGTTATCTATATACAATGCTGGGGCCACCTCAGTCCCCTCCCAGATAGAGTGTGACGACGCCCCAATTTCATCTTCCTTTTTTTTTCTAATATTATTATTATTTTTTTTTTTTTTTTTTTTTTTTTTTTTTTTTTTTTTTTTTTTTTTTTTTTTTTTTTTTTTTTTTTTTTTTTTTTTTTTTTTTTTTTTTTTTTTTTTTTTTTTTTTTTTTTTTTGAACATGCATTTCACCTTATTTCTAGCTATAGTTAACTAATAGTGGCACTAAGGCTAGGGACGCGACTTCCTCATCCAACTGATTTCCAGCATCACCTATCCCACAATCATTTGCTTTCCTAACTTTATGTAGTCCACCGTGTGTGTGCTACAAAGTCAGCCATTTTATATATACTACCAAAGCAACATGAAACAACGAACGCGTACGCAATCAACCAGATTATACGTGTGTATTTTAGTATTCTACACTATACTACCTCTGCGTGTTACACTCTATCTATAGATTACGTAACGTTATAGTATTTAGCCAGATGTATTGCGTTATAGTTTCCCTTTACAGCATTTGTATCTGGGTCCACTAATGTATACACATTATGGTAGGGTATTGCCGCGACCTTATAAGGACCGTCATACAGTAAAGAGAATTTCTTTGTTACCTTTTTATCAGCGTCGGATCGGGGCAACACCTTTAATTTTATCAAATCACCTATATGATATGTGGCAAATTTGTATTTTTGATTTCTATATGCAACCCTTTTCTCAGCTGTTTCTTTCAAATTTTTCAGAACGTTCTTTCTTATATTTACAACGTCTAGGCACGCCTCCTGCGTCTCCCGATTGGGTAATGCTTTATCGAAATTCAGGACATCCCCTTTTCCGTAAATGATTTCATATGGAGTATATCTTGTAGCAACATGTGTGACGTTATTATATAAATTTTCAATCCTTGGTAAGATTGACAACCAACTCCTGTGCGAATGACTACAATACGTTCTAAATAAACGAGTCAATTCTTTATTAACTCTCTCTACGGGATTCGCGCGAGGATTTCTCAGCGATGTGTGTGAAATCTTAATTCCTAGTCTGTGCAACTCTCTCTCCCATAAACGAGAAGTAAATTGCACCCCCCTGTCTGTTACCAGGTTCTTAATACTGATTTCTGTGTGGAATTGTTTCACACACCCCAAAGTACTGCGTCCTGTCGCCTTTCGTAATGCATATAACCTTATCAACTTACTAAACAGGTCTTGCATTACAAATATGTAACGCATTCCAAACTTTCCACTCGGCAATGGACCATATATGTCAGCAAACACACTTTCGCCGATATCTTCTACTAGTACAGCCTTGCTAGGCCCTGCCAGATACTCTCTCTCGTGTTTTGCCTTTTGACATAATGGACACGACCTTATAACTTCCACAACTCGCTTTTTCATATGTGGGAAATAACAACGCTTTCGCATAGCCGCACACAATTTATACCTTCCATAATGACCCAAGTTCTCGTGCACATTCAAGATCACTTCATTAACCACACCTTCCGGCAAATACACTACCTCCTTTTCTTTTCCCCTGCCTTGGTGATATAAAATATCTCCCTTCAGCTTGCAATATTTCGTCTCAACGTCAGGCTTTTCTTCCTGCAATTTCTTAATAATGCCTCGCAACTTTACATCCTCTAATTGCAAATCTTTCAACAAACTCAGTTTGTTTACCAATGCTCTATCACCAACCGCCGTGAACAAACACATTAACGGGTAAGTCTGCTTATTCACCTGAGATTCTCCAGTTTCACATAAATATCGAGAAATCACGTCTGCGCCTATATTGTCCCTACCCTTGACGTACTCTATTGTAAAATCAAATTGATTTATGTAAAACACCCACCGCTGCATGCGCGCGTGTAGTATCTTCCAACTATGTAGAAAACTCAAACTTTTGTGATCTGTACGTATTATTATCTTAACTCCACGCAAATAGGTCTCGTACTTTTTCAAAGTATAAATTATCGCCCACAGTTCTTTCTCAGAGACAGTCCAATGCTTTTCTGCGTCAGTGAACGCCTTGCTGCAAAACCCTATTACATTGACTAATTTCTGACTGTCATATTGATAAACAAACCCTGCTACTCCAATGTCGCTGCTGTCCGACTGTACATACAGCCTACTTCCGGGTATAGGGTGTTTTAACATCACTGTGTCAATAAACAACGACTTTATACGCTCGAAACAACTATTTTCTTTCTCTCCCCATCGCCATTTTTGTCCTTTCTTTAACAAATCGCACAAAGGACGTGTCACCTCTCCATATTTATATACAAATTTCCGAAAATAATTAATGAAGCCCAAAAACGCTCGCACTTGTTTTACGGTTCTCGGGACCGGGTATTCTTGTATCGCCCGTGTTTTATCAGGGTCCATTCTGACACCCTGTGTGTTAACGATGTGCCCCAGAAGTTTAATTTCCGTCCTAATAAAACAACACTTAGACAAACTACACGTCAGTTTCGCTTCCCGTAATTTCTGTAAAACTAATCCTAAGTGCTCTAAGTGAAGCTGTACCGTCCCGTTAGTGAACACTACTAAGTCATCTAAGTAATTAATGCAAAAGGAACGCACCTCGGGTCCCAGCATTATGTCCATGGCTCTTGTGAAGGAACTGACCGATGTTTTAAGACCTTGAGGTAATACCCTATAGGTGTAACTTTTCCCCATAAAAGTAAAACCCGTGTACTTCCTCGAGTCTTCATGCAACGGAATATTATAATATGCATTATTCAAATCTAATAGCGTCATGTACTTCACGCCGTGAAAAGATTGCAATATTTCCGCTGTCAGAGGAGGTGCTTCCGATTCGCCTACCATTCGTTTATTGAGCTCGCGCGCGTCTAACAAGATCCTAATACTTCCGTCTTTCTTTAATGTATAAGTCATGGGGCTGCTATAAGGAGTCGCTTCTCGTTGTATGACTCCCAAGTTTTCGAGTTCATCTAACTTAGCTTTCACCTTTTCTCGGTGAGCATGGTTTACAGGATAGGATCTTTTAATAAACGGCTCTTCATTTAACATCTTTATCCTATGCGTATACTTGTCCGTTCGTCCAGGATGGGCTGAAAATACTTCTCTGTACTTAATTAATACAGGCAATAACAAAGCCTTTTCTTCTTCTAACAGATCTAACAACCTTACGTGCTCGCGTAACGACTGTTCTGTTTCATTTGACTGTTCGAATTCACTTATCTGTTGTAGCACGCAAAATGCCGCTCCTCTAGCCGTACTACCTGTCTCTCCTATGTTTATTGTGGTACGTACTCCCAGGTGGTCCACATTCAATTTATTATTCTCTCCGCATGTAATTACTGCCCGAACGCGCAGCAGCCAATCGTATCCCAATATAACTGGTTTCGGTAATTTTGCCAATACCAGTACAGGTGTATCAATTACAAGTGCATTCAATTCTATCGACACCATGTGTACACTGCTAATCTTGCAACTTCTAGATCCAAAAGCCCCTTGTATATGTAAGGCCGGAATCGGTAACTCTGGTATTTCCTTATTCTGCCTCAATGTGTCAAACAGTTCTTCAGTTACACAAGTAACCTGCGAACCGGTATCCAATAAGGCTCTTGCCCCGACACCGTTTACTTTGACTTCAATTTCGGGCAAGGCGGGCAACGAATAGTATTTCTCCTTTGCGTCCAACAAGTCATCCTCTTCTCCATGTATCATATACGAACTAGTATTTCTCGTGTGTCTCGTATTACAACCAGTACACACCCTTTCTCCACATTTACATATTAACAGTGCCCCTGTGTCCCATTTGGATAATAAATCTGTAACGGATTCTACTAGGAATCCTTCGGAATCTGAATTCGTATCAATCGGGATTTTATTTCCATTTTCTGATTTCCCCAAACCCTTTCCAACATTCCACCCGTATTTACACATATATTTGAGCATATTAGACATAGCAGTTCTCCCCTCCCCGTTATTGAGCCCTTTGTTCATGTATGTACAATCTGCTCTTAAAATACTAATCCCGAGTCGGTTTTCAACAGGGCCTCGCGAATTCACGACTCTTACTAACCCGCAGCCTTCTCGTTTCCCGATTTTCCTAAATCGACTATTGCGGGTTGCTTTTCGGTCGCTTGTCTGGATTCCGCTGTACGTACGACATTCGTACCTGCTCCTTCACTTCTCCAATTTATGGCCGGGTAAGGCGTTCGTCTTTCGTATCGATTTGTCACACCTGTGCGTCCCCCTCTTGCTACGCCGCGTCCTCGAATCGCATTACCTCTGTACGTTCGCGAGGCGTGTATCATATTCGTCTGAACCTCCCTTCTTTTCCTGTCTGTGGCCGCAATAATGTTCGGCCGCCTCAAGCTACCTCGGCTTTTCCACAACTCAGGACCCGATTTCGACACTTCTCTTACTTGCACATTCTGTTCCATATTCCTTAGGAACTCTAGGGCGTCGAGTGCTGAGATTGCCCCTTGCCTTGTAAACCACAAGCGCTGAATTTCCCCGGGAAAATGTCGCATTATACAGTTTACCGCTTCTCGTTCCCCTAATGGGATAGTGAACGAACGCACACTGTCGTAGTATTCTGCAAAATGTTCTTCCATCGACGCACCCCCATTATTACTGTACGTCGCATGCAGTAACTTATAACGTACTCTTTCTTGTTCGCGCTCTCCCCAGAAAGCTTTTAAGAAGTCTCTCTCAAAATCAGTAAATGTCCTCCAATTATCGCTGTATAATTCTAAAACGGTCTGTGCATGTCCACGCAAACACTCCGTAACGATATCTAATGCATTCGCGTTCGACTGTGTAGCGTTGAGATATTTTTTTACCTTTTTCAAAAACCTCACCGGTGTGGACCCGCCCCTCCCGGTAAAGATAGGTTTTTCTAGTGTCGGCCTCATTACGCAAACCGGCGCCCTGTCTTTTACCACCGTGGCCCCGGTCATAGTAGACGTACTACTTGTGTCAGAAGTCAACGTCGACATAGTACCCGACTCAGAACTAATAGTAGCAGGCCCCGAGATGGCCGCCCTATCTACATTAACTACGTTGTCAACCTGCGCTCGTCCTAGACGATCTAAACGCTCAATTACTTCTCCGAATTTTTTTGTCATCTCTAAAATACCCGTTAGGAGTTCTGGCGTTACTTGCATTCCCGCGTCGCGCTCAACCGTCTTCTGCTTACGACCTCGCTGTCTAGTTGAGAAAGACATTTTCCTACCTTTCCTTCACAACTTTACTTAACTATATCTACTCCACCTAGCTAAGTCCTTTACTAAGTTTCACTTTCTCTAAACAAAACGGCCTAAATCAATACCGATCCCTTTGTGCTCCTTTTTTTTCTTTCAAGGCTCACTTTCTATATTATCCCGATCTCAAACTTTACGCATACTATAACGTGTAACACTCAATAGGTGCAACAAACAGCACAACCACCTAACCACAGAGAAAACCCTACTATTTTCAATGTATTTATTATTAATTACCTTAAATCTTATTTATTAAATGTATAAAGGCCACTGGCACTTTAAATAAAATAAAATAAAAGTAAAATAAAGTAATGTTATCCTATATCTATTAAAATCCTATATTCATTAACGCGATTATTTAAATTTATAAAAAGATGGCATGCAGCAAACCCGTTATGCGGCACGTCGCCCGCATCTGCGACACCGAGACGCCCCGCGGTGCGGTATCACAATCGCGATACGCCGAACTGGGCCCTCAGCTGGGTTTTTTGGCCCGCCTCGTGTTCACCGTCTAGCGGTCGGACACGTGCGTAGTGTGTCGGTCCACACTGCACCGTCTCGCCAACAACTGAAATAGTCGGCCGCAGATTGAAATAAACAAAATTTATGACACTTGTCACCTTCACTTTGAAGTGGTACCGATCTGTCAACAATGTCCTTTCAATAATACTAAAGTACGTATACTTATAAACCACGGTACCAATATGCTTTTGAAACGACCGATATCGCCGTATAAAATCTGGATTCTAGATAGACACACTCGCAAAGTTTCGATATAACAAAAGAAGTCTGTCAACTCACAATGTTTAATTATAAGCATAACCTAGTTTGTTAATATCTTTAAATTTTAGAGTTGATAGATCATAATGTAAATATTTTTACATATATTTTTTTTTTTAAATTTAATTTTTCAAAATTAAAAAAAATAAACAAAGACTTCCCTCGTGTTATATGCGATGCTAGTTCTTGACACGGCTTCGTCCTGCTCCTCCGATGCGTCTTGTAGGTCACTGGCTCATTAGAGAACACGCGCAGTGATTACTCGTAATCGTGCGACTCTCTAAATTAGTCTATATCCGACCAGAACGTTCCCCAACAACAACTGAAAACAATTTATCCAATTCATGATGAAATCTGCCGGAGAACTTAAAATAATCCATGGTTCACTACGCATGGATTAATTTTTCCATACTTGACCTATATTCCAAAATAATTGTATTACATATGTATTATATATATATATATATGAAAAAAAATTTTTTTTCAAGTCAGATATCAATAGTTATTCCTTTCTTATCTACGTTGTGTTTTAAGTTCTTTTTGGCCGTAAATAAAATTAAATTTATTCACTGTTAAATACCAATCCTGGTCACGGCACCACATGAAGAGGGCTATAATTTGTGCGCGCACCTGTCCAGACTACCTTAGCTAGTCATCGCTTTAAAAGATTATTAAACATACTGACATCTGCGATATAATACACCTGTTCTCACAGTAAGCATATGAGATGTCCTTAATTGTGTCCGAGTTGCTTTGTGAGTGTATTTGCAAATATAAGTATACTTATTCATAATGCATGATAGTGTGTTATAAATTATTGTAACCACAATTACGTCAGCCGTGACGTATTCATGTAAGTATGCGTGCACTGTTTACGTATAAATTGAGGTATTTTTATGGCCTGTGATCGTCTATAAAATTACTAAATTGATTTGAGAGTAAAGTAATGATAACTCGATGATATTTAGCGAGTATTCGGATACGAATAGTTACGCCCTATTTAGATTGTACTTTCGTTTTCGGCAACTTATTTACCGTTATATGAGCGCAAAATAGGACATCGAACTATCGGGATGTTGTATAACAAACGCCGATGTTTTGGGGTAACTTTTGTTATTGTAATGAATAAGGTCATCTTGTTCCTTTTTATTACATTTGATTTAGTGGTTTTAAATTCGAATTTCCTGTATTGATCAGGGATAAGTTTATGAAAGTAAGTCGTTGCTTATATGTATTGTATTTTCGGTCGAAAACTGATTCGCCTAGTAATCCACTCAAACTTGGCCCTTAGGCTAACGGGACCTCGGGGTTTTATTAATAAATTGATAACAAATTCCCGACTTTGGGCCGATGTGCGTTTCTTTGAGAGACTGTCCGCTGTTCTTCAGAGGACGAAACTACGTTTTGTCACCTGAAGACTTCACTTTCAGCGAGCGTTTTACTACAAACACTCGTCTCACGCAAACGAGCATGTTTCACAACGCCCAAAAGGCCTCCCTGTGCACTTACTTTGAATGGAATTCCAAACGCAGTCCTCGAAAGAAAAACAATTTGGCGGTTTTCGAAGATTGGTTCAGCATAGATTTGCATACATGTGTTTTGGCTGGCCAGCCTTGACAATTTGTCATGCGGGGGGTGGTATCCACCTGCCCGAGTATTGTTTTGCGCAATAGGTATACATTTCGAGGGGTCGATTCCGACTGCCTCACGTTATGCGGTTTTATGCAATTCGATCATGCAGGGCGTATTACGCCTACCTGCGTGTATATATATATCTCGAGGGGCCGTTGGCTGCCTCGTTTGATCTTATGATAGTTGGCATATGTCTCGATGCTGTATATAGTTGTTTTGCAAGGGGTCTGTGACTGCCTCGCTTGATTTTATATGCAACTGTTGTCCGTCAGTATTTATCTGGCACTATATTAGTGAGAGGACTGACTTTACTTTATTAATATTTAAGTGAGACAGAAAATCTCTATTATTTCAACTCTGGACAAGATAGCAGCTGGAGTTAACTCAGCTAATTATATCGAGCAATATTTTGACTGTGAATTATCACCACTCATGTATTTAGTATATTTCCATCTAATACAATGTATTGTGCACATATTATTCAGAGCTTTGGTCAATAGAACAATGACTACTTTTAGCTTTGTGTTAAATCACTCTATTTATATAAATATATTGACAATATTAAATAGCACACACGTGTATGTGCGCTAGTACCGAGTTCAGTCTAAATTAATTTAACACACCTTTGTGTTATACTTGTGATAAACAATTAGTTACATAGTTTCCTTTTGTATATGAAAGGAAATTGTATCCATTACACAAGTTTTGTATTTGTTGGCAAGATAATCGTATTAAGTTTAATACACACATTTGTGTGGATGGAAGGGAAAACATGCCCCAACCTCGCATGTCCTCGTGCCAACCAGACCATTTTATTTTTGAGCTGGCTCCGGTCAGAGTTCAGCCAGCAAGTCTAATTTCGTATTTACATTTGGTGAATTTACTTTTATTTCGTTAATGTTACTTTAAGATAAATAATTAATTGCAAAACAAATGGCCTCCTCTGACTCCATCAATTATTTATCTCTTTCTCAGTATTTATCAACAATAAAATTAATGGTGCAAAAGTATTTATCTTTTATACAATACAGACTTATCAGTTATTATACTTTTGGTCGGCAAACGAAATTAGACATTTAAATTTAATTTTAAGGGCATGACCTCGCAGTACTAATTTTCTGAACTATTTGTATAACTGAATGTAAATTTAAAACTGGATATCTTTGATTGAGGCATGCCGCTATTCATCTCGCGACATTACAAGCTGCGACATGATATTAACTTTTAAAATATGAAATGAGCAACTTTTCTATTTTATAATTAAATCAGACCTCGATCAGACCTCAAAAAACAAAATTAACAATGAACGAAACCTTAAATTTAACCGGCTGAAAATGTAGCCGAGTTTCTTTGCAATCAATCATAATGAACTTGAATATTAATCAATTCGGTTATTCCAACCACACGCACTCTCGATTCAAACGGTATAATATAGTAAATTTATTGTTTTGATACTCTTTGGTAGAATAAACTCAATTTTAGACAAATGTGCTATTATGAATTTGAACCGTAGTTATAATCTACCCCTTTCGTGGTTTCGGGATAGTAAAATAATTAAATATCGAATATCCAACTGGAATCAACAGTTGAAACAATTATCTCTATAAAATAGAGTAAACAAATATTAGTAAACTAAAATCTTTGCGCTTACCTTCAAAGCAGCTCAACTAGGTTAAATTCTCACCGAATCTGGATACACGCCAAGGCACCTCAGCGCCGGACCGTTAACACCGTTCCGCCACTCCGCCACCCGCTCGTCTCAAGGGTTGAAAGCTCACTACTCCCCTGCGCCCGCGTCTCTCATTCTATATATCTCCGTCTAACATGAAACCCCCTCCTATAAGTTCGCAAATCAGCACGCTCGTACCATTTTCGCCCTTATGTCTATATACTCAAAGTCTCATACCCCTAACCCTCAAACCGAAAGTTTGTGACTAAATTCCGTATTTTGACTAATTCGTTTTTCCTTAACGAGATGTCGCCACTAATATCGAAATTCACTCGAGTAATTAGTATAATTTTATTTCTGTCTTGTACTTTACAGTTAATTGTTTGTAGGTGTAGTCGTCATATTTATAATAGTCGTAACACGAGTAAAACCCTCATTTACCGTAACTTAGTCACAAAGTGCGTCTCGGATACTTTACTTAAAATCCAAAACCAAGCCTGTAATTCAAATCTTGTTTGCATAGCGATAAGGTCGATATAAAACTTCCTCCTACAGGGTTTTGTGACCAATACGGATTGAACAATATAAAATGTATAACGTGCATAATTCATTTCATATATAGTTCAATGTTTTACCAAAATTTTAAATCCACACAGCAGTTTTGTTTATGTAAAAGGTACATCTCGGCGTCTCTACCTGACACCGAAAAGCACCCTCGCCCCTTGAACACAGATGCTCTGCACGTGATCAGTGCAACTTCGATCAGAAATCGTTTTACATCCCAACTTTCGCAACATACTAATTAACTGACCATTCGTACAAATCTCCTACGTTTACTGTAGATACCTGCCATGTATCATTCTTCGAAACTGATATTAGTAAAAGAAATTATTATCTAGCCTCAATCGACGATACCTCACTTCACGAATTTCGCATAGCAATTTATCCAAATTATTTTGTATCGTTCCCCGCAAGGGCACAGTCTATTGTAGTTTCGGAGAATTACAAAAAAAATTTGCCTTGCGCTCGGGTAAACTTGAGGTCCTTTCTTAACGACGCTTTGAGAGTGTTTATCGGAATTTTTGGCTCCAAACTACCATAAATCTCAAAACCAACTTTAGAGAATTGCGTTACACGCCTGTGCTACTTGATATAGCTCGCTTATCAACATCGACAAGTATAAAATCATAAATTTGATCTCTTAAGCGAAATCCGCCATAAGCACCTTTGGGCTTAATATCCAACATGTGAAAGCAACAAATTATCAAAATTATGAGTCCTAATACACCATATACAACTAGCGTCTTGCCCCGATTCTGTTTGCCTCAGTTTATGGTTATTTACAGTATAAATGTATGATAGCTTATCTAAAATCAAATACATATATACTTAGCTTACACAGTTATCTATATACAATGCTGGGGCCACCTCAATGACACATTATATTGTTCAAGCGTATTATTTTACTCGTGAGAAAAAATTGAAGAGCATAGTTTTAGTAACTCTAGCATATAAGCGTTTTTTCTGTATATTGCTTTTTTATATTACGTTCTGTTTTTTCTCCTTTTATAAATAAATAAATTTAAAAAAAATGCTCAGAAATGATTGTTCCGATTTGATTGTAACCAAAATAATTGAGGAACTAAGTCAGATTTATTTTATCAGCACTCTCCTAAAGTGTACAAATAATAATTGTATGATACTTAAATTTGTTATTATTTCGTTAAACATTCTTTTTCATCATCATCATCATAATCATCAGCCTGTGTCTCTCCACTGCAGAATATAAACCTCTCCCAAGGTTCGCCACCACACACCGTCCTTCGCCTTTCGCATCCAACTACCCCCGGTATGGTGCTTTAGATCATCTGTCCACCTACCGCGGGACGTCCAATGCTTCGCTTTCCGGTACTTGGCCTCCACTCGAGAACTCGTCTACCTCGTCGGTTATCAGACCTACGGCAAATGTGATCGCCCATTGCCACTTCAACTTGCTGATCGCTTCGGCTATGTCGACAACTTTTCTGTCGACGTCTATTCGTCGACAGATTTCAGTGTTTCACTAATGTCTCTATGAATACTAAAATTAATTCCGTTATATTTATTCCCTTACAATATACAATAAAAATAAATAAATTACATTTGTGACAGATGAACATGACGAAACTTTAAGTTAATCTTATTATCTACAAGTTCTAAACAAATTATGAAAGCTGAGGGTAACCTCATAATCATCATCATCATCATCATCAGCCCATTTTTACCCCACTGCAGGGGCTCAGGCCTCCAGGGTGAGGAAGGGGGCTTGGAGCTTAAGTCCACCACGCTGCTCCACTGCGGGTTGGGAACTGTAACGACCGCCATCTATTGACAGCATCCGGGACCGACTGCTTAACGTGCCCTCCGAAGCACGGTGTCAGTGATATTGTGTACTTAAGTCAGAAAAACTCATTGGTACACGCCCGGATTCGAACCATGGCCCTTTGGGGCCTTATAAATTTTAGACAGGTTCGTTGCGCTCTGGGCTATCACGACAATATCCTCATCAAGACATCACATCAGACAAGAACCTCAATATTATACAAATCCCTAAGATTGAGCGCTGTCCACGTTTTATGAGTAATGTGAACACAAACATTTGTTTACTCCCTGTGCTGTGTCGAGCCTGATCTATTTAAGTAAATCACGTTTTCCAATCACTTTGTTGTGTCAATATTTATCCTTTCATTTTTTTTAATGTCTAGATCATATCACAGTATTTGCTATCATAAATTTTGAATTTGGAGTAAAAAAAGAGAGGACATTGCAGGGTATCCTTTGTACAGTTAAGAACGACCAAACAATGTAATATTTACTGAATTCACATAATAATAGGATATTAAGCTGAGACTACATGGCGGTGTGTGGGATGTCCCAGATATTTATATTATATTATTACAAGCATACAGCAAATTATTTTGACAGCAGCGTTCGGTTTTAAAAGAGTCATAAATGTCAGTTCACAGTATCGAAGGGACATTTCGCATTTTCGGAGGGTTGAAACGGCGCGCGGAGGTTTCACAGGGGTTGAAGAGCGGCGCGCGAAGACCTTGCGCACTGGTACTGACTTATTTCTCATGCATCAAATTAAAAACCATTTGTAAATAAATATTTATTTCATAAGTCATCCTGCTATTTCTAGCTTATTTTAAACATGAAATTTATTTCGCAAATTACAAAGATTTATTATTTACTAAAAACTACCACCAGAATTTTATTTCTTCCTGCATAAATTACACAAAGGATAATAATTAAACATGAATTTTGAAAGAAATTTTCGATGTATGATTGATTCCTGCTAGTTATCGCCATTATTGCATATGCATACATATGTATTTGATTTCTTTAATTGTTTGATAAAACTTAGAAATTCCAATTTTGAATTCTCTAATTAATAATATTGATAGTAAAATTGTTTTATACACCGCTTAAAATAACTTTGGAATTGATGCAACATAAGTACCATGGTATATATGTACTTCAATGGGATTTATGTGATCCTTTATATACTAATGATTTTACATTTTTAAACGGACCAACGAATTCAGACCAAATTTTGTTGTTCATTATGAACTTTTGACAGTTTTTGATTTCATATCTATTGCCGACATGGAATACATAAAATATAGGAGTCGCAACATGGTGAAGGATCAAAAGTCAATAACAATGTTGAATTGATTGAAATCAATACATATTATCTATACTGACTAGCGAATACGGCTTTTTTGGGAATAGTGAATATAATAAAGTTTTTCATGAATTCCGATTTTATGATAAACTTTACGAAACGTAACATTTCATACGTTTTAGTATTATTTTCATTTTAATTAAATAATTAGTGTCGAAGTTCGGATTCAACTCTGAAATAAAATAAAACAAAAATAGTGCCTATTTTTGATACAGTTACGATAACTAAAAGAAAACTAATACAAAAACAAATGAAACTTACAAAAACAGACCAGGAAACATGTGAAAAGAGTTCGTTTCCTCACTATTCGGGCCGGAAATTGAAGGATGAACTTTGAATCTCAAGGAATAAGCTTCCTCGTTACATTGGAGCAAGCGTTTATAGACATATTTGTTTTTGTAGACAGCCTTTTCAGCCTAGTCTAGGGTCTAGGTGACGAGGCTTGAGTACATAGGTACCTAGTTGACTATATATAAAATTTTAGAAATTCACTTAATAAAATACTACATGTATTTCTTAAACATTTGTTAGATAGGTAATTAATAGGTAACTGATAATCATGTTATTTATTTATTTATTAGGAGAAAAAACAGTTACAGGTGTGGTTTAAAATATGCTACAGTACAGTATGAGAAATAAAAATGTTACAACTATAACCTAATAAATTTCTCACTGGAAAATTAAATTTAGAATTAAAAACAATGAAACTAAAGTAAACGTGCGCCACGCAAATAAAGCTACAGAAATAACAATATTAACACAAAAGACTAACAATAATAACTTGAATTTACCTATTATACATACTTAATTGCCTTTTGAACTCACGTTTAAATGATTCCTTGTTAGTATTGAACAAATCCATAATGTTAAAATTACTATCGAAATCTTTGCACATTCTATAGAGAGGAGCTCTTTGTCCAGAATTAGTTCTACATGTTGGCAGGGAGAATACTTGCGATGATCTAGAAGTAAGACGCGGAACACGAAAATTTATTTGTGAAAGTAGATCGGGACAGTCAAACTCAAAAGTACAAATGTTTCTTAGAGCCATTGCATCAAGAAAAACTCTTCTGTGCTCGAGTGATGGCATATTCAATTTTATTAATCGATCATGGTACGGTTGTTGTTTAATCCTTAATCGATGAAATAACATTTTTGTAAATTTACGCTGAATAGATTCTAGATTACCTTTATATACTTCATAGAAAGGATTCCAAATAGTTGACGCATACTCTAAGTGAGACTTAACAAGAGCTTCGTAGAGTGTAACATATGTACGCACTAATTATTTATGAAAGTTTTCGAATTTCCTAGTATAAAGTTATTTTGGGGTGACGGCGCGTCACTGTACAAACGCTTAAAATGTATGTGGATTTTTTTTTTGTTTTTCATTTTGTTTATTTTTTGTCATAATATCAACGGTGTTGTCCTCGTGGTTACACTGGTAGTTACACCAGTGTAACTACGAGGACAACCCCTGTCCTGTTAGTGCCACCGCTGTAGAGATTGACTTAAAGTTGTCGATAAAACAATGAACTAATGTGTTTTCGCAATAAGCTAAATATTCGAAGTCACATTTATGATCGGACAAAAATTACCAAAACAATAACATATATTTGTTTCCAGCCGTCCCTTGTATATATGTACATTGTTTCGGTAATTTTTGTCCTGTCTTAGATCGAGTACACATTAGGCGCTTTGAAGCACGCGCTTTGTTAACAGACGTTTTAAGAATAAAGAAGTCTGTCGAAGGTGTATACATGCAAACACGCGTGCCGGATCAAGCGCGCGTTTGACGCGCGCTCTCAGATTTTCGTTCGAACGCCCGTTGCGCGGGCGTCAGCTGCGCGCTTCTAGATACACGCGCCGCCATTTTGCCGTACATTCGATCGCGCGCTTTCTTGTCGAGTGGACGCAGTTTACAACAAAGTGGAGATCAAAGACATTTCGATACAGACTTATTTAACGATGAAATACAAAAGGGTCCAGCTGTATAGGACATGGAAAGTCCTGATTATAAAAATAAAATATTAAAAAACCTATCAACGTCCACTTCCCAATTGAGCCAGAAGGATGCCAATATTAAAAACGCTTGTCAAACGCCGTACAAAGCGCGCTGTATGTACGCTACAAACGCGCGTCGAACGCAACTCCGAAATGTGTACTCGCTCTTAAACTTATTCTAATGTGACTTCGAATATTTCGCTTGTCATTAGGGAAACACATTCGTCCATTATGTTTTATCGACAACTCGAGTCAATCTCTACTACGGTGATTTGAACATACAAATAGTAATAGTACATACGAATTGACGAAAAAGTTTAGAACCTACTACATGCTATCGCTCAGAGCATCGATATAAACGTTCATAGTAAAACTATATGGTAATTTTATCTTAATACTGTAAATAAACATATAATAAACGGTCATACGAGTATTACAACCGGTATTTTTTTACAGTTTAAAAAGATGTTGTTAGTAGATATTAATAAAAAATTATCTACCCCAATATATGTTATTGTTTCGGTAATTTTTGTCCGATCTTAAATGTGACTTCGAATATTTAGCTTATTACAGAAACACATTAGTTTGTGTTTTATAACTTTAAGTCAATCTCTACAGCGGTGGTAGGTACCAACAGGACAGGGGGTGTCCTTGTAGTTACACTGGTGTAACTACCAGTGTAACCACGAGGACTACACCATACCAACGTTATTTTTAGATTCTCTTAAGAAGTATATTATATTTAATTAACAATGGCTACCTGGTTAGTCTGTGACGACTCCGTTTTCGGATATAGAATAAATTCCGGGACGTGTGTGTCATTTTAATAATAATAATAATAATAATAATAATAATAATAATAATAATAATAATAATAATAATAATAAACATTTATTTTCAGGTGCTAGCCCCATAGTAAACTTTACATTTTTACACAGTATTTACATATCAAGTATTAAAACTAAACAGTACAATTAAATAAAATATTAACAAATTATAACAATAAATAAATACAATTAATAGTAAAACTAAACAATCAATGAATTATTTGACATGCAGAAGTATCCAATGGACCATAAATGGAGAGTCCCATCTATCAGCAATAGTTTCCAGGATGGTGTTGCGGCCGCCACGCACCCGCGCCAGAATGGAGGCACAACGTTTGCGCATGATGGCATGCATGCATGCCGTCTACGCGCGCCTCCGCGAACATTCCAGACGCGCTACAATACCGCGGCAGCCGCATCAGCACCCTGAACGCATTATTGTATTGGACACGCAGAGCGCTGTATGCCCTTTGTGTATAACTCACCCAGAGAAACTGCAAGTGTAAAAGGATTGACAGAAGGCTCTGAAGAGCGTGGTACATTGCTATAATTTTCATGCATATAATGTGTTCCTCGAAAAAATTATGATATAAATAAGTAAATCAAGGCTAAATGATCTATGAAGTCAGAAAAAGCCATGTAGTGTGAACCTGTGACCTTGAGTACATATTACAACTAACGATTCGAGGTCTGACATGATCTTTATGTCGATTTACGTTTCTTTCTCATATTAGCGACGAAAATCGCTAAGAGCTTTTCGCGTTTTCACTCACTAATTTGTTGATTTTCGTTCAAATAAGTTTGATAAAAGTTAGTGCGTAACGTGAATGAACCACAAGCATAGAGTAAATTAATTTGACATCAGCGTTTGGTTTTAATAGTAATAAAATGTCACTTCATATCAACTTTGCGGGGTTGAAGACCGGTGCGCGGGGACTTCGCGCACTGAAACTCGGACTGAATCTCGCCATTTTACAAGAGCTAGCTAGAGTATGAGTTGTTAGACGGTAAACGCAGAAGAGGGCTTCTAGTCATTTCGAACTTTTATGACCTCTAGGCATCTATTACCGAGCAGATACCGTTTTATTGATACCAATTTATATGATTATTACTGAAGCAGTTCATCCACGTTTGATCTACATTCGATGTCTTTTGTTTTTTTTTATTTTCATTTGATGATAGCGACCATTGAGTGTAGAGCGATCGAGCCAAACTATCATATCACTTTAAAGCTTTATAACGGTACAAACAAGATAAAATTGCATCAGTATTTTCGGATCGAATATAGAAGTTCTCGCCAAAAATTCTTATTGATTTACAATAAAACGTAATTTTTGTACGTACTTGTTTAGAACAACGTAACATACTAGCATGTAATCACAACACGTACGTTGTTCACGACGCGGTCGAGTTTATTAGATAGTTTCTGTTACTTTCTAGTAGTACACTTCTAACAAAGTTCGGCACCGAAAGTGTTATTGTTTTGGGCTTTATTGTATTCATGTGTACACTTGCGCTTTAAGAGGGTATTGGATTACGAATAAAGACAAACTAGCCGTGTAATAGAACTGCCATTGAAAACAGTTTTCGCACGTAATTTTATGGTGATTGTGCTGTTTGAATCTTCTTATTGTTGTCAACAAACTCTTTGCATTTTTATTACAAAAAAATTAATTGTTAATGATGCGTGAAACACATTTATTTGTCTAATATGCATTAATTATTACTTAAATACAGCATTCACTATAATTTTATTTCCTCACTCGAACCACGAAATTCTACTCACAGTTTTCTGTAATTCTGTTACATTTTCATGTTGTAGTTTTCTAAATAATTATTCTACTTTTCAAGTTGTATTAGTGACGTGCTAATTTTCCAAAAATGAAAATAAGGGCATTTATTGACCTAAACTTCATCCCGCAACTCTTTATGCTATACAATGTGTATAAAAACCTCTGATCGATCCTTTAATGGGATACAAGTATTAAGATTAATGTACCAAAAAAAATATATGATAAAATCTAAAATTTTACTATTAAATTCGATAGGTATCAGTAAGAAAAATTCCATTGAAATGTGTAATTTTTTCAAAATCTAGCAAACAATCAACGGCATACCGACGAAAGGCCTATTGGACGCTGCGTACTCTGTCGACATGCCGACTCATGCGTTTTTTTTTTTTTTAATATTTTATAAACATCGAAAGAAGTCTTTTTTAAAGTTTACTTAAATAAGAACACACCTCGATACTGAGTAATACTCTCATGGATCAATCAAGGGTTTTATTACACGTTGTATTCACTAAATTCAGTTTGGTTATGCATATGAAAGTACCCACGCACTGTGACGGACCTAATACGTAATTCCATTCCATTTGCCAGCCCGTTATGTCTCACTGCAAGGGACTACGCCTCCCTTCAGGGTGAGGGGATTTGGAGCTTAATCCACCACGCTGCTCCAATGCGGGTCGGTGGAGTCAATAATACATTGAAATAAGTTGACAAATCGTGAAAACACCAACAAAAGCTTAATATACGCCGGTTCACTTGAAACCGGCATCTCTAAAAGAAAACGATATAAGTAATAATGTTTCTTATTTAAATAACAACAACTTGAAGGTTAATTATCTTGTCAGTGCCCGTCTGGAACAGACCACTAATTTGTAAACGGTTGGATGCATTAAGTTCTAATTTTAGAACAGTACGATTAATTTAACATGGATAGAGAATCAACAGCACAATTCAAGAATTTAAATCTATTTTTATAGATATTCCAGTGTACTATCCTGACGATATATCAGAATTAAACTTTGGATTCATTGAATAAATAGAAGTTTAATTCCGAGGTGAAACTTGAGCAAAGCGAAAAACCGGAATAAAACTCATTTAGCGATTTTGGGAAACATATTTACTGCTGCGTCATCCGGTTCCTTATATCTATTTGATGTAAAAAAGTACATAAAAGTAGGTACAGCTATATTTGATACAGGGTCCCCTGGCGCCCTACACTCGTAAAACACAATCATATCACATTTAGAATCAGGAATATTTTGAAATGAGTTTCAGTGAAATATGTCAAAAAGAATTTGATAGTATTGTATAAAATATATTAGCCTTCCGCCCGCACCTTCGGTAAATTCGTACGTATGTCTCGACTAGACCAAGTGCTGTTGGGCAGTAGTTAGTGAAGCGAGCTGCAAGGAGCGAAAGACCACGACATTTTTCCCTTACTTGGCTGACACAACGGGTACCATCATATGTCGCAAAGCCCGACGTTCACTTGAGCCACTTTTTTAAATGTTGGTAGATCTAATTGCTATTATCAAGTGACAAAGTACCCCGGATCCGAGATAAGTTCCTAAGGGATACTTACGTCTTGTACCTCGAAAAAGAAATTAACACCTTAACTTATGTATAATATTATTGATATTTTCTTTTTGACGTAGCGTAGTATACTAAATAATTGACATCAATTTGATATAGTATATATTAAAAGGCAGGACTCATAGAGATAATTAACAAATATATCTCTTTAGGCCAATAAAATATTTTTAGGATATTATTTTTCTAATATTTTATTGTAAAATTAGTGAAAGGTTTTAACAATTTTATGCTGACATATATTCTGGTCGTTGAATATGGAACCCGCTTTTTCATTTCGGAAAACTTGGAAAAATCATTGTTCCACTTGAATCGAAATTTTCGTAGCCTGGCTTGTTACTCGTAATTGTTAGCAGATGATTTCCTAATATGTGTTCAGCATAAAATTGTAAATACAATTAGATTATCATCTGTCTCGCGAGATTGTAATCTGTCTTTTAATAATTGTTTTATATATATAAATTTTATAGGTTAGGTCAAGTTAAGCTTGCGTCACCTAGAAAGCTCGTAAAATTATGATTTTTTTTAAACCAGCCAGTAATAAATTTACGATCTCGCAAAATAGCTTATAAACCAACGGTTTTTACAATCTTACTGTGGTATGTATATATCTATTAAGATATATGTCTATTAGGTCTAAGTTATCCATACGACGACACGTTTGGTAACAGGTATATCAGTATTCTAGTACATAGTGACTGACCGATTGACCGAGTAGTAAAAGACTTCAACTTTAGGATTAATACATATATTTAAAAAAAAATGTAAGTACTTGTGTACATCAGATGTCTGGCACCCATAATACAAGCGTAATACTTGCTTACTTTAGAACTAGATGGCGCTGGGTTGGATGTCGCAGCTATTATTATTATTATTAACTGAACTAAAACACTAAGCCATGATGATGATACGCAGCTGGGAGTCAGTATTCAAAATACCTATATATTTATTTATTTAGTGCACACTCGCTGCTCTTAACATTGTGAATATTGCAAGGAACATATCAGCAACCTTTACAATAAGTCACAAGGTAGGATAGCACAGTAAGCTAATATAGCGAAAAGTTTCCTAAGGTCTGATATAAGTGCTAATAACACTACAAACTTTGAAGAAGCTTTGTCAACCAAAAATTAATGATAAGTAGTTACGCGACTACATTGATGTAAAATAAATCCCATCAAAAACAATACTTGTCAAAAAAACCAAGTCTCGCAACTCAGTTGTTCTGCGGTAAAAAGTTGTGAGATCCATGTAATACCAAGTCGGGTATGTTAATGTTTTATATAAATATATTGAGACTTGGCCATCGCCTGAAAACACATGTAAATTCAATTATTTAGTGCGATGGCCAAGTCTCAATATATTTATATAAAACATTAACATACCCGACTTGGTATTACATGGATCTCACAACTTTTTACCGCAGAACAACTGAGTTGCGAGACTTGGTTTTTTTGACAAGTATTGTTTTTGATGGGATCTCATTTCTTTTTGTATTTTGTAGACAGTTCTACTTTTTTCCTTTTCGGTACCTTCTACTTATTGTATATATGTATATCTACCAGCAACGAATTTTCTTAAAGCCCTCTCTCTGACTTATGAACTTTTCTTATTTTTGTAGGTAGCCTTCCGTTTTCTCTTTTCCGGTACTACTTCTTGAGCTTCAGCTACAGTTTTTCTAAGAGCCCACTCCCTGTCTCTATGCGTTTTTCTGGGAGGCTTTGATGTTACAATTTTTGACAAATCTGGACGGTAAATGCTTCTTAGTCTGTTGTATTCACAAATTGAGGATTCCTGCGCTTTAACACTTGCAAAATCGACATTAATTAGATGTAAACCGCCCAGACTTGTAACTCTCGAAAGTGCTACGTAAGCTTGACCGCATGTGAATACTGTAGAACCGATATCTATCAGTGCATTATGTAGACTTAGTCCTTGACTTTTATGTATAGTTATAGCATGGACTATACATATGGGAAACTGTTCGCGATCGTTACGAATAAAGCCAACAATATTGAAAAATTTAACTGAAGACTTGGCTGTATGGGCTTAATTTTCTTTGCGGTCTTTTCTAAATTTTTTAGTTTTTCCTTGATTCATACACCAAACACTACTTATATTCCAAATTTGAAGCTTCTAGGTCTCTTAGAAGTGCCTTAGAATTTTGATGATCGTTGAGTCAGTGAGTGACAAAATTAAGAAATTTGACCCGTTATAATTTCTTAAAAATACTGGTTCAAATTGAATTAAAACGTGTAATATGCTTATATAATATGCCTGCATGGTTACTGAAAATTTCAGTCTTCTAGTTTTATCCACAACGAAGTTATAGGGGGTCGAAAGTGGTCTGAATTGCTTCGAGAAAAGGATGGTACGGCCGTGACGCTTTTTTCTCGACTTGGTGGGGGCACGGCCGTGCCCCCAGATCTAACTTTTAAAAGTGGAGTACACAATCCAGCTATTTTAAAGAGGTTCACTATCCAAACATGAAAGTGGAAATATTCCTCACGTCCAGTTGCATTTTTATAAAAAGTAGTTTCTTTTGAGGTTCAAATGAAAGTCTATTTGTTAGGAAAAATGTTTAAATAGTTCGCTAGCGTTTTTTTTATTGCAAACCATATATGGTCTATGGTCGTCTTGGGCAAAAAAGAAAATGGCTTCATGAGAATATAAGTCCTAATATCATATCATTGTAGGTATCTTTGATTTTTTGCTCAATAAATATTTCCACTTATATTAGTGTTAATTTTTTCTTATACCAATTATAATGAACAGTCTAAAAGATAATGAGAAATCAGGCAATAAAAAATACTGACTAATTTTGACACATTCTGATTCATTTCATCTCACTACCAAAAAAAAAAGTTTTGCCGTACGTCCCAGCACTTTTTAGGTTATCAGTGATAAGCCCTGTCAAGTCCGCCCAGCATACGCAACTATCCTCGAACGTCCACAGCTCGAAAAAGCCTAGAAGTTGTACCGGCAAGCGGACCATATGTGGACTGTGAACATGTAGAGCTTTTCGTTTACAGACCTTATATGGTCTGTGGATAGTCAACTTGTTAAAGACTAAATCAAAATCAAAAGTAAAGGAAATTTTACAGGTGACAACATTAATTGTTAAATTGTTATTATTTGGATTAAATTTTAAAAATTAAAATTAAGTAAAAAGTTAATAAATTTGATAAACAAACACTTTTACTTTATTTTATTTAATGTATTCTTATACGATTTTGTGGTCATATTATTAACGAGTCATCATTGGATTATATTTTTTGTGATAATAAGATTTGTTTTAAAAGACATATTTTAATTACCATTTTAATATTTTACATAAAATTCTTTTCTGGCATTTGCTAGCTTATTGTTTGAGTTTACTTTATTACAATATATAGCCTTCATATATATATTTTAATCTTTATAAAAGGAATCTAACATAGCAACTATTGCACATTATAAGTGCATTTCTCGTTTTCTGGAATAGAATTCCATTACTGAGCGACCGGTTTTATTTTCCTCTTCACAGCGCGCTATTCTTTGCTAGGGTGGCTATTAACCTAATTCACAGCCTATCTGGGTGCAGAAATACCCTTTTTAATCGACCTATAAAGTAGCAAATCCTGCGTTATTTATACTCGTTTGCCTAATCTTTATATATGTTATTACGAATCGAAACCGAACAGCCGACTTGGCGAATATTTCAGAACAGAAGAACATTTTCACGGACAGGCATATATAAAAAACGGTATGACCCATGTATGACCTCACTTGTCACAAATCTAAGGATATATAGATATAGATGCGATCGAGTCAGTGCAAAAGTACTATTTTACAAAAATATATTTTTACTATTGTAACTTTTATTATAAGTGTTAAGTTTTTTTCACATTAAAATTATAAGTTAAGTAATCCACGTTAATTGTCTATCATCTGTTTAAAAATGGTTCTACGCCACGTGAAAAATACATCTTGCATTGATTTAATGCATTTGCACTTGCTCCTTTCATTTAATATCTGGATAGAGAGTCGACATCAAAAAACGTAGATAAATATATCACCTCACTGTTCGGTTATAAATCACGCATACAAGGACGGTTTATACGTGGTTAGTATGGTGCAGCGAGAGTTGTGCTCTGTTGAAATACACAAGTATGTAAAAGTTGAAATGTCATTTTAGTTGTGACATTATATTGCGAGGGTCTTTCCAGACATAATGCAATCAAAAACTTAGACACGTTATAGTTAACAAGCAATTAAAGTAGCTACTTACTTCAAATTTCACTTTGGGGTAATGTTGAAAGCACATTAGACAACACTAAAGTTTCAACGCTTGCAACTCAATTCGGAAAGCACTGTAACGTATTCAAATTTAAACTGAAACTCGTCTGTACTGTTTGTTTTAACCGTCTTTTCGAAACTTCCCAAAGGAATTCGAAGAACCCTTCTTATTCGTTTAGTCGTTTTAAGACAAAGTAAAAGAAGACGTCAGAAGCAATGATATTGTGCTAAGTAAATATGTTTATATAGTTTAGACAAAAGGCCACGATATACGAGTCGAATGACGCGTCTTACTTAAGGGGATAATCTTTCTCTCCGTGGCTTCGAATTGCTTTCGTTTTCTCCATTTCAATCACTCTTCCCCGACCTATTCCTGAGTGACAGAGATGACAAGAGCGAATTCCCAAAAATACCTATAAATTCTCATCGAAACAACTTGCGGGCCGTGACTGTTTCCACCCCTGAAATGTGTATGAATTGAAACCATACAGGGTTTGCAATATTTAATTTACGGTTAATTAGTTTCGAAAACGAAGAACTGACAGAAATAATGTTTTTCAGGAATTTATTCTAACACTGTAACGAAATTTCGAGTACGAGTGTGATGTGTTACCTAATTGTGTCTTACGACTTACCCACTGATATGTATAACGTATACTTACACCATCAAAATCCTCCGGTAGCTTGGTGCCGCTAGCTGCGCGCCATTTGGATAACCTAGACTATAGTGAGACTCTCGGTTCTCAGGGAGTTGGTTGGGTTCTTGAGCATAGTCCTCATTAGGTTATCCTACTAGGTATCGGGTGTTATTTGTGGTGGTGGAACTTCTAATTGAAACACACAAGATACAAAAGAATAATAATTATATTAACCAAGCTTATAGTCTATTGTTACAAACCTATCATAATAGTGACCTGAAGGGCTCACTTATTAGTATTACAAGACCCGTCGATTTACACCTAATGTAATGTAGCTTAAATGCCTATCTTAATTAAAACCTAAATACCTAACTATTTACATTAAGAAGTCGAGAATCGCCAGATTGGACTCCTGGCGAACTATAGTACGAACTGAGTATGATAGCTCGATTGATCTATTTCAGGGAGCGACCTCGATTCTTTATTTTGAGTGCACTATAGATCATACGGAACGGTACCTTATTCGGACTCATACCTCCTGATCCGATTCAACATGTCCTTCGAAGGACTCAACGGTGAGTCGTGGAGCTTAGAGTTAGCTCGGCGTCACTCAGGAACTTGCCTCGTCGACTATCAAGCGGCGGCGCTGAGTGCCGACAGGGCGACCGTTAGACTATCACGGAACTGGGCGCAATTTAGGTTGCACTGCTTTTCCACTTGCACACTCTAGACTAGGATACTTAGATTTACTAGGTTACAAACAAGATATGCTAAAATTTAACCATTTTCTGAACTAAAATTCATAATGCGATCAAACTAGATCGTCGCTTCTCGAAGAGTGTCGCTTCAAGTCGCTTTCCGGAATCTGTTCGAATTCCCCGCTCCCGTGCTAATATTTCCTAAACGGGCGCGCCAACTCGTAACCGAATTATTCTTTTCTTTCGCACTTATTGCGATCGCGACCATGTATTGTTTGCGCGTTCGTTTTCTAAAAACGTAATTATTTGACCACCGGGATACTAATGAAACGATGTCTGAACCAGACGAACTGGGCGGGGCTAGCTTCCTATCCAAAAGATTGCGTCATCTCAGGCACCTACACGTAGCGGTTAAGATGTGCGGGCGCGTTTGAAATGTATGGAATATTCTTTACCTAATATTCCACTACAACACAATCAAAGAGGCTATATAAAAAAAAACATAGCGCCCTGTGACAGTATTTCTTTTATTACATATATATTTGTCTGTAAATATAGATACAGAAATACATATTTCTGTGCCGGAGTTCAGGACACAGGCCGGACCCTCTCTTTTATATGAAAAGAAATCGCTGAATGGGTTATTTGTACGCAATTATCTTGCGTATTATCGCACTTGATACCAGCTGAGTCTGCTAACTTACTTTGACCTTCTTCGCTCTGCTTCGATGTCAATGCACTGTCAGTGAGAACGCAACGGCGAGTGCATCCAGCCCCAGGCCTGGCGAGAGCCAGATCGGACCCCGGGTGTAAAATTTTGCGGGCCCACCCCACCTTACGTTGAAAAAAAATCAATTAACCGGGCCCCAGTTTCTTAGTCCGGGCCCTGGTGGTACTACTACCCTTACACCCCCCCCTATCGCCGGCCCTGTCCAGCCCCGACGAGTTAGTCGCTGCTACATTGCAAAACACAAACACTACGTATTAAAATTCTAGTATCTATACTAATATTATAAAGCTGAAGAGTTTGTTTGTTTGTTTGTTTGTTTGAACGCGCAAATCTCAGGAACTACTGGTTCGAATTGAAAAATTATTTTTTTGTTGGATAGTACATTTATCAAGGAAGGCTATAGGCTATATTATATCACGCTACGACCAATGTGAGTGGAGCGTCAATGAAAAATGTTGCAAAAACGGGAAAAATTATTCCTTTTGAGAGCTTCCGTCGCGCGCGCTGCGTAAACGGTTGATGTTAAGCAAAAATCATGTATTACGGAATTGTACCCCTTTAAAAGTTCTAACCAAAAGTCCGCGACAGCATATGTGTATCTTTTAAGGTTAACTTACTATAACCTTTTTTATGACAACCAAATTTGTTCAACATAATGTACTATTTGCGAAGATGTTTTTTAAACGTGATATTAATCCTTATCAAATTAAATACGTCAGTTGTCTTAAGCATTTCATGCATATTATAATTGCCCTTTACATCATACAATTTAAATTAATATCTTAACAGTTTTTATTGAAATTTAAAAACTATAGAGTTTGTTCGTTTGTTTGTTTGTTTGATAGACAGATTGATTGATTGATCGATTGATTGTTTGATTGAAGGATTTATTGATTGATTGATAGATTTTTTGATTGATTGATTGATTGATGGATTGGTTGATTGTTTGATTGATATATTGTTTGTTTGTTGGTTGGTTGGTTGGTTGGTTGGTTCGTTCGTTCGTTTGTTCGTTCGTTCGTTCGTTTGTTTGTTTAAACGCGCAAATCTCAGGAACTACTGGTTCAAATTGAAAAATTATTTTTGTGTTGGATAGTCCATTTATCGAGGAAGGCTATAGGCTATACTACATCACGCTACGACCAATAGTAGTGGAGCATCAATGAAAAATGTTGCAAAAACGGAAAAAAATATTCCTTTTGAGAGCTTCCGTCGCGCGCGCTGATTGATTTGATGATTGATTGATTGAATGATTGATTGATTGATTGATTGATTGTTTGTTTGTTGGTTGGTTGGTTGGTTCGTTCGTTCGTTCGTTCATTCGTTTGTTTATTTGTTTGAATTTGTTAATCTCTGAAACTACCAGTCGGATTTGAAAAATTCTTTTTGCCTTTGATAGCCTGATTCTAGCGGAGAGTTATAGGCTATATACATGAAAACGAACTGTCTGTCTATTCGAGCAAATCGGCTTCGGCCAAAACGGCTTAACCGATTTTGATGAAACTTTACACATATAACAGGATGTAATCTTTTGACTACACCCTTTCCATATGTGACATACAGAACTTTTTGTATGTCTGTCTGTACGTCCATATGTTTAAACCTATTTAAATGAAACATCAATGAATATGAAAAGAAGGTCGTTAAAACTAACAAATGTTGCTTTTTGTCCGTCTGTCTGTCTGTACGTGTATCTGTCTATTTGAGCTAATCTCCAAAACGGCTAAACAGATTTTAAGGAAACTTTGCAGACGGAAAAGAAGGTTGTCAAGATATTTGACATTAGCTACTTTTTGTCCGTCTGTTTGTCTGTACGTCTATTCAATTCAATTTTATCTATTCGAGCTAATTTCTAATACGGCTGAACAGATTTTAATGAAACTTTGCAGACGTGAAAGAAGGTTGTCAAGAGTGTCATAAGCTACTTTTTGTGTTTGTTTGTCTGTCTGTCTATCTGTCTGTCGTTTGTCCTCACTGATCTAGCAACGTACAGCCGAAAGTACTAAGTGTAGGAAGCTAAATTTGGAACATAAGTTTATTTTATAACGTGAGCATTACAAAGTTCAGAAAGGCTTTTTTAGAAATTTCAAACTTAAGGATGGGAATGGAGGGACTTAAATAACGACGTGTTTCAGGGTTTTTAGATTTTCACATTTTAAGAGTGGGAAACGGGAGATGAAAAATTGTATCGGTTTTTTAAAGGGTGGAAGGGGAATGAAGATTGAAAGTTTGAATGGGTGTGACCAAAATTGGTTCCAGCAAAAAGTACGTATAAACCATCTCGAACGTTAATAGTACCTATAACAGGAATTTGTAGTCTACGCAAGCGAAGCTGCGGGCGGTCGCTAGTTACTTTCATAAGAAGTCTTGTAAGAAAGTAATTCATTCGTAACCGAATATACATAGTTTATTTAAACACTTCCATAACCACGACTGGGATACTCAATATCCTATCATCTATAACTGGCGCAGTCGACGGAGCAATTTGGAGTACGAAGGGACCTACCTACCTCGAGAAATTTACACTCATCGTCACTAAACGATGTGTCAAATTGAATCGAACAAGAAAATTGTGCCGACAAACTGAGGACAAAATCTAAATATCGACGCCGACGATGAAACTGTGGTACAAGATCATTTGATCGCATTGAACCAGCAACTGTGCACAACTAATGCATTCGTCGATTCTATAGCCACGCTTTGGCTTTACGGGGAATTAGGGGAAAAACGCTGTGACCTATCTTTTTCATTCGAGAAGTACGAAGGCATCTACGTATAAACATCATTGGTCAAATTTAAATATTGTTTGTGACCTATGTTAGAGATATGTTACGACCTGTGGTGCATAACGACTTCTTCGCAGTACATTAGATTAATTATATATTTTTTTTACATTGACAATGTCTTTCCTGTCGTCTCTGGAGTGCAGGATGAAAATACGATATCGCTATGTGTGATTTAACAGTTTGATTTTTTTTTTTCTGAAGAATACATATTTTTTACAAAAAAAAAAAATTATAAATGGATATCTCAAAAATAACTATTTGGATATTGTGTGATTGTAGGAAAAAGTAAGTCGTTTTTGTTATTTCTTCTATTGTTGAGAGCTACATAGGATATGTTGAAATTCTAAGAATAAGTTCATATGTAATAGAGGAGATACGATTCCTCAAATTTATGTGTTCATGCCGAAGTGTAAAAAATTATATGGTATTCTGATCAGGAAAAATTTGGGTTAGTCGGTTTTAATTTTCTAAATATTTTGATACATCATAGGATTTTTTTTTAAATGTGTGTTTATTTTTCGAAATTGTTTTTAGTCTCACAACATGTGAAATTTCAATTAGTTTCATATTAAACATGCTGTGAAAAATCTTTCAAAAGCGCCTATCGGTTTAGAGTCAAAGTGGTGCAACCATTAGCGCCGTTTGTGTGGAAATTTGCCACTATACACTCCTCTAAGTTAAGATGGATATTGTCAAATGTGTTCAGAATTTTATTTCTGTATTAATCTAACTTCAATAGTTTTAAACTTAATCAGTACTAGTAATAGGGTTGTCACATTTACTGTAATATTAATTTATTTTGAAGTACAATCAATCAAACAATTTAACATCCTTTATAGAATTTAATAAAAGATAAAGCATTATGAGGAAAAAAAAAACGGGAATCATATTAAAGAATTAAATTATATTATTATACAAACTTCGATTTATTGGAATCAATGAAACGATTCATTGTACACAAAATATTTTAATGTACTACAAAGAAAAATAATATCTTCGGAATTTTTTTTTATCACCTACTTACACAATGTCTACAAAATACTTAACATTAATTTACTTAAATCACTCTACGGAAAGGTGGAAGTTTTGTCACAAACATAAAAACTATTTACAATTTTCACATATATGCTGATGGAATAGGATTTTTTGTTCTGAAAACAATATTTTTTTTTCGTAGAGTATCAAAATTGGCAGCTGCATTAATTACAGAGGTAGCATTTCGGTCATTCAGTCCGACCACCTAAACAAATCATGAAGTTGACTTTGAAATGGGTTACTCTATGTGAAAAATTGTTTTTTTCTTAACCTTTTTCTAGGCTGTCACTGTAATTGTAACTTTTTTTTTTGATACTGCTGTTGCGGACTCCACTACATATATCAATACATTGCTGTCGATTTCGTTACTCCAGTTTTTCTGGCACGTGAATTTTCAATTTCACAATTATGGTATAAAGTTTGAAACTGAGGTATAAAATTATGGTTTCTTTGAGTCTACTTGAAAATTCAAGCATTTATACACTACATAATCTGTAAATAAAAGCTACTATTTATTTACTTACGTAATAAACTCTTTTTATTGCTTTTCATTCAATCTTAATTTTGATACCCTTTTATAAAAAAAATCGGAACATGGATATTTTTTTATAGTTTAAGGACGGGTCCACATAATCAAAATGGAATTTTCCACAATACAATCACGACACACAAGTATATGCAGTTGGAAAAAGTTTTTAGTTGAAAAACAGTATTTTATCAATAGCAGATGGCAAATCAAATCGAAGGTTGAAGAAGATAATAATTTCTCTCTAATAAATTTGTTAAGAAATAAGAAGGTTGTAAACGAAAACTCACATGTCCATTTTAGATGATTTAGTTGTTTTTCCTTTTTTTTTTAATTGAAATGATATTATGCGATTTTCGATTAAATATTTTGAAACGAAACCGCACAAGTCTCTAAGAAAACTAAACAGGAAAACGTACGAATAAGTTCAAAACTAAACATAGAAGCTTTAATAGATAGTTGAGATATCATGTGAACATTATGGAATTCATTTTTGATTTTTATACAATACCATGTTAAAATTTATTTTAGAGTAACAGAATTGACACTATAACATACGTTGCTGTTTGGTTTATCAATAATTTATTAAGGACGGTCATAAAACCGCCATTTATAACAACTTTCACTAGCAAATAAAAACCAATTAAGCTCAAAAAACGTTTTATTATATACTAACCTATTTATATAGGTCCCGGGGAGGTCCCGGGTTCAAAGCCCAGGTCGGGTCAGTATTTATATGATGAACATTAATACTGGTACCGGGTCTTTGTTGTTATATGTATGTGTTGTCTTCGCTTGGTACCCAAAATACAAGCTAATGCTTAGTTTGGGGCTTAGACGTTGTTGTGATGTATACGTCATTATTATTATTATATTGACCGTTAAAAAAAATACATAAACTAGTATAAATTTTTATGTACGTCTCATTATTTGAAAAAAGTGGAGATATGAGCTTTCGATCCCGACCTCCTCAATTTACAGCGTTAGTAGTAAAACAGCAGGTGATTGCGTGCGACGGGTTTATAAATTACATGGATATTGGTTCCGTTTAAATAACCCTCGTGTTTTTAAGTTTCCATAAAATATTTATCGTCGTCGATGTCATAATACATCACGTATCAAAAACGTATGATATGATACGTATCACGACGTCGTATCATGTATGATAAAATCGTAGTTAGGAGCATTTTAAGAATTTTACAGTACAAACTGATTGATAATTGACCGCCGCATAGAATTCAAGAAGCACTACATTTTAATAAAAGTTACACATTGAAATAAATGAGTTAGTTCAAAACTATCATCTGCATATCGTTACCATTTTTCAACAACAACAGTACAGCAACAGGCGCTATTCTTATTCAGTTGAAAACACAATTTTGTGTTTTCAAAGTTGAAAATTTTATGTACAAACTCTGACAGAAAATGTGAAGTAACCGTCGAAATAACAGAAATTTAAAAAATTTACTGAAATGCATCCGCCCAGTCTGGCAGGTACTGTTTTTTTTTTTTTTTTAAATATTCAGTTGTTCGATGTTATGTCGCTAGATGCCACTAAAAGCTACAGAAAAAAATAACAATGGACTTTGTGTAAAGATTGACATATGAAAATTTCTCTATATTCCAGGAAATGGCAATGTGGGTGTCTGCAAAAAACATGTATTAGTAACTGCGTGCAATCAGAACGGTATTTGCCATGAGAGCTTACAGTCGTGCAGCCAGCAAAGTAATGCTATACAAAAATTAAAAAAAAAAAATTAAAAAAATTAAATAAATGTATCTTACTTTGGTGTCATAAATTTCGTGCAGTAAGTAGATACTGCTTTATCCTTTTACGATATAATTATAAAAAAATATAAGCTTTTATTTTGTAAATTATTTAGTTTTTGTATTTAGTTATTAGTTAGTTAGTTAGTTTAGTTACAAAAGTTTTAAGTTAATTAGTTGTAGTCAAATATTATAGTTTACCAATTGTGTTGGTTAGAAAATTATTTAATGGAGCTCGGACAATTTTACGAAAATAGCTTTTATAGATATTTATTTCTCTAAACTCTTACCGATACAACATATTATAAAAACAATTAAACTTTACATGCCCTAAGTAAAAATAAATTTTAAGTGCAATGGTACGTAGCACTATAACAATCAAATTGTGTCAGTTATGTCTACTGATTAATTCATGTCACGTACGCGATAATATAATTCAAAAGTTTATTACCATTCTGATTGCACGCCGATACTAGTCATATCTATTCTTATTTTATATACACATTAACGGCCGTCACCGGTTTCTCTCTGGTGGATTAAACGTTTGCATTTAACATTAACAGCATGTGTCAAGTATAGGTTTAACAGATACACTGAAACATTATTTTAACTATTTTGCCTCCTTGTGGGCTAAATTTCTATAACTGCTTACATACACACGCTTTTCTTTAAAAACGTACGGCTTTCATACAAATTTACTATAATGTCAGATTTTCATACAAAATTACATCCACCATTATACACACTTAGAAACACGACAAACTAGTTTGTGATTCAAAGGTCAAATACCAATATTAATTATTTTTCAACTTCGAAAATGACAATCTTCATACAAATTTACATCCGCTCAAAATACCCCGTTAGAAACACGACAAATTTATTTGTGATTCAAAAGTCAAATACCAATATTCATGCTTTTAACTTCAAAATGACGGATTTTCATACAAATTTACATGCCTCATTTTATCCTCACAGGGATGGAATTTAGAAAAATCACAGTATGGTAGTCATAGAAAATACCTAATATCCATATTTCGGATCATTAGTGGTTTCAGTGATCTATGAGTGAGTGAGTATCCATATTTCGGCTGACCGAGTAAGTTAGTGACTGGTACATACTCCGTTTATAATATATATATAAATATAACACGTCATATTATGATATGTCCTTAATTTTTTGACATTAAATGTGTAAATAGAAACCACATTCCGAAGATAAAAGATGGAATTGCGTCATATAAAGTAGCGGTAAACGCGAAATACGCATGACAAGTTGATAACGTCAAGAAAATACGCAAAAAATAACAAAGTTGATTGAGCATACAAAACCAAACGTAAATATAAATTTAAATAGAGTACATATCCAATGTTTCCCGAGTATGCGCGAATCTGCAGAAGTTTTTTTTTTATCGAAATAAATTCTTAATAGCTTATACACTAAAACTAATATCTGTCAGAGCTGTAGTCGGTTAGCGGAGTTTCTATCATGGCCGTTTCAGTAACATCTTGATTTCCTGGTGCTTGAGGAATGGTGGAAGTAGGTAAACCGGCAGGTCTTAGTGATATCGCCAATGGTAGAGCCGATCGTGCGCACAGTTGCGACGCACCTCTCGTCGAGTCCACTGAGCGGTATCTTGCGCAGCGGCCGCGTCTGTTGATAAATTTTAGATTAATGATCTTGAAGGATAACATGCCACCTTAACAGAATATATAATTTTACAATTTATGTCTATTTTTAAAAAACATAAATAATTTTCAAAATCTTCAAGATATAAAGCTAAAAGTAGCGAATCGGATTCACATACTCCTAGTTCTATATAGATCTAGTATTAGAAAAACTTTTTTTAAAAGCTTTAAATAATAACAGTTAGACATAATTTAAAATCCAACCAAGACAAGTACACGACCTTCAATCAATTAAATATTTGTAGGATAATCTAAATTTGTAGGATAGAGTAGATCTCTTTATGTCAATAGAAGGAGTATTGGAGCGGAGCGACAACCCACGCAGAAGTCTTTGCACTGGAGAATATTAAAATTCACACAGAAAAATATCCCGTTCAAAAGAAATTTTCTATATCTCTTCTATTCATACGAACTGAGCATTTGAACGTGCGGATTTTATAAGACGAAAATTAGTGGATTAATTTTATTTCTGGAAAGTTGCGAAATAAGCAAATAAACATATAGCTTTGCGTTTTAGGGACGACACGTGGAATCCTTTGTCGTAACCACACACGTAATAAAAAGTCTAGACTTCCTATGACTGAGCAACCGATGAAGCACTGTAATGGCGGCCGCGTATATGTGAGTCAAATGTCGCCGTGTAATGGCGGTCGTGGTTTGACTTACTAAGGGTGAATCGGTTCGTGATGCTACGTCCGGGTATTTGTAGGTAACAGTAATTTTTTAATGTATTTTGAGTTGTCATAAAGCTTATTAAAGAAAGTTTGATTATAAACGAAACTACGTGCACTCGTAGTTCACTCGACCTGTTTAGAGAAATTTTTAGTTAGTATCTTTAAAACCAAACAAAGTTTTTTATTTTAAACGTAGTTTTATACAAAACTTATCCTTCTTATTGGAATCGGAATGATAAGAAATATTTCAAACCCCCAAACTTTGACCCTTCAAGTATAAAAAAAAGCTTGTAAAAAAAAGTGGATCTTGACCTGAAGGAAAAAGAAGCAATGTAGCTATTTCTTACGTAACTAAATAAAAAAATATAATATCGTGTAATATATTGTCTACTTGTATTCTAATAATACACAATAGATTAGGAAGAGTCATCTTCTGTCATTGTCTACTGAAAATGTGCTACCTATTTGTATTTTGCTTTCTCATTCTTTCTTCTATTGTATTCGTTCATCGACCATTATCCAGTTCGCAGCGGGCGAACGAGCTTTTCAGAAATATTTTAGAGGTATTTAACCCACAGCCTGTACATTGTAACATACGTTAGAAACTATTATTTGTAAAGATGGCTACATTCAGGCTTAGTTCAGGTTTTTTGGTTATCTTTATTTTTGTGCGGCTATATAAGTTTGTCGGAACGAGGTCGTAAAGATGAGAGATCGGTAAACAACAAACAACGTTGTCGGACTCGGACTTAAATAAAGAAAATTCCTTAATGAGCCACTACTTTAGATACAATTCATTGCGCTCTATCTGTGTTTGCTAACGTTGTATGTATTACATATTAATCGTATTGCAATAACCTATATGTGAATTTTAGTTCCGATTAATCAATTACAATGTCAAATCCTATAACTAGTTGGGGTTTCGGAAGAGTATGTGGTCAACTTTACTACTCTCCTAAGTATATATTTTAAATGAACCTTAGAATCCACTACCATTTTTTTTTGCATTTGTATAGATAAATTTAATTATATTGGATTGGATTGGATATGAATAGGATTGAATCCCTAAAATATTTTAAGTTGAATTTATCTTGAGGACTTGAACGGTATTGAAGAAGTTTTATGGGTTACGTATTACGTTACCCACTCGGAAATTTGAAGGACTGTTGAATAATAATATTTACGCCAAATTTGTTCAGTATTTTAAGCGTGAAGGGTATATACTATATATAACATAACAAGCAAACTTTTTTATAAAAGACATTTTTTTAGAATTTCGAATCTATATGATTATTTCAAAATGTATATTCCGTATTAGTGTTTTTAAAGCCTTTTTAGAAAAAAAATACGTGAAAATCGGTATCCCCCCATCTCATCTCCAAAACGTACCGTTACGAAGATCTGGAAAACGTGGCAAAAAGTTAGAATAAATAAATATTATCGGGATCGCATTACGTTTAAAATTTCTTACTATAATAGTTAAGTAATTTCCTTTATCTGTTTTTTTATTAACTTAAATTAATGACCAAAAATTTTACGACGGAACACTAGTTCTTCACTACGACTTGAACCTGGCCAGTTTTCTCCTAAATGTTCAATTGAAAAAAACTCATTTGTGCTTATTCCAGGTCGGACTAGTGCTCAATGGATGTAGTACTCAGTAGTCGGACGGTAATTTATATTTTTTTACATTCAAGCACTCGCAACGAATCGTGTTTGGCGAAAATTTGAATAATTACAAACTGATTATCTCAAATTCTCTCAATTCTCTAACTTTAATAAAACTCTGAGCATGTTTTGAACAATTTAATAAAAAGGTTTATTCTTTTAAAAATTTTTGTCGTCGGAACGAATTTTCCATTCGAACCCTTCTCGCCACGAACTTGTCGCGGAAAAGGGAGAAAACAATTGTCGGCTGGCGGGCGAGGAAAATAAAAACAAATACTCCGTAGTCCAAGATGTTGCGAATGTTAAGAAAAAAATCCATTTAAGAAATTATACAAAACAATCTACATTAACGGTTTGACAAATTCAGATTTCTACTTGCGTTGTGGGCAGTATTTTCTAGGTGTACTAATAATAATAATAGTATAATTTGGAATACAAAAGAAGACAAATTTTTGCCGAAATACTACGTGCTCGTATTTTGAATATTTGTCATTTCTTAGGATACCTAGTAACAGAGGATCCTGCGTAACAGTCAATATTTACCGAAGCCTGAGTGTAAAATAAAAATGATCGAGGAATTATAATTACAAAATTTCTTACATCACGGTGTTATTATGGTTTTGTTAACCTTTTATCGAAGAATTAGAAATGCATATATTATCTTCAGTAATTTATAACAAAGAATGTTATTGCAATCACAAGTTTCACCATAATTTGTACGTGTTCCGTTTTTTATGTATTTATAGTAGGTATAGCTGTAGTACGACAAGGTGTCCCTATAGTTTGCACATGTTCGTACGTCCGTCTGTCTGTCCATCCGGTTGTATGTCACAGCTATTTTATTGAGTCTCTTCAAGGTCTTACAGGATCGAAGTTTAGCACATTTATTATTTATTATCTTTAAATACGTATGCACTAAAAGATGGACTTTATTATCTAAGTTAACTATCTTCCATATATTAAAAGTGAGGATAAAAAAAAATGTTTTTACGTAGGCACCCCTAGTGAGGTCTGATTATACAGCTATTTTAAAATCATTATTAAGTTACTTACTTGATGCTTTTACCCGTCTTCAAAACGTTTTACACACCTGTTTTATTTATGGTTGGGACAAAATCATAAAGGTTATATTTTTAAAGTTTAATTAAAAGGTTGACGACCGCTTGGCCTAGTGGGTAGCGACCCTGCCTACGAAACTGGGGGTTCGAATCCCAGGTCGGGTCAGTATTCATATGATGAATATTGATACTGGTACTGGGTCTTGGTTGTTATGTGTATGTGGTGCCTTCGCTTGGCACCCACAACACAAGCTAATGTTTAATTTAGGGCCTAGACGTTGTTGTAATGTATACGTTATTATTTTATTATTGATATATTAACTATAGCAAACAAAAAAGTTTTTCTCAGCGAAACCAGATGAGTATAGTTAACACTAGCTTTTCACAAGCAGCTCCACTCGCGTGGACTACAAAGTTGTACCGGGATAGCTATAATATTTTGCATTGATATATATAGTTGATAAGCTGAATAGTGACTTAAGGATACTTTTCATCCCGCTAAAAGGGATCCCGGTACAACTGTGTATACAACCGCGAGCGAAGTCGCGGGCGGAAAGCTGGTGATAAATATAATTAAAATTACAAACTACTAACTATTGAATTCCTTCTACTTCACAAAAAATAAAATGTAACTAACAAACTAAGCGTACCTATAGCTGTTCGCTCACACCACCTCTTATATTTAGCATTGTTATATCCGTCGTAACTTTTAAACGAAGGATCCGATTCGAATAATTTAAAAAGCAATATACATGTACATAATCAGCCTAGGCTACGAAGGAATCAATACTAGGTTATCAAGTTTGAATTGACTAATTTGAACAAAAAATGGTTATTGCTGATTTAACTATAATAGGCACACACCTTGCGGATTTTTTATAGGTAGGTAATGATGAGTAGGTACCTACTATAAACATCTAGTACATTATTTTACGTATCAATAGTTTTCACAGCGGACGCTAAATAATGACTTTGACGACTGCTTAGCCTAGTGGGCAGCGACCCTGCCTGCGAAGCTGGAGGTCCCGGGTTCGAATCCCAGGTCGGGTCAGTATTCATATGATGAATATTAATACTGGCACCGGGTCTTGGTTGTTATATGTATGTGGTGTCTTCGCTTGGTACCCAAAAAACACAAGCTAATGCTTAGTTTGGGACCTAGACGTTGTTGTGATTGTGTGTGTAATTATTATTATTATTACTTTTATAGGCAAATTCTTGATACCTTGGGTTACATTATTGTAATTTTCGTGGCGATATCTAATTTAATTTTTTTTGAAAATAATTACAGCCTATGTTTCTCGCTGATAATGTAGGTAGGCTCTATAGGTGAAAGAATTTTCAAAATCAGTCAAGTAGTTTTTTTATAGTTTATTCGTTACAAACAAACAAACATACAAAAAATAATAACTTTTCTCTTTATAATATTAGTTTAAATTTTCTAGTAACCTTTAAAACTTTGTATATCAGTTACGACCGTCAATATTTATCACAAGTTATTTGTCAATATTTTTATTTTGAATAAACATATCGAGATGAGAGCTATATAGGTTCCGAGATTAATATTCAGATACAAAAAGTCTGTATCCCCAAATTAACATAAAATTAGGACTGCTTATTTGAAATGTAAAGTTTGTTCCTAATACGATATTAGGTTATCAGGCTGTTTTTGCGATTGCCCCACATTGCCTCATAGCTTCTGTGTGCACACATTTGTTTTCGCTTTTACTGCCACTCCACATATGCATTGTGTTTGTACGTATCAATGTGTTGTATAATGTATAATATAATAATAATAATAATACACAGGACTTCCCACACAGCGTCATCTAGTCCCAAAGTAAACAAGTATTATGCTTGTGTTATGGGTTACTAGACAACTGATATACATACTTAAATATTCTTTATAATACATACATATAACAACCAAGACTTTTTTAATTAGTTTTTGTATTAGGTACGTTATACCAGAATAAACTATTGCATACAAATACAACAAAATTTACAGTTTGGGTTTCCCCACAGTCACCCGATCGAAACCTGGGAATGCTAAATGTTACTTAATTTTCTATCTAAAAAACTATTGTGATTTTTTTGCGAATTACGTATAGTCTTTGATATGTATCAAATAAACAGAAATTATTTCATCTATGAGTTTGAAATAATACTTGATAAATAAAATCGATCCGTAACCTAATACAAATTGTTTACATATTTCTTTATTGAGAGCTACCGTTTCTGATCTATTGATTCGTAGAGTGTTTACTTTGGCAAACATCCAAACAGTGTAAGTTCATGATCAGGGCTGCCAACTTCACTTATGTAATGCAACTCACTCCCAACTGCTCCCAACCTGTTTCGGTATCCCCCTGTCACCGGCTCTTTGCTGTGTGCCCCCACAAAAGTGTTATTTTCTTGTTCAGATAAGTGTGTCGAATGGCTTTAATTTGATAAAATAACTAACTTCAGTAGATAACTGTATATAAAATATAAAACCTAAATAACTGTACTAAATCATACTGTACAAACTAATAAAACACTCGAGTTTAGCTTTTAAGGAAAACCAAAGACAATCTCATTTTGGCTAGTTGCCTAAAGTAGCAGTGCACCATAGTTTAAGTCTAACACGGATCTAAAGTAAATCAAACAAACCAAAGAAAGTCTCCGTGTCTCTGACGGCCGAATACAAATAAGCAGGGCTAACACGTACACCGCAATCAACGGGTTATCTTTGGCAAAACGAAGATATCTCTCTATACGTCACATATAGAGCTTTCTCGTTTCGGCATGAGATAAAGCGTTAACAGAGGTGTGTATGTCAACCCTGCAGCAGGTTCCTTGTCCTGCGCGAGAAAGTCTATTGTAACCCCTCACTTAAATGTATTGCCCAACGTATGAAATAAAGTAACTGAGTCATTCATCATTCTTACGAGTCGGGGTGTGGCATTAAAACTACTTTTCAAATTACATACATTACGGAGCGGTGCCGGCCTGCACCATATATTGTTGCACATGTTTGTCTTTGAGTGAAAGACCCATACCTACTAATCTAAATGCCGTGTTTCGGTACAAACTAAAGTCAAATACGATATGTGATTTCGAATTTCCATCTTAATATACCGTTAAAAATGTGTAAAACGCATACGCATGTAAATACATCTATCCAAGAAAATGAAATAAATACATAATTAGTTAAAATAAACCTTTTCATTTGAGTACTTAAAATTGTTATTTCAAAACACGTTTATCTTATATTACATTAGTTTCGGCAAACTTTGCTGCGTGATTTAAGTTGTAGTAATAAATTCAGAAACAAAGTTTAATACAGTTTTTCCTGATTAACATTAACACTATAATTTATATTCTGCGATATTAAAAGCAACAAACCCCAAAACTTTGAAATTATCAATAAAATTATAAATGCTGGTAATTTTAGTTTTTGTCGTCGGAACGCAAATTTTTACAATTGCGCGTATATTTTAAACTGGTAATATTTTGTATCAATAATAATTATTACGCTTATACTACACCTGCTCAGAAAGCGCTCTAATACTCTTTAAAGAAAAAGGCGGAAAGTCCTTCTTTGTTCCCGTGGGAGTAAAAAATGTATGAAAATACCTTTCTTCCGCCAGCAGCGAGAGAAATGTTGTATGGAACTCATAGACATAAGATGGAACTCCATTACTCCCTATATGAAGACGCGAAACGGTGCTGGCCACTTACTTTTTGTTCCGAATACTGCGATATATATAGATACGAAACTGCGTCAATCTGTGTAAAAAGCGAGCAGATTTTTTAAGTGATATATAAAGTGCTTAATTTACACATAATAATTTTACCAAAAATGTCCTCTAGAAGCAATAGTGACGATTTACTGACTCCAATAAAATTAGAAAAAGCTGTTCAAGCTGTTACTGACCACTTGTTGGCACCCGGTAAAAGCATTGCTGTAAGTTTTAATAATTGTAATAATTTTTAGTATTAACTTTAATTCATAAACATTTTATTTATTTCTTTTTACCAGTAAATGTAGTATAAAGAAGTATATATTCTGGAGAAAATGCAATTCCCGCTTTCTGTGTTTAAAGCCCTCCGCCTGCACCGTTGGCCCTCAAATGTACACTCACTCATCGGTAATTGGTCACTTTCTTCCCTCAGTGAACAATCTACTATTCTACCTCAATTGAGGCCCTACTCATTCGCTTGGACTCGAATGTGTGTGTGTATTCTGTTTATTGTGATTTCTCAGAGGAGTAATATCACCTCGTGAGACCACCTAGACCTAGAAGTCGTTGAGTGCTTTCCAACAAATGTATTACGCTCTTAATTAATATGACCATCAAGTCCAACCCAACTAATTTACAAGTTTTAAAAACTCCTGAGAGATGTAAAGTGGCCGTACAAAAGCTATAGAGACAGCTAAGAACCATACAGTAGCTGTGTATTGTACACCTATAAAATCGAAATGCCTGTCTCCCTATCTGTCTGTTAAGGCTAATCTAGAAATAGCTGAATCGATTGTAATAAAACTCCGCAGACATGAAAAAGAGGTTGTCAGCAGTAACATAAGCTACTTTTTGTCTGTCTGTTTTTTCGTCCGGGCTAAACTCTAAAACGGCCGAATCAGTAAGTCTTTTCGCTCGCGAAATTTTTAGCCCTTCAGCGTAACCCCACGTAAAAACCACGCGAACGAAGTTGCGGGCAGTCGCTAGTAGCTCTATAAAAATGTTATAATTTATTAAATCTTTTTTTTTCAGGTACTTGTACTACTTCTATTACATTGACAAAGACTGCCGAAGCTGTTCCTGAATGGGTTATACAGCTATTGTAGAGCCAATGAACGATTTATAGCTGTTTTTATAGTTCTAGTTACGAGCTGTGAATGCTATGGACAATAGAATTAATCCAGCATTATACTCCCTGATGTATGAAAAAGTAGAACATCTAAATTGTTATACCTAGTGCTGGAGCGTAAAATATTACAACTGGTTAATTTTTCAAAACGTCAAAGCATCAGCTTAGGCAAACGTAATAAATTCAAATCGTGGCTTAAACCGTTTAAAGTTGGTTATTCCAGCGATAGTCGAATGGCGCTCACGGAAGGCCAACGCTAAACGGTTAACTTTGTATTAGAAGCTCGACATATTACAATTGTGTATCGATACAACAAAAAGCTTATAACTTAATAATTATAACTGTGTATCAATACTATAAAAATACAATTACCTTGTACAGTGACATCTCAGCAGACGCAAGAAAGCGGCGCGGAAAGTGCGGTTGAATACTGTGTATATAATTGGGTTGATGGTGGACGAGACGTAACCCAGCCACAAGCATATGTCGACCACGTGCTCTGGTGAACAAATAAATATGTGAATACAAAAGAAATTTGCTCCTCGCACTGAAGGAAGGTAATTAGTTTTTAAATCGTTTGTTAATTATCGTTCATGACATAAGTATGTTCAAAGCATATGGACACTTGACACTCAAAAATTATTTATTCTATCACCACACCTATTGCTTTGCTCGACTGTCACTTTATACAACAGCTCACAACGATCAGTGCGTCTATTTGTATTATCAAAAGTTTAGACTTTTTAACCGAGCTTTTTAAGACTTAATAGAAAACTTTTAAATAGTCGTATATTGTTTTCACAGAACTTCGTAGGAACGAACTAGTGATGGATAAGTTTTGGTAATCGATATCGAAGACGAGTACGTAACAATATTCATGGGCCTGACTGAAGTTACAGGCGGACCAAAGTTGAGTAAAACTGAAGATGAACTTTAAAGAATATTCAAAGTTTGCCATTCCATAAACTACATTACGATCCTAATCTAATTATGGCTATTTATGACTGTCCCTTCCTTCTATGAAACTTTGTTATAATCTCGAGAAGGTCTTCTTAATTTCCTATTATATATCTAAAATGATAAAGTACCTTGAGCACGTTTCTTTCAACAAAATTAAATATCACGCGAAAAATAAAAAGACCTATTATTACGTTTTTTAATTTTCGATTTTTTTTTATTACTACATATCTGACAAATCAAAGTTTCTGTACGACCCGCAGTAACAAACCTTGTGAAAAAATTGTTATATCGCCAGTTTTGAAGAAATCAATAAGAATGTTTTACTAATCTGTTTTTTTTTTTTATAAATATGACATATTGGTACATAAAACAAAAATCAGGAGACCCTCTCATTCTAATGCTCTTCTATGTTCTACTAATACCTGTAACTGAACGATGTCTGTGCATGGCAAATATTTTTAGGAATTTATTGCAATCATTTAATAATCATCCTTGACCCAAAAACCTAAAATTTTTATTTTATTCTTTTCGTTTCGTTGTCTTTTCGTAAGTAGTATCACTTTTCACTTTCACTTTCTTTTCACTTATATCTCAAAAAGTACTAAAAAAAAATTGTGTAAATTTTATATTGTAGAAACAGAAACTGATGAACTTCTCTTCATCGTATAGTATTTCAGTTATTCGCGTTAATACGTAGTAAAAAAAAACCCGGAGTCGTGGAAACCTTGTTAGCGAATTCTACTGCTGCTAAAAGGCACTACAAAAATGATGTCTAAAAATTTTCCTCATTTATGTTGTATTTTGACACGTTGAACAACGTTCGTTCCTTACACATGATGTTTCTGAATATTCTCTATTGCGTAAAGCTTTCAAGGTACTTTTAAAGGGCGCTTCCCTCAGCAAAAATCGTAGAGAAAAAACTCAAACAAAGTCACGGTAATATTTTTGACAATAATACTAATACATTATTTTTGAAAAAGTAGACTTAAATACAGAATTTTCATGTAATTTTAAAAACATTATGAGCTTCTGATGAATATGATATATGAATATGAAAATTGTTTCAATGTTTTGTTAAAAAATATTTCCGTTTTGATTGCATCTGGGTGCATTACATCATTGTTAGTAGAAAAAGTTCTAGTTTGAGAAAAGCTAATTCTATTAGATGGTCATCACATGTTACTTTATTATTTAACTTTAGACAATAATAAAGGCTTACTAATTATTTATAGTAAAAAAGCAAATACATAACTTAGGGATCTAATTCAATGTATATTTTTAAAATATACTTTTATTTTGACTGACTGATCGGTTGGCCGAGTGGCTAGAGACCTTAACTGCGGAGCCAATGGTCGCGGATTCGATTCCCACCCGGGACAAATATTTGTGTGCATGAACATGTCTATTTGTTCTGTGCCTGAGTGTAAAAGTATCTACATATGTATTATTTAAAAAAAAAGAAAATTAAAGTATGCATATCAGTCGTCTAGTACCCCATAATAGAAGCATAACATGCTTACTTTGGGACTAGATGGCGCTGTGTGGGATGTCCTGTGGGATATTGTATATTATTAATTTTTTGTAATCGAAATATTATTCGTTTATAATAAATGTAATATATTTGTCATTAAAACAACACTCTAGTAACAATAAAATTACCCAATTGATCATTTTATCAGGAAAACATACTCTGTAGGCTGTAGGTCTATTATAACAGAAGTTTCTATTCTCCTGAGAAGCAGCAACCAAACAAAATACGCCCACGTTCGAATTTCAGCGACCATCCAAATCGGTAAGTAAAACTAAATTTTTAAAATATATTATGATAGACTAAACTATTTTCAGAAACTAATTTCAATGTTTTTGCCTTGCGGCAAGTAATTGTTTTTTTTTAATGATTTTCCATTTCTTAGTGGGTAAGCTGTGTGGCTTTTTCTTTGCCTAAGCCTAAACGTAGTCAAAGATAAAACAACACAATCTAACGTATGATTTGACATTTGACGCATGGTTTCATTTGTGAGGATTACAGACTACGCATATCATTATTTACGTTTACTACGAATTATTTTAATAATACCTGTTCATATAACTCTGTGTAATGGGAGAAGAATTTGCCATCCTTTGTTTTTCTTCGTTACTTGGATATATTTATCCACAAATTGTCCTATATAAACGTGGGAGTTCAAACAAAGGTCAAACAGTTAAATTTATTTCTCTTGAAATGATTACCACTTCACTGTTTCAAGAGCTCTTAATAGCAAAATACGGCTAAGAAACAATTTATCTCGAAACGATTTTAGAATCGGCCTAATCTATTTTTTACTTTACATATCGAATTATATAAATATAAAAATTTTAAAATATTGTACAATCAACGAAATTAAATCTTATTTTTTGGATATGGCGGCTTCGAATAGCCATATTATCGCGGAAGAGTGCGAAAGTCCAACTTGGAGGTATCTTGTGGCACTGCACTTGCTGAATGCGGTACGCAACTACAGACACCACAGTAGACTGTGAGTTTGCCGCTCAACGTAACACCAATATCAACCGATATGCTTGCCCGTTCCGTATCCTCGCCATGCTCCCCCCCCACCCCTCCCAGTCACAATTCGAGCGCCATAAGCGGTCGCCTAGAGTTCCCCTATATCGGGCGGCCGTGCGCGCGGGGGAATCACAATTTTGCTTAGCATAGTTCCAGGTCTCTAATAAGCTTGTGGTCGATACTTGGACACGTTTTGATTATTAGACGAATGACCAGGATCTGACATCTTTAAACTAAGTAAATACCTGGTACAATACATCCTGGACACGCAGCGAATAAGATGTTGAGGAGAAAAAAAGGCGCCCAGCAGAGTACAAATGTGAAGAACACCAGTCCCAGAACTTTGGTCGCTTTCTGCTCGTTCGCGACCGCATTGGCAGAAAGTGATCGATCTTTCTTACGGTTCGCTAAAAACCTGCGCAGATTAATATTACATAATTAAAATCATGAGATTTAATATAAAACTGGTAGCAAAAACATTATTGAAATCACCGTCTAAAAGCTCCGATTTAAGCGCTATTAAGAATTTTTGAGGTCGATGGTCCTTAACTGAGACTCCAGTGCCGTAAGATCAGAACAATTATTTGACTATAATGCGGTATAGTGGCGCTTATTGGAATAATTATGGTAAGTTATAAGGAAAGTCAATCTTGGTACTGTTAAATGGCTTCTTAACCAAGAAATGTAATAAAATAGCTATTTAAAATAGTACGCCCGTCTTAAAAAAGACTGAACGCCGTGGAAATAATTTTTGATATGTTTTAGATATAGGCTATACCGACATGTCCTTGGGGGCCAATTACACACCCCTTACAAAAATGAGGAACGCTTTCCAGATCGTCATAACAACATTGTTTTTCCGTTTTCGTCGATTATTCGGAGTATTGTTTTAATTTTAATAACAAAACAGCTATCGGTAATGTCATTCATTTTTAAATTAGACAGTATTATAGATGTTTACAACGTATTAAAATTTATTTACGAACACAATTGTTTTCGGCACTAAACGATACAGGTAAAGAATCGTGTTTTTGCGTAAAAATTGAAAATTTTCTATAGCTGTCATTTTATTTTGGTTTTGTTATTGAAAAAATTGGCACAAGTATAGACACAGATTACCGATATAGTATTAAAATCCTACGTTCAAGACAACATTTAAACAAATTACATAAAATTTTCTCTTTTCAGAATATTAATTATTATGTTTCAATAAATAAATACAAATAAGTTTGCTAAAATTTACTAGTCTACATAGTCACTGTTTTTTTTTTAAATATCGGTTTTTTTATTTATTTATATAACAGTTTTCTTTTCCATGTATTTAGTTTCCGGTCCATGCATTCGAGTTTTACGCCTTTCTCAGTTAACTTTTTTATATGTTATTTGTCCACAACACCTGAGTGTGAGTGCGTTGGGCGCAGGCAAAGCCAGGCGCAGAGGTCTTCTGGCGCGTCGAGTTTCGGCGGCGATACATCGGGGCGTTTGTGTAGACGCGTCCCTGCCGCGCCTACCGCCGCTGCCATTCATGTAACTCAGTTGTGGATGCGACAGACTTGCGCCTATCTTACTGCGGCGTGACCTGGCAATAAAACAAATATGAATCAAAAACAAATAAATTTTAAAATCTCTGAGGTAAATTATGGTGGATATGGTGGCGAAGTCGGGAGCAGCAGCCAGTAAGCAATAATCTACCTCATAGACTAATCTTTCGAATCGAATAACACTGAACAGTAGAAATTAAGATATGTATTCAATTAATGATTTTCTTGTTTTACATTTTAAAAGTTATAAAAATATGATTTTCGGGTAATAAAATTTAGTGTATTTTTTTACATTAGGTACACGAATTATACTTGAAAACTTTTATGTACCTATAAGTCTTTAATGAAAATCTAATATACAAAAGAAGTTTTTTTTGACATATTTTGAAGGTCTTACGATTTATTTGTTTTACTTATTCCTTTATGAAAAATAGATTTCAAAAATATTTACATTTCACATAACATCTGTGATTTCATACATAATTTCGATTTATTACTGTTATAAATCAGTGGCGATTTGATTTGTTTTTAAATGCATTCATCATCATCATCATGAGCCCATTTTTACCCCACTGCAGGGGCTTAGGCCTCCCCCAGGGTGAAGAGGGGGGGCTTGGAGGTTAAATCAACCACGCTGCTCCACTGCGGGTTGGGGACTGTTACGACCGCCATCTATTGACAGCGTTCGGGACCGACTGCTTAACGTGCCCTCCGAAGCACGGTGTCAGTGATATTGTGTACTTAAGTCAGAAAAACTCATTGGTACCTACACGCCCGGATTCGAACCATGGTCCTATGGGGCCTTATAAATTTGAGACAGGTTCGTTGCGCTTTGAGCGATCACGACACTTTGGAACTTAAATGCATTAATTAATTAATAAAAAAAAATTATAACTACATTAAGTAATAATAACTAAACGTCAAGAGCAATCACGGCAAAATCTGGGAATTTCTGAAAAATTCACAGAATAAACAGTTTATTTAAAAAGAGCCCGTATCACTTTTTACTAATAATAATTATTTATTTAGGTGCAAAATTAATTCCATCTACTCTCCCTCTCCTAATGGATCAACATCACTTTTCTGGAAACCCTGTATATAATTATTATCTTAATACAGAAAAATATAAAGACAAATGATTAATCAATCGGTCGAGTGGTCAGAGACCCTGGTTACAGATCCCAAGGTCGCGAATTCGATCCCCGTCCGGGACAAATATGTGTATGCATTAATATGTCAATTCGTTTCATGTCTGAATATAAAGTATTTATATGTACGTATTATCAAAAAATGTCTAAGTATGTATGTCAGTTCTCAGTGACCACAGTAGTGGTTTTGCCTAGTTTGGAACTGGATGACCGCGTGTGAGATGTTAAAGATAAAATTATTTTTATTATTTTATTATTATTATAACGTCTACATCACAACAACGTCTAGGCCCCAAACTAAGCATTAGCTTGTGTTTTGGGTACCAAGTGAAGCCAACACGTACATATAACAATCAAGACCCGGTACCAGTATGAATATTCAACATATAAATACTGACCCGACCTGGGGATTCAAACCCGGGACCTCCAGCTCCGTAGGCTGGATTGCTACCTACTAGGCTAAGCGGTCGTCAATTGTATTATATTATTATACTATGTTCTATATGATTTTCGACTTTATAAAAGTGTTATTGCCAATTTTAAACCAAAAACACGTAATTTGTCAAGTTGGTAACTAAGAGATGGTGCCAGAAAAATGAAAATTTTTCGAGTTCGGTTTTTTCAGATCAATACCAGTTCTAGCATTTCTGATATCACATCAAACGAAACTTGAATATATTTATGACTCGTGAGTTTCTTCAAAGCATTCTCATTCCACACACAAAATAATACTTTTTTCAGATATTCCTACGTATTAATGCACACATTTCAATGAATATATGTATTTTCAAGTTTATTTCTTTCTAATATATAACTAGAAATATAATTAGAAAAATTTTCAGCTATCTCAAAAGACAATATTATCTTCAAGTATACAATATTGTGAGAGACCGATATGGTATGAAAAGTATAAATCAAAGCAAATATCTTCGTAGTTCTGTAATATAATTTTGGAATACAAGAGTGAATTTATTACGTTGTGAGAAAACGTAGCCACAAAGGCGCAATCAAAAAAGTGCTGGTTCCTCTCAGAAAAATACGTAAGAAACTGCGTTCCGTTCGTTTTTTTTTTTAATATATATACAATTGCTTTAACAATAAGTTGCTAACTTAACATCGTTGAAACAAACCGACAGGCGAGCGATTCATACCCATGGATTTTTTTCATCTAAGTAGTCCCATACTTCTTAATAAGTTTTTGCATTGGGATTTCGTTTTACTATAGGTTTAACTTGATTTTGAATGTCAACTGGGGTCTTATTGTAAAAGCGTATACAATTCCACTATTTTGGAGATCACATTGTGTGAGATATGCTCGTGTTTGGCAATAATAGATGATATTAGAGAATGAAATGTACAGAACGTATGTGTATGACGATGCGATGGGGCGTCATAAACACACCTAAGCTTACCGAAAGGGTAGCATCTTAAGGGCCAACTTTTAAGCACCTGAAATCGACGAGCCTGCATGGAAGGATTGATAAATGAAGGTAGCTGTAAGCATCTATAATCTCTACATACCCCTTTAGAAAACGGACGTATGCTATGTATGTTCATTATTATGTTACCTTGTAGTGCTGACTCTCCAGGTGAGCTGTCTCGTTACAGATGTGCCAGGTGAAATGTCCGCTGCCGACCGCCTGCCGCCGCTTGGCGGCGCCTCGAAACCGCATAACCTACATGAAATTTATTTACTTTCAATTAAAAAAATAATTTATTTTATGCGATTGAGATGTATTTTAGGATTCCATATCTCAAAAGGAAAAAAGGGACCCTTATAAGATAACTTCGTTTCCGTCTTTCTGTCTGTCTGTCAATACCCTTTTTCTCAAAAAAACATGAAGGTATTAAGTTGATATTAATATCATGTATTAAGGTCTACGGTCTGCTGAAAAAAAAAATCAAACTTCTAAATCTGCGCAATCAAAAAATACGGTCATTTATGCCGCATATTTTGACCCTCCCTAGTAAATCAATAGATATTATTTAATTGCCCTTAATATATTTAAGTCTCACTTTCAATTGAATCGATTTTTGTGGTGAGTGCCAACATATTCGACAATGATTCAACGACGTCGTGATAGCCCGAGCGCAGCGAACTTTTTTCGAGTTTACAAGGCTGTGCGGCCGTGGTTCGAATCCGGGCGCTTACCAATGAGTTTTTCTGACTTAAGTACTCAACTATCACTAACTACGTGCCTCGAAGAGCACGTTAAGCTGTCGGTCCCGGGTGCCGTCCACAGATGGTAGTTGCTAAAATCCACCAATCCGCAATGGAGCAGCGTGGTGGATTAAGCTCTAAGCCTCCTCAGTACTCCTCACTCTGAGGGGAGGCCTATTCCCCTGCAGTGGGGCATAATAGACTGGTGCAATGGAATGGCCAATCGTAGACAAAACCCAACTATAAACATAGAATTTTAAATACATAGATTTTGTCTACAATATGTTGCCACTCACCCCAAAGAGCGATTTAATTGAAAGTAAGCCTAAAATATGTTTAGAGATTTTTTTCCATTGCAAAGTTATAAAATTCAATTTGGCGCCAGCCGTCAAGTGTTCACTTAGCGATACGAGTAAACGTCGAATCGTATCAAGAACTTTATGAAACTCATTAAAACTCCACTAAATACTTTTCCGCTTCGATTGCGTTTTCATAGAAAAACTTAATGTGGCAACGTTAAAGTACCATTACGATATATTATTATGGCATAGCATGGCTGGAGTTATTTGTAGCAATAAAAAAAATATAAACATATATTTGTAAAAATCAGGAATTCAGAATGAAGAGTAAAGTAGACTCATGTGTTAGAGAGACTGATAGATGAGGCCCTTTACATATAAGATATTGGCTTAAGTCACCCCTAATGTAAAATATTGTACCTATTTTCGCAAACTCCTTGTTTTTTCATACAACAAATGTAGTTTATTATGGTTACGTGTGCAGTGCCTGCTGGTTGTAACTATAAGAAGGAAACTTTATGGCACAATTCTAAAATAATTATAGAGTGAAAACTACAAACATGTCATGTCATCTGATTTGCGTACGGAAAAGCTATAACGCGTTCAATTCCTGCCCTTTTATAGTTTTAACATTTACCCTGGTAGTTTGGCTAGGATGAGACGTCGCGTTAACTTATATACGATATAAATCAACGAGAAGCAACTAAACGAACTACGAGAACCACCATTTTGTACTTATTAAAAAAGTCAACAATACAACTAACTAAGCAACATCAAATGTTGGAATAATATATATTTTTAAAGCGTACTAGCTTTTACATGTAACGTACAAGTACAAAACTGACTGACTGCTGATAAAACAGCATCGAAATAGTTGTGCCCAATGCCGTAATGTGATGTTGAGTATGCGCTAACAGTAGTAAAAACCTTTACAGTATACTCGAATATGTATATATTAAATTGACCATTTACTAACTTTATGTATTATCTTTACTTGATATCTATATAAAAAAAAAAAACAAAAAAAAATTATTCCTCAGGCGCCATATATTAGTATACTTTACATCACTTACACAATTAAAGCGATCTAATGACATCTTACATGATCTATCTTTCTATCTATTAAGCCGTTTAGGCTACAGAGCATGTCAAAAACAGACTTACAAATATACATATAATATGCGCCACATGTAAAATACCCGCATAGCGCTGCCTCTAGGAATGTGAAAAGAGATTAATTTTCAGGGTTGAAAACCTCAAAAGGAAAAAACCGAAACCCTTATGGAATCACTTTGTTGTCCGTCGGTTTGTCTGTCTGTATGTCCAGACTTTTTTTCTCAGGAACGCGTGGAGGTATCGAGCTAAAATTCATATCAAATACTCAGGTCTACTGGCTCTTGGAGCTGTGAAAAAATCAAACTTCTAAGCCAACACAATCAAAGGACACAGCCATTTATGCTGCAAATTTTCTATACTCGCAAGAGAATCAAAACTTACAGGGTACTTCCCGCAAACTCAGAATCTTGAAATTTAGTACGGAGCAACGTCTTATAGCACAGATAAAGAAAAAATTACGAATAGCATAAATTTTTAGTTAGATCATATAATAAAAATATTTTTAATAATTTTAAACTTACTACCCCTTAACGAACGCGTAGAGGTATCAAACTGAAATTCATATCAAACACTCAGCAAAACCTTTAAGTTTTAACAAAATCAAACTTTTACTTATATAACTATAGGTTTATACGGAACCCTCGATGCGCGAGTCCGACTCGCACTTGGCTGGTTTTTTTTTAATTTTATAAACTTAAGAGTTCGATGGTATACATTTTTAAAGAATGTATCCAGTTATTTATGACTGTGCAGTTCTAAGCAAATATATATCTCATTATTTATATCTATCATACTATATACCATTTATGGTCCATATAGGAAATTGCAAATAGCAAGATGCCGACCAATAAAATCGTTATATAATCGTTATATGTTAAATCCTATAAACAGTTTATGGGGGACTAAGCATTTATAGCTTCTCTATGAGCACAACTAATACTAACTTTTAGTTGAACAATGAACTGAATTAATTAGGGTGTTTATGATCTATATTTATGATATTAATATAATACTGGTAACGTTCACTCTGCCGTTAATACCGGAGGTTAATTTTGCTGACGATCCCTTAGCTGTAATGGCTTTTGGAAATGATATTTCACGGGTAAGATAAGTTATTTTTACGATTTAAATCGGACCTGTTTTCGGTACCGAAGGCCTTAATGTTCTTAAGTGATTTTATCTTGTTTATATGAAAAGAAATTTATCATCGGATTTGTATTTAATTTTTACATTACAAATTTTACAAGAAACTGTCACGTCACCAAAAACGTTTTTGGACAGGTTTTTCTAAAAAAACACATTTTTTTTGCGCTTTCAGAACTTCAAAGCAGATTTTTATGTTTGATTATTAAATGGCTGAAAAGCCATTGAAATGCATTCAAAACATTTTTATCTTTGGAATTTATGTAGCATCAAAGACTTGATAGTCTTTAAAGCATTTCAAAAAAGCTACTTGTTTGTACCAAACCTGGTTATAGGTAGGTCAATCAAATACTTTCCGAAAATGAAACTTCAATAACAAAATATTAAAAAAATAATAAAAATTTAACATTGTTTCTTTTCTTTTTAATAGATTTTTATAATATTACACCGTCATCAAATTTTGTTTCCCATGAAAAGAATTCCTGTTCATGCGTTTCGAAAATCTTTCCTACTGCAGTTTTGACTACGTCGTTATTTCAATATTGACTCCCTCGGATACGGTCTTTTAATATGGGAAATAAAAACAACTGGAAGCAGATAATATAGTGGCGTTCAATGGAGTCCCAAAAACAAAACGTAGTATAGATGGGACCAGTGGCGATCCGACTACTGTTATATCAAGCGACTAACTGTCGATAAATTCATTAGTGTTTTTTATCCGTCAGCCCTTTTTTATATCCCACTGCAGGGGCTTTGGCCTCCCCTCAAGATGAGGGGGCTTGGAGCTTAAATCCACCACGCTGCTCCAATGGGGGTGGGCGGATTGTAACGAGCGCCATCTATTGACAGCAACAGGGACCGACTGCTTAACGAGCTCTCCGAGGCACGGAGTCGGTGATATATAATGTACCTACTTAAGTCAGAAAAAACTCATTGGTACACGCCCGGATTCGAACCACGGCCACGTGGCCGTATAGATTTGAAACAGGGTCACTGCGTTCGGGCTATCACGACACATTGTTCTCATTGTTAAATACTGCTCATTCATGGACTATACAATATGTTCAACATGGAATTTAAAGGATTAGAAAGCTGAATTAAAAAGAAGGGATGCACTTTTGTGTGGAAAGAAAGCGGACCTTGTTGACAGGCATAGACTGTTGAAGACAAATTTACATGATATTCTTTGAAAACAGTAGAACAGGTGGATTATGATATACACCTGTGTTTTTGAAAAAGTTTTTACTAAATAATAAATTTAAATCATGTACAATACAACATAAGTTATAAATTGTATGCATGTGACATACATCACACCCTCTGTAGGGGGAAATTGGCAGTTGGGATCCCCATTGAAATGAAATCTTGTATTATTGAGAGCAGTGAACGCGACATTTAACATATGCGTATGTACGTGTTGTTCTACGATGAAAGAGCATGCTAGCACTTATCTTCATCAACGGAAATAACAGTTTTAATTTTATCTTTGCCAGCGACAAAGGTGTTGCTAAGCCAAGTTAAATTTTTCGTTTGATCTAAACGTTGCACTCATAAAAATTTTACTGAATCCGCTTATATTAAGGCTAGATTTATTTTAAAATCTTAACTAAATCTCGATTAAAACTAAAATAAATTGCATAGTGGAATGTTATGAAAATTTTTTATTAACATACAATAATTTTTTAAAATTGTTTTTTTTTTTTTTAATAGACCAGATTGACCAAATTGAGTACCTAAACTGGATAGTTTGGTTATTGAAGTTTCGTGCCCAAAAACTAAAAACTGGACCCTATCACTGAATCTACAATGTCTGTTTGGTCGTTCGTATGTCTGTCCCCCTGTCTATCACAGGCCTATAAGTCGATCAAGATATTGTTAAAAAAATTTTAAAATTGTTGTTATGGCACTTGCTACAACAAATAATAGAAATAATTTTTTTTTATCTTGTGTCCCCATACATGAGTATTATTAAAATCAGTCAAGTGAAAAAGTATTAATTTCGGTAAATAAATAATACAATATACAGGATGAGATTTTAGTAACCGGCCAAAATATTTCTAGATGTTAGGTATCACCAATAGACCTCATTGCTCAAATAAAAAATATGGGTTACATTTTCATAATAAATTATTTTATCTACAGTGTTATTTTATAACGCTTGGTTGCCTTCATAACGCTATAGTAAACGTACGCGCCCGAGGCCTTGAAACGGAATGGGGCGGCAGACTTCAACGGTGACTAGAATTATTGGTTTTTTCGAGAAAGATTTGCGTAGTCATATCTCTATATTTTTCTATAGAACGATACTAAAAGGGAATAAGATGGCTATCAGTTTTTTACCAAAGATCATTATATTAAAATTTGGTGGGTCATTAAAACCTCACTTTGTATATTGTGTAGTGGAACGGAACCCCCGCACCCTGGGGGGAGGTCTAAGCCCCTGCAGTGGGGTATAATGGGTTGATGGAATGGAAAACGGGACCCACAATGCGCGAGTCCGACTTGCACTTAACCGGTTTTTAATTTAGTATGAGTAATGGATTTATTATGAAAGTGTATCATATATTTTTTAAATTATTTTTCATAGTTTTGTACAGCCCTTCGGAAAATTTATTTTGAACACGAAATCCCAAACCAGGTCTAGCAATAAAATTGTGAAAGTTCTTAGAACTGTCTGGAAAACTGGTAGTCTGGAAACATAGACATTCTATGAATGCTCTTATATACTTAGACTAAAGTTTGTCTGTGAGCGTGGCAGTACGTGGGTAGGTTCATTATTATAATTAATCTTGTGATGGTCAAACGAGTCGGGTCGAGTCAAATAAGTTGTTTATGGAACAGTAAAGGTTCGAACTCAAAAAGTCTGGATACACCCACCTGCATCATTTTGACGTTATGTGACAAAATAGAAATACAAAAGTTATTGGTCTTTTTATTACCTACAACTTTGCCAATTAACTTTTTTCCGTAGGACTTGTAGTTTTGCTGGAAATCCAGATACCCGTCAGTTCCTCCCCGTACTCGTACGTAGTACTTAGTAAACACATTGTATCAACGAATATTTCAGAAAAAAAATTTATGTGCTTTGAAGTAACTGTTTTTTTTTCGAGAAGAAGTCTTTGGAATGCTGAGCTTTTGCTGGGAAAAAATTAGAAAGTAACGAAAAACTCTTCTTGTGTAGTAACAACGCAAGGACATATCGTATTTTGTTTTTGGTTAAATCAATAACGCGTTCATAGTTCCCGCTTTTTTTGGCGCCCCTTTTTTTTTTCATCAAAGTTGTGGGAGGTTCAGGGACGTAGTTTTTTTCATCTGTCCATCAATTTCAATTACTGTTTTAAGTAGGCAGAATAAGAATCCTATAACCTGACACATATTGCATAACAGAAATAAAATTCCGTTTTGAACTCATCAACATATTCTTCAAGGAAGGATCAACTTTGTTCAGGATAAATTATCACTTATCCCAAACAAAGTTAATCCATAAGTACTGACCTGATCATCTAAGAAGTCGCTACGCTACTTTATGTATACCCAAATTTTAAATATGGCTGCCCGGTCGCATCGCCGCTGGGAAATTTTGAAACAAATTCCGCAGGTTTTCCTTAACCTTTTATTATGTCTATTTAAACCCGCACTTCAAGATATCCCGCTAATATTATAAATTGTCTTTACGAATTTACAACCCGCTTTATCTTAATTAATTAGAGAACGCAATATTTCCGCAATGCATTATGTTATGCACCGAGTCCAACCACAGAGTAGTGTTGACTTCTTCATGTCGAGTGTGTCGACCGGCTGAACCAATCACGTATCTTCGTTTGGCTCGGCAGCATTCGGCGCCGGCGCGCACCGTTAGTATAACTGATGAGATCATATCAGTGTCTGTCATAATATATTTGGGATATTAAAAATAAATAAGAGAAACGCGCGAATAAACTGCAAACCATACGCCAAAATCCAAATTACAAACTGGTTAGGTTAAAAGATCATGGTGAGCGGGGAGCGCAACGAAGGGTCTTTATAGCTTCCGCGTTATTTTTTTCATGAGAACCGGCAGCCCAATTATTACTTTAGCGAGACAGTCGAAGATTATATTGCAGTCCTGAAGAATCGAGTTTTCTATCAGCGTAACAATCACTCTGAAAGATATATTTATACTAAGTTCGACCGTACTGTTTTGAAACTATTAAAGTCGTATGATTGTCAGTATTTGTAACACATATTAGATATATATATATTTTAGCTTTGTGCAATCCTTTTCCATATAACTTTTACCTATGCCAAATCTCACACTCCCCCGTACCCGTAATATGCTTTAAAAGGGGTACATAGTTTTCTCTTCACGTATTAGTAAAGAGATTATCGAATCAAGTGCATGGTTTCATCCCCTGTTAAAGTAATAGATTTAAAAAAAAATGTGAATTTGCAGTTTTTTTCCTCATAAATCGAGCTTATGAATCCTTTGAACACTGGTCGCTATTTCTCATAGTTTAGAATTTGGCCATTTAGTAAAATTTCAAAAATTCACCTGTACCTATATAGATTTTACCTTTATACACTCCTACTCCACATAAACTTTAACCATGCCAAATATCACACTCCTACGTGCGCGTATTATGCTTACAAAGGGATCTAAAGCTTTTCCTTCACGTTATAGCAGTTCATCAGAAATGATCACTTTTTGTGAATATTACCTTATAAGTTCTAGGATTTTCGAAAAGATTTGTTTCCACCTATATGTTGAGTATTCCCTACGATTTTCAAGGATACGGACAGTCATACTCATATCGAACGAATTATACAACAGAAAAAAATATATTAGAAAAGTATAATTTTGGAATATAAAGTAAATAAATTGTATATTTTTAATTAATAAAAATTAAAAAAGCTCTATAGCCAAAAATGTCATAAAACGAACTAAATTTCAGCTAAAACCATTTGTCGCCTGAACGGTGATCCAATGCAATGTACATGTACAAATCTCACCGTCTCTGCGACCCTCCAGGCACTGGCGTAGCAGCGAGTAGAGCTTGCCTCTTCAAAAGTTGCACCGTCAGCGCGAACGAGACGACCATCGTCAACATCGGAATGTAGAAAGCCACTAAAGAGCCGAAAATCCAGAACAGTCTGTTGTTTATGACGCATAGATCTGGGGTCGGCATTATATTACGACGATTTATTATACCTGCGAAATTTAAAAAAATAATTAAAAATCATAATGAATTTAAAATAAGGCTTCAATTGTTTTTTTGTTTTCACGCTACATTAAAATGAATCGATGATTGAAACATATAATACTTCCTGTTGACTTAGAATCTAAAAATTTGGCGTAAAGGAACGTAGATTTGACATAGTACAAGTAAAAACAAAAATGTGCAATTTTCTAG